>OX453281.1:14120648-14563148 GCA_949710005.1 Ricordea florida
AATAAACTGTTCTTTGTTAAGATTCTTGATGTCACGGTAGGTGATTGTCGTATGCTCGGTTTTGTTTTGTCGCACGCCCCTGTATTTTCTTGTCACAATGGTTGGTAGGTGATCTGACATACCAGTAGATAATACCCGCACGTTTATTAACCGCTCAGGGTGACTACTCCAGATGTGATCGAGGCAGGTTTTGGACAATGGTCGGGTAATTTCCATTACAAGTTGTGACATATTCAAATTTTGCAGCGTTTTTATGAAGGGATTTTTTTGCAATTTCATGGTGCATAGGAAATCGATGTTGATATCTCCCAATAAAATGGTTTCCTTGTTGAGAAGATGTACGTTCTCAATGTTTATCCCGAGCCTCTTGTCATCTGCCACTCTAAACGAAGGAGGCCTGTAGACACCACCAATGAAAAGAGAGCGACTCGATTTGTAGGGGCAGACATCTAGCCACAAGATTTCTAGGTCATCGGCTTCGAGGTCTTCCCGTCTCTTAGCCTGAAGCGAATTATTTATATAAACAAGTATTCCACCGCCTGACTTCCCCATTCTGTCCTTTCGATGAAGCTGATATCCGTTAGTGTTATAGAAAGAGTCCGGCACTTTTTGGGTGCAAAAGGTCTCAGATAGAATTAGAATATCCAGTCTATCATGTTCATTGCCAGGTCGAGTTAAGAGAGACCGGATCTCTTCAAGCTTGCTATCTGTTAAGCGTTGGACGTTCCATTGGCAGATACGCAGACCATTTGCCCGCTGAGCTAGGCCAGGGCCAGGCTGAACTTCGACATCATTAGCCAGTTGAATAAGTAGCAGCGAAATTGAGGCATTGAGCGCTAATCGACATCCGAGAAGAACTCGTAATGAGTAAGACAAGGAGCCATTTGTCTTCGCTGTGCTGACGTTTCGTGTTTGATAGATCAGGGACGGCGGAGCCGGGGGGGCTGGGGGGGCTTTAGCCCCCCCACTTTTGAGGAGGATGACATTTTATTTTGTTTAAGCTACAACTTTATACAAGCCTCGTCGGAAACTTTTCGCGTTTAAGTATTTTTAACATTTTCTCAGCGTGTGCTTCCTTCCCACAGACGGGAAGCTTGTGTCAAAAAACCGCAGGTTAGCGTTGGAGACCGGAAGGCTGAGAAATAACCTCCAAAATATTGCTGTAAGCAGTAAAAGTACCTTTCATTTTACGCTTTATCCAGGCTAATTATTTCAAGAAGTATGTCGCGGAGAATGTTGTAAATACGATTTCCAAGACTCTCGATTTCAAAATTTTCTGGGGGAGAATGCCCCCAGACCCCCCTACCAACTCGCGCCTCCGGCGCTCGTTTTCAGCCCCCCCACTTCAAAATACGGTCCGCCGTCCCTGTAGATGTGACTCGCTATTCTTGGTGTAAATAAGAGATTAGAAGTATAGAATACTTGACTCTGACGTTGTTTATGTTTCTGATAGCTGCTACCAGTGAAACAGAGGTAGAAATATAGTACCAGGCACACAAACCGAGGAGCTCTCCAGGAACGACCAGCAGCCATCTTCACTCAATTATGTGATTAAAGGACATAAAAATTTGAAATCTTTCATCAGTTTGCTTCTCATTCAAAAGTAGTGCATTCAGAAGATCATTTTTCTGAAGAAGGTTTGTTTAGAAGTCGGTTTTCCAAGTCAAGTGTCAAGTTTAAGGGAAAGTGGAAATTGCGAGTGCTGAGTCACGCATCAGTGAGCAAATATTATGCAGACAAAACTTATGCGAATTTGTGGTCCATAGCACGGAGTCTTTCCACTTCTCGGCTTTCTTCGCTACAATTTTGTCTGTTTTCCACAGCACGGAGTCTTTCCGCTTCTCGGCTTTCTTCGCTACAATCTTGTCTGTTTTCCACGGCACGGAGTCTTTCCGCTTCTCGGCTTTCTTCGCTAAAATTTTGTCTGTTTTCCACAGCACGAAGTCTTTCCGCTTCTCGGCTTTCTTCGCTACAATTTTGTCTGTTTTCCACAGCACGGAATCTTTCCGCTTCTCGGCGTTCTTCGTTAACATTTTGTCTATTTTCTCGAGCCCGGACTCTTTCTGCTTGTCGGCGTTCTTCGCTATAATTTCGTCTCCTTTCTCTTTCCCGAGCGCGCCTTCTTTGGCGATCTACTTCGCTCATTCTTCCTCAGTTAATTCTTGCTCTCTTTCCCGTTGCTCTTCACCTGAACCCTGTGTTCTGCAAATTATATTTTCTCTGCTATTGTTTGTTGACATAGCAATAGAAATTGTTTCGTTTATCCTTTAGTAAAACTTTAACAGTGTAGAGTAGTAATATTGTGTCTCAAAAAGACAATGAACTGAAAATTTCTTTTTCAGTCGTCAACGCAATTTCCCGCCAAAAATATGCGGGCTACCAGAACAGCTTCCAAATAAATCACGTCACCTCGATGAGTTGACACATGAGCCCACAATATGGTCATGTGATGCTGGTCAGTGGCTATCCCGTTTTGACAGCTGTCAATTGACCATATTGTGAATGTCCAATATTAAATAGATTTAGGCAAACCTAAATGCGGAGCTCCTCACACAGTCCCTCCAAAAATGCTTAAAAACTTTTAGAAAGAACTCAGCTTTATGCTTATGTCCCTCCAAAAACGCTTGAAAACTTGTAGGAAGAAAATTTTTCCTCCAAAACCGCTATGAATAATCCGTTTCTTCAGCAAAACATTGTAGACTGCTGTAGACTGCTGGCTGTAGGTTGTGTAGCCGCGGCGAGCCGCGAAAAGCGCGCGAAAAACAAAGCCTCGTTTCGGTTTAAGACCTTCTAAATATCCCGGATGACTATGGCCGCCATGTTGGGGCAACGTCGTCGTTCGTCGTCGTCGCTAGGCGCACGCGCCCATGAGCCATGCCGCTAGCCACGATGACCATGAAAACTCAAACGCATGGTTTTCTCAATTTCTATCCTCGCACGGTAGTTATGGGGCTCCGCTCAGCGGCTCTTCGAGCCGCTGTGGAGCTCCGCTATAAAAGATGTGGATTTGCCAAGACAAGCCTGAGATACCCCTCCCTTCCTTTTGATAGTCTCCCCTACCCTACCCGTACAATCTGTAGACGCGTACGGACGTACGGACGTACGTACGTACGTACGCTCGGTCAGTCACGTGACAACCAAAAGAAAAGGGGTTGACCATATTCCATGAGTATGGGGCTCTGCTCCACGCGCGCTTCGCGCGCGGGAGCCCCGCTATAATAATATGTAAAAAAGAGAGTTTAAGATATTTAGACCTATATAAAATATTTATGATAATCAGATATTAAAAATATGTAAAAGAGAATTAAAAATACTTTAAGCTGTATAAAATAATTATGAGGAGCACAGGAAACAACCCTTGCAGCCATCGTCTATGAGCAGACTAATATCGTATTTACGTATCTGTTTTCTAGAAATATTTAACGTTTTAGCTGATCTTACGTCTGGGGATAATTTTCCCCACAATTTAGGCCCAAGATATCGTAAAGAATGTTTACCATATGTAAAGGTATTAAAACTTGGGGTGGAAAATCTGACTGTCTTAAAAAGTAAGAAGAGTTATGATTATTAAAAATATTACAAATATAAGTAGGACATAGCCTGTGCCTCACTCTGTACATTAGGATGCAAATATCCTGCAAGCACCTGTTCATGAGTGTTGGTAACTCAGCTCTTTTGAGTAATTGTGAATAGCTTGAAAGCTTGTCTCAATAAACCGCCCTCAATCCTCTTTCTTGCAGCCTTTCTAGTTTTCGCGCGTCACTAGATCTACAAAAGTGCCAAACTAAATGACAGTACGTAAGGTACGGTAAGACTGCTGATTTAAATAGAACTTAAGCTTAGCCTTTGTTGGAATTAGGTTTCTAAGTCTCATGATAACGCCGATCCTTTGACTTGCCTTCTTACAAATTGAGCTGATATGATCAGTGAAATTAAGTTTGGAGTCAATTGTGACACCCAGGAGATTGAGACTTTCTACTGTTTTGATTTCCTCATTGTTCACACAAATTGCATGTGCCTCGCTGTTATCCTTACTGTAGCCAATGTTCATAGTTTGATATTTTTTGAGGTTTCCAGCAAGAAGATTGTGATCATACCATTTGGTAGCAGTGCGCGCACTGTCCCTTAGCTTGGATGTTACACTGGATTGGTTACAACCAGTATGGTAGATTTGATGGTCGTCTGCGTACATTGATAAGTTTGTCGTTACACAGTATGACAGGTCGTTCTGGAAGATATTCCATAGCAACGGGCCTAGGGCAGAGCCCTGGGGGCAGCCACGGCTGACGGTCCTGCGTGAGCTAACATGATTTCAAATGTAATTTTAAAACATGTTATTATAATGTAACATGTGTAGATATTGGCAGTGTAAAGTAATACTTGTCATGCTAAGATTTGAACAGTGAAGTGTATGAATAAAATAACAAGGATAAAATTATTGCATTAAGTCTTAACATTTATGTTATATTCAGTTTGAATGCAAAGATAATGTACAGAAGGTTTCCATTTGATTGTCGTCTGCAATAACAAAACAGGCTAGTACCCTATAAGCAATTTCATTTGTAAACAAACTTCTACATGGGCTTGGAAAAAACAATGACAGCAATATTTCTCACTGCTTGTTGCCTTATAAATAGAGGAGTTTCCCAGGATTGTGAACCACCAATACTAGACAATACTGGACAAACACTGGAGCAGATAACCACTTTAAACTTCGAGCTCTCATACTTTAAGTCCACAGTGCCATTATTTCTTTTCGAAATTCAAGTTCAGATATCTATAATCACGGAAGGCTCAAATGAACTTGAATCATAATAGATGGTCTAGTTTTGAATACCAAATTGAAAAAGTTGAAAATAATGAGCACGATTCCTTCTCTCTGGCACGCCACATTCCCAGTGAGATCGAACAATTCACAGAGCCGCCAAGAACAGTGGAAATGTTAAGCAAGTCTCAAAAGAAAAAGTACACCCTGAGAGAAGTCATAGGATCGCAGATCAGGCGAGTTCAATAGTTGTTGAACTGGGAGTTCAGTTTCCTGCTCAATTGCAGCAAGCTTACCAGTATGCAAGGGTAGATTAACATCAAAACAGCTCAGTAATTTTGATACCTAGCTATAATTGTAGCTCCCAAGTATCAATTCTAACAGAAATGCACGTAAAGCCTTCTATGGCAAGTTTTATTGACTGGCTCTCCTCTATTTAACGACCGTTGGTGGGGAACCAAGCGTAACTGCCCGTCCCACCACACAGCAGAAGTTTCACAAAAACAAGCAGGCAGTTGGAGGGTCTTATATACTATGAAGGTAGATCGTGGACAAAATGTTCGACTCGTCGTTTCGTTATGGCGTTTCATCGTTTCTGCACACCGATACTTCTAGTCGAGTCGGTGATTTCGGGGTTCGACTCGTCGAATTGCCAGTTCGACTCGTCGTTTTGTCAAGTCGACTCATCGCCACGTGAGTTCGTCTCGTTATCATGTCAGTTCGATTCGTCGTTTTACGAGTTCGACTCATCACTGACCACATCGGTTCGTCGTCGTTTGTCGTTTTGCCTTTTCGTCGTGTCGTTTTGTCGTTTCGTCGTGTCGTTTCGCCGTGTCGTTTCGTCGTGTCGTTTCGTCGTTTCGTCATGTCGTTTCGTCGTTTCGTTATGTCGTTTCGTCGTTTCGACTCGTCCGCTCAGAAAGGCTATAATTCGACTTTCATTACACGACGCGTTACGTGATTCCATGCACTTATACATGACGTATTTTTCCATAATTTGCTTTCTCCCAACTGAAAATGGATTCTTTGACGAGCCATCTACGCAACAGAATAGAATTCATCTTGAATCGAGTGAATGGCCATTGTCATGAAAGTAAAAATGAATTTGCATATCTAGTAGGATCCGAAGACGCATCATTGAATATCAACTCCACTTTGAAAAACACAGTTCTATAACCGACGGAAAATTAAACAGCTTTGAGGGCAGGCGTGAAGAATGCAGCGCGTTTACTTGCTGGTAGGGCAGCTGGTATTTGTCTTTTTCAACCCCCTGTTAGTTTTAGTATATACGTTAGTATAACTTAGTATTATATGTATGTGTGCCTGACCCGCCTTGATTAGTGTTGTGGCTGCTTTGGGTGTCAGCACTATTGTTCAAGTATGTATGTTAAGTAAATAAAGATTGTTGTTGTTGTTGTTGTTAAAGAATTAGATAATGTCATGTAAGTATGAATACTCCCATTGTCATATTTGGGACTACAATGCTTGCATTACACTGATGTGCAAATGACAACTTCACCAGGTGATATTTTTTTATCCAAGGTTTAATCATGTATGTTGTAGTATAAATATTTAAGAAATAGAAAACTTGTACCGTGTTTCTATCGAGTTATAGAAACACGAGTGGAAGTTTGGGAGAACGAGAAATGCTGTGGGAACACGAGCCGCAGGCGAGTGTTTCCACAGCTTTTTCGAGTTCTCCCAAACTTTCACGAGTGTTTCTATAACTCGATAGAAACACGAAGAACATGTTTTCTATTTCTTTTAGAAAACACCGCGACGAAAAAAAGAAAAGCAACTTGTTAACTTTGAATATCAAGATGTAAATTCTCTTTGCTCGCGTCATCATTACGTCAACAGCTCGTGCTAGTTCTGTGTTTCTATCGAGTTATAGAAACACGATTTCTAACCAATCAGCGCGCGTACTTTCTTGGGACTGTTTTCTAATACATGTTAATATTTTTATAATTGCATACATTAAAAATGTATTTTCAGCCAATACCACAGGCACATAACTTAAATAAATGAAATATTGGTATACCAATGCTTAGAAAAAAAATACCTCAGTTTCTCCAATACTGTGGCTATTGGGAGTCAAACCCATGACCTCTGGTTTTTTCGCCCATAGAAATATCCTACTTATTTGTAATGAAAGAATGTGATGTTACATGTATGTTTCAGCGTAAATATGATGACTCAGGTGCTGCATTGATATTCAATGATTTTTTCTTTCACAACTTGTGTGCCGAATATTTAGCCAAACGCTGTAAAGTAGCCAGTCCCTGTAAAGAGGCCACTTGGCGTTTTCCTAAGGATGGCTGCATTTACATTTATATACTAAATCTAACAGATGGTTGAAAAAGAGAAAAAGTAGGAAAAAAATTATAATTTTAAATAAAACGAATTAATTTAGAGATATCAAAGACTTCAAAGCTGTTTAATTTTCCGTCGGTTATAGAACTGTGTTTTTCAAAGTGGAGTTGATATTCAATGATGCGTCTTCGGATCCTCTAGGTAGTCACACAGAAAAGTCGAGCAATTTGTTCAGAAGTAAAATTGTTCTCAAGGTATTGTTCCAGAAGTTCTATAGGAATGTCTATGCTGGGACGACCCCTGCATCCTGTAAACTTGAACAACCGCCTTTAAAATGAGCAAGAACAACAAACATTTGATGAGCTCTTCGCCATAAACATTCGAGCTGAGGGGGATGTTAAATAACGAAGATGCACGAGCTAGAAGATACAAAACTCTGTCAAGGTGTGATACTAGATATGCAAATTCATTTTTACTTTCATGACAATGGTCATTCACTCGATTCAAGATGAATTCTATTCTGTTGCGTAGATGGCTCGTCAAAAAATCCATTTTCAGTTGGGAGAAAGCAAATGATGGATAAATTCGTCATGTATAAGTGCATGGAATCACGTAACGCGTCGTGTAATGAAAGTCGAATTATAGCCTTTCTGAGTGGACGAGTCGAAACGACATAACGAAACGACGAAACGACATGACGAAACGACGAAACGACACGACGAAACGACACGGCGAAACGACACGACAAAACGACAAAACGACACGACGAAAAGGCAAAACGACAAACGACGACGAACCGATGTGGTCAGTGATGAGTCGAACTCGTAAAACGACGAATCGAACTGACATGATGACGAGACGAACTCACGTGGCG
The DNA here is from genome assembly GCA_949710005.1 of Ricordea florida. Lineage (NCBI taxonomy): Eukaryota > Metazoa > Cnidaria > Anthozoa > Corallimorpharia > Ricordeidae > Ricordea > Ricordea florida. Next base: position 14,128,601 of record OX453281.1, read on the forward strand.
ATGAGTCGACTTGACAAAACGACGAGTCGAACTGGCAATTCGACGAGTCGAACCCCGAAATCACCGACTCGACTAGAAGTATCGGTGTGCAGAAACGATGAAACGCCATAACGAAACGACGAGTCGAACATTTTGTCCACGATCTACCTTCATAATATCCATAGCATCTCTAAACATTTTTTTTGTTTAAAAACTACAGGGTCTCGGCAGCACATAGCATTGAGCCGAGTACTCGAGCGACTTCAAGCAACCATACACGAGTGTAAAAATGGATGAAATGCCAATTGATATGTCAAAACAATGATCTTAATTTCAAAATACTGTAAAAGGAAGCAAAAAATAAATTCATTCTACTGTTGAGTCAATTTTTTTTGTTTTATTGCCTAAATTACGGTGGCCCACAACTGCCACGGCAAAACTTACTTTCTCACGGCAAAACTTACTTTCTCACGGGAAAACTTACTTTCTCACGGCAAAACTTACTTTCTCACGGCAAAACTTACTTTCTCACGGCAAAACTTACTTTCTTATGGCAAATAGACAGAGGAGAGCTGGAAACGAAGGGAAGACCTAAAACTAAGATGGCCACTGCCGGCATTGACAACGTGGACGAGGAAACGCTCATAAAATATTACTTTTATCGTGGCTTCGAGTACAAGGACATCCTGGCCTTCTTAGCGACCTATCACAACCTTGAAGGAAGTGAAAGGACGTTACACAGACGGCTGAGGATGTATGGTTTAGCAAGAAGAAATCCGGAGTACGATATTCGCAGCGTAGTTAACGAGGTTCAAGCCATGTTAGATGGTCCTGAGTGTATTTCTGGCTATAGGCATGTATGGCATAGTCTGCGTTTGAAGGGACACCAAGTTCCACGACAAGTAGTAAAGCTTTTGCTCAGAGAACTGGATCCAGATGGATGCCAAAAGAGGAAGGAACACAAGTTAAAAAGACGCGAGTATTGTAATCCTGGTCCAAATGCTGTATGGCACGCCGACGGATATGACAAGCTCAAACCGTATGGTTTCCCTATCCATGGATGCATTGACGGCTGGAGCAGGAAGTTGTTATGGCTTGTAGTCACACGATCAAATAACTCCCCTAATAACGTTGGATCTTATTTCTTAAGTGCAGTCAAGAAGTATGGTGGGTGTCCTAGTGAGCTGGTAACAGATTTAGGCACGGAGAACCAAATCATGGCTTCAGCACAAGCTTTTTTCCGCGAGGATGAAAATGCTCACAGGTACGTGGCATCACCACGTAATCAAAGGATTGAGGGTTATTGGTCTCAGTACAGGAGAAACAGATCCACTTGGTGGATCAACTTTTTCAAAGAATTTGCTGAAACTGGTGCCCTCAATACAAGTGATGGCCTTCAGAAGGATTGTCTGTGGTTCTGCTTTGCAGGACTGTTACAAAAAGATTTGGACACCGTGAAAGAACACTGGAACACACATCGAATAAGGAAATCAAGAAATGACACAGTGCCTGGAGTTCCAGATGTTCTTTACTATTTGCCAGAAAGCAGAGGTGGTGAGTCAGATTTGCTATCCTGTGTCCCTGAAGACAAAATTGGATACGTTCAAAATCACCTTATTGAAAGAGAGGAAGAAAATGATCATTTTGAATATTTTTACTATGTTATGGATGTTCTTGGGCTGAAAAGACCAACTGATTGGCAAGAAGCTTTACAGTTGTATGAGAAACTTGTGTTGCTAGCAGGCTCCAGGACATGAGATATAACTGCATACCTTAAAGGGTGCTGACTATTGTTATTCGTTTTCAATGTCAAAAACTGAATGTAAGAAAAGCTTTTTGCAGTAAATTATTTCACATGTTTATATCCTGCATTAGTCCTGTACTATACTATTACACTCTGACTGTACACAAGATTTGACTTAACACAATGACATCAATCAGATCACCATCAATAAACAGTTGTTATTTCCAACTTGTAACTTGCCTACCAAGGAAATAACCATTCAAATACCACAATAGCTCTTTGCCATGTATAACTGGCAGTATTAATTCATAACAGAAACATGTATTGAATGCTTAGTATCACTCTCAAGATATGGGTAACAATTCTCCTTGTAGAGTGTCAGTTCGGAGAGGTTGGTCTTAATTTAATTCAGAATTTTATTTTTGAGGCAAATCAAGTGTCATCAATTCACTTGACAACATATTTATATGTTAAGGAGAAATTGTTCATTAATCTCTTTTGGGAGTAAAATGATTAACAGTCTACTTTTAAAAGAAACAATATTATTATTTTCAGGGCCTGATATGGAGTCAATTCATAACTCAATCACTACAGAACACAACACTCTGTCTTTCATAGAAAGGTCATGTAGAACAAAACTTCACGCTATAAACTAGAACTGTAACTACAATGCACAGTTATGGTGCCTAAACTGAGGTAAATAATTTCAGATTTAGAAAAACCTATCCAGGAATACTATCAAAACCTAAGGGTTAGCAAAAGCTTGGCCTTTGCAAAATGCAAGGACAAAAAGTTCTTTGAAGTCATCAAAGGTGTGTATGTGCTCTACAGGGATGGTGATTTCCTTAGCACATGCCCCTACAAGAGGAAAACATATCCTATGGTTGGGATTTGTCTTAAGACAATCATGATTAAAGTTAACTGTTATTTTAAACTCCTGATTGTCAATTGGTTTGTGCTTTTGTCCTGTCAACCAGCCCATGACACCTGCCACTGTTACATCTGGATGTTGGAATGTCTCTAGTTCCCCTCCTTGCATGGCATTGTCAAGACTGCCATGATCCTGACCTTCATAATTCCAGGCAATGGCTGTTGAGTGGCCTACAATATTGCCATCCTCAATCAGACATAACCAGTCTTGGAAATGATCCATGATATTCTCCTCGATGAGTCTTCTTGAGGAGCCAGTGGGTGAAAATTGTGGAGTCATAATCGAATACAGGTAGTTGGCATCTGGGTGTAGCTTTTCCTTGAAATTTCCACAGACAAACAGTTGCTGACAGATACTTGGGTTGCTCTGTATCAACTCTTGCAGCCCATATATGGACATTCCTTTAAGAACCTCCCTCATGTACAACGACCGACGGTTAACCAAGCTTACTTTCAAAGATCTGCAAATTTCGTCACAGTGCTCTTCATCAACTGGACCTGTGTAACCATGTTCAAATATTATATCTGAATAATCATGGGGATTTTGTCTTATATTATTTAGAAGCACTTGTTCCTTTTTTGTTAAGTCTTTCTCTTGAATGTTGACCATGTCAACATTATTCAACATTGCATTATAAACACAATGTTCAAGAAAACAGGGAGGTGGTCCTCCTTGGGCCAAGGAGACGGCAACTATTTCTCCGCAGGTGCGAAAGTTCCCATTTTGGACATGGTACGTTGAGTCCACTGGGCTGCCATCCGGGAAAAGCTCTTTGCCCATATTTGAAATAGCTTCAGTCAAGAATTCTTGTGACATTGCCCCTGTATCAATGCCAGCTTCTCCAATGTATTGAACACGTAGAACAGCTGTGGGTGGAGTTTTCTTGGATTGCCTTTGCCACAATGCCAGTGTTCTTGTGAAAGGTGCTAGACGGCGGCAAGCAAGGAAAAACTGCTGACTTTTGTCTACTCTTGATGATAACAGCTGTACAACTTGACTTGCTTCTGTTAAACCAATGCTTGACAAGTTAGTAGGATCTTCAAAACAATCCACATTGTTATCCCATTCTTGAAGCATCTTTGCTATGTTCTCATCATCTAGAATCTGCTGAGAGTGGATTGAGCTTGATTCATTCATTGTGTGACTGCCTGATGAATTACACTGTAAAGAAGGAATGTTTACCAGACAGGAGCTTTCCACTGGAGCAGTGACTGGTGATGGCTGAGTGTTAACTTCTGAAGGACTTCCAGGCGCAGCATCTGCGGAGTTTGATGAACATCCAGCCACTGAGACAGTACTTTTCTTGGAAGCCTTATGTACTAACTCAGTATTGCCTTCAATGTCAATGATATGTCAACTTCACATGACGTGCACAGGTACATTGTTATTCTCTTATAGTCTCTGCCAAGTTCAGTCTTGTACTTTTCAAGCTCAAAATCCTCATCTTGGCCTGGCATGCAGATAGCATGACTTCCATCTTCATATAATAGAACATAATCTTCATCAGCAACAAATTTCCTATCAAATGCTTGCCACTTTTCAATGCCTTTGCATAAGATTATTGCATAATTGGCTGTTCTTGGTACTTGAACAGGCAGCCGCTTACCCCAGATGGGTTTGAGGTCATCTCCAGCCAGTTTCATTAGACCAATATTAATTGTAACCTTTTCATCATGGCTTTGTTTGAATTTCCTTTTTGAACGGAATTGTGATCCAGACCGCACTTGCTTCTTCTTTGAATTCATGTAGTCCTCAAAGGATTTAGGCTGCTTGTTGTTTGGTTTTCCAAACACAAGGTTGGTGCTGCTAGGCCCTGCATCTTCAGGAACTGAATGCACAGGAGATCCACATTTCCAACAGAATTTTGAGCATTGTGCTTGTTTTGAACCGCATGAAGTGCAAAACCTGATGAACCACGAATAAAAGCCATTGCGTTATCCTAGATTGCCGTATAATCCCTTACTTAATTATGAACGGTGTAGTTGTTTTGTTCAGGCAGTGAATGCACGTTCAGTAGTTTCTGGAATGTGACGGTGCATGCATAATGAAGTATGCGGTTGTATGGAAATCTAACGAATTGATTTAAGTAAGTTATACCACCATAAGATAAAAGGGAGGTGCTGACGTTTCGAGCGTTAGCCCTTCGTCGGAGCGAATGGAAATCTAACCGCCTTTATACAAGGTATTATTGCATACGAACAAAACAATAACTAAAAGCAAAACTTACACGAAACTCCCGTCCTCGTCCGCCATGTTTATAGTTGGATCAAACACCCCGTCACGGAACTACAGATCGAGAGAGACTATAAAACGTTCGAAGCCACGATAAAAGTAATATTTTATGAGCGTTTCCTCGTCCACGTTGTCAATGCCGGCAGTGGCCATCTTAGTTTTAGGTCTTCCCTTCGTTTCCAGCTCTCCTCTGTCTATTTGCCATAAGAAAGTAAGTTTTGCCGCGAGAAAGTAAGTTTTGCCGTGAGAAAGTAAGTTTTGCCGTGAGAAAGTAAGTTTTGCCGTGAGAAAGTAAGTTTTGCCGTGAGAAAGTAAGTTTTGCCGTGGCAGTTGTGGGCCACCGTACTAAATACTGCATTGCAATTTGGCCTATTCTTCCGTACAAAAAAGATAAGTGCCCTCGATCGTTTTTAGTCCATCACGGCCAATATGGTTTGTTTTGGTTTTGGCTCGACCAATCATATCTCACGATTTAATGTAGACAGTTTTGGCTATTTCCCGGACTGGCAAATTATATTTTCTCGGCTATTGTTTGGTGACATAGCAAAGAAATTGTTTCGTTTATCCTTAAGTAAAACTTTAACAGTGTAGAGTAATAATATTTTGTCTCAAAAAGACAATGAACCGAAAATTTCTTTTTCAGTCGTCAACGCAATTTCCCGCCAAAAATACGCAGGCTACCAGAACTCGAGACTTGAGCCCACCATCTAGTAAATGAATTACTGGTCAGCGGACCGCTTTCAAATATAAAACACATCACCTCGATAAGTTGACAAATGAGCCCACAATATGGTCATGTGATGCTGGTCAGTGGCTATCCCGTTTTGACAGCTGTCAATTGACCATATTGTGAATGTCCAATATAAAAGATGTGGATTTGCCAAGACACGCCTGAGATACCCCTCCCTTCCTTTTGATAGTCTCCCCTACCCTACCCGTACAATCTGTAGACGCGTACGTACGTACGCTCGGTCAGTCACGTGACAACCAAACGGAAAGAGGTTGACCATATTCCATGAGTATGGGGCTCTGTCCAACGCGCGCGAAGCACACATAGACAGAGCCCCGCTATCGACATATTCGCTATCGACGTCGACTTAATAAATTGCGTAATAACATTGTCAAAGTTTGTCAAAGTTTGACTTTGACAATGTTATGACGCAATTTATCATCAATAAGAGGACAGACGCATAAAAAACTGACGTCAATCTGTTTTTTACAATAACAAAACGCGAAAAAGGTCAAATAGCCTGCAAAGCAGGCGTATTTTGGAGCGCGATCCATGAATTGCTTTCAGGAATAACGTTGTCCTACCATCTTGGACGTTGAAACTACCAGAGAGTTGGGACGAGTCAAACACTGATTTTAAGGGAGAGGCTGATGGGTTTAAAATAGGAGAGGGGGAGGGGAGGAAAAAAATACGCCTCCCCGCCCCTCCCCCCTTCCACCGCCCCTCCCCCTTGGTCTTTTCCGTTGCTTTTCAAGATGGCGGCCACGATCAATGTACCTCCGAGTTTTCGTTAAAAAACGCCTTCTCTGCAGGCTAAAGGTCAAATGAAGACTCAAATGAAAAGAAAACGCAAGTAAACAGCAAGTAAACTCGAAAAATGCTGAATTTTATTTAAATTGACGCAATCAGGGCGAAACTATTCTCAATAACTTTTCTCGCCTTCTCATTGGCTTGTGACAACACGTAATACAATTTGATTGGGTAAAAATCTGACTGTTTGACAGCTCACTTATCACGCGAAAAAACCTTGCATGAATTAAAATTTTATGTGTCTGTACTCTTATTGATGATAAAAATTAGCCAATCAGCGCGCGAGAATTCGCTCAGTTATTGTAAAAAGTCACTTCGACATTGTAGAAAGAAAGTTGCGCCCGTATTACGTGTCTGTGGTATTCCCCATTGCACGTGACTGCGATTTGCGATGAAACTCGAGTGTCGGTTGCCCGACCGTTTGGGCTGCCCGTGGTGTAACCTGGCCTTCATCAGTTTCATTACCTCGTGCTGAAACATGGCGGATGCAGAGAGCGAGTACGAGCGGCCTCGAAAAGTCCCCAAAACATTAAAGGAAAAGGACACTGGAAAGCGTCTTATCGTAATTCTCGAAAAGGCCTCGTTGGAAACGGTAAAGGTGAGGTGTAGTTTCGTTAAAGACGTTGAACATAATGATTTTCCTTGCTCTTTTTAGAAGCGATGGTCTGTGGGACTGCGGAATTCAAGTAGCCACTTTATTTGAAGCTCCTAACGATCTCCGCTACCGTAACCCCATAATTGCATTTATAGACGTCAGTACTGTGAGGATAGTTTCTAAAGAAACTGGTGCTGCGTCGGTGGTGAATTGAAACATAAGAAATTAGGATAATCAAACGAATTGATAAAGTTATACCACCGTAAGATAAAAGGGAGCTGCTGACGTTTTGAGCGTTAGCCCCTCGTCGGAGCGAATGACGAAGTTGCTACCGCTCGAAACCTCACCACCTCCCTTTTACCTTACGGTGGTATAACTTACTTTATCAATTCGTTTGATTATCCCAATTTCTTGTATAGGCCTCAGGACACTGACATCAGTCCAGGGTGCATTTAGTTTAGGTTACGCCGATGATCTTCGGCGTGGGTTTTAAAATTTTGTGGCGTACCAGCGTACATTTTCAAAGCCCTTGGCGTAACTCCGACATGGGGCGTATGCGGAATGCACCCTGGACATCAGCAAAGCGGAAACAATATGTACGTTGTAGTTCAATTTTATTCCTGGTTCAAATTTTATTTTCCTTTGTTTCAAACTCATTATCACACACTACCATACCGGAAAACAAAGAAAAATAAAATTTGAACCAAGGAAAAATTGAACTTCAACATGTACAAAAAGCCTTGTAAGACCATTTTGTGGCTTCTTTCCATGTCTATTATCCACTGCTTAGACAAAGGAACCAGGAAACCCATAACCCATCCTTTAACGACAGCTATTACTTATTATTAAGTTGTTGATCGTCCACTCCCAAGCCAATCAATTGATAAGCCACTCTGTTAAAAGTGGCCCTGTATTCTACACTCACAAACCAATGGTATTATTTGGGCTTTCAATAAAACATGCTTCCCTTCAGATACCGGTTGTTTTGCCTTGACAGGCAGGTGCTACCGAACTGACTACTAGTCCTTTGTGAACAGACCTCAGATCTTTGCGAAATGACTGTTGCTTAATTGACCCGTTGGCACAATGACTGTAATTCCTCCCACTGGAGCTCCATTGAGTATTATTTTTCAAATTATTCAACATAATCTTTCTGATTAAAACCAATTCGACTCTGCTATGCCAACCAGTAATAGTACACGTAGCAATGAAATTGCTAACAGCTTTCTTCGGAAACTGTTTGAGAAACACTGCACATAACATTTCTGCAAATTTAACATTTGCATTGCTTCCACTATTACTGTACAAACATGCATTTGAATTCGACTGAGGTTGACACATTCAAATCGCAGCTGTCAGTGTGAGTAATACCTTTGGCTGGTACTGCATTTTAGTGGATAAGTATCCTATTTGAAATCTTACTTTTAATCACTGATCTGTTAAATAGAATGGAAAGAACTTTGAGTTGTTGAACTGTGACAAGCACAAGACAATAATGAGAAAAAACAAGAAAGATCCGGCCTTGGCAAGACCAGACATCACTCACCAGGTAAAAAAAGAAAATAATACTGTAATGTGAGGACATATTGACTGAGTCAATTTTTTGGTCAAAATTTGCATAGAATATTAACACTTGGTATTTTGTGATAATTATCTTTGGTTTTCTGATTGCTTAATCTATAATTGCTTTCATTCTTTGATGTCCAAGGACAATCAGAAAATAAAAAATGTGACCTTCCATGGGAAAATATGCACTAACACTGAGCCATTTAACCCTTTAAGCCCCAATAGTGTCTTTATAGATTTTACTCTGGCTAACGCCAGACGATTTTACTCATCACATGGAGACCCCTTGGGGCTTAAAGGGTTAACAGATACTTATTATAATGCTTTTCCAGACTGTTCTAACATTTTGCCCTAATGATCCAATAGTTTGTCCTAATGCTCTAACGTTTTATCCTGATACTCTAATAGTTTGTCCTAACGCACTAACATTTTATCCTGACACTCTTAAGCTAGTTCTATAAATGCTGAAAATGAGGATTGGAAGGCTCACGAGATGTTTGCTGACAATCAACATTAGGCCACAATTTGTGGCATTTATAGCATCCTGAACTGGCCAGAGGAAATGCCTGCACATACAATTTCTCACTTTCGAAAATATTAGGGACAATTAGGCATCTGCTTAAAACATTCGGGCTAGCAAGACAAATTTTGGTCTACTGTAGCATGAATCTAAATGATTCTAAACATTCAAGTTGCCCTAACAAACATGTCTGGTATGTCTTTTGTCTGTAGCCCAGACATTTTTCTTAAAGCTTCACTGGTGTTAACTGTGCTGAACTTTCGTTTTCATTGAACAATTACAGTAGCTTAGTGACCTGGCAAATGCTGTTGCTCGGGTGGTCTTGTTGTAAATTGAAGTGCTCGTGTGTGCTTAAAATCGTGATGATACTGTATAAACAAGTCCTAATAAACTTCACCGCACATGATTACCGTGTTTTCAGTATATTCTTATTCTTCTATTGGACTGAATTTCACTACCGTATTTTCCGGTGTATAAGTCGAACCGGTGTATAAGTCGACCCTACTTTTTGAGTCTTAAAATTAAGATTTTCTTGATTTCAGGAGTAAAAATGGAGTAAAAAATTGTTTAAGATAATGTTGAAAAATGAGTCTTGTTTGACTTGCAGAACATCTTTGAGGCCACGCATCAAATTCAACAGAACGATCGCATCCATCGTGTAAGATGCGAACTTGAGAACTGTGTTAATAAAAAATTGAACGATTTAGCCTGAAATTGTTAAAATACCTGTGTTTAAAACAGTGGCCACTACTTTTATCAGACATTTTGAAGCTTTTTTTTGACCAAGGAACACCCAAAACGTAAGAAAGAAGCCAGAGAAACGAGTCTGTAAACAAGCCTCCATCTTGGTTTACCTTACAAACCTAGTTGAGAGGTTACCAAGCAAGCATGGACCTGTTTCTGTTCGATCGAAGAATTTTATTTCACTGTGGATTTGATCAAGTTTATTTACAAATGTCTCTCACTTATAACATCACAAAGTAGACCCAATGGACTTACAGGAAAAGCGATGATTTCTGCGAAGATATCAAGCTTAAGGGACGGTATGTGATGGAACGAAGAGGTTAAGTGTGATGTCAGTTGGAAAGACCGAATATAGCGTAGACGTATTAAAAGTAGCAAGGTTACAAATGAGACAAATCAGGGAGGAAACCACACATTTTTAAACATTTCCTTTATTCATTATTGTGCTATTTACTATTAAATGTTCTTCTCCATGTTATTTGTGTAGTTGCTTTTACGTGTTTTCACTTTGGAGTCTATTGTTATGCTGATGAAGTGATATGTTTTTCACCCGGCGATTTTTGGCCGGTGTATAAGTCGAGGTCGATTTTTTGGACTGATTTTCAAGACTTAAAAGGTCGACTTATACACCGGAAAATACGGTACTTTAACCAGAAATTATGAAAAATCCGATTTTTGACCTTGAGAAAGGGGGGTCGACTTATACACAAGTTCGACTTATACACGTGTAAATACAGTAACCATTTTTACTCAAATTGGTTATTTCATATAACCAATTTTGTTTCTGTAATATCCACTACGCACACACCGCCATCATGGTTGGAAAGGCAGTTTTTAATGGTAAACATCACGTGATATAGGTATGGAATGCGTGCAAAGTTACATGGTATGCCACATCCCCCTCAACATTACATAAGTGTGTTACTTAGCATAGCTGGAAATGCTCTACGTTTTGCTCCTCTGATTGTTCTTTCCTCTTGTTCTCATCTTCCGTTGCTGAGATTGATGGTTTCTCAACATCTCTTGGCAATGAATTCAACTTCTCCAGGTTTAGGTCAGTTGTTGTGCTTGATTCTCCTGCTTCAATGATCCCTCGGTCATCTGCGGAGTTGATAACTGCGTTTACAAGTTTGAAGTGGCTGATATCTCTGTAGATTGTTCTTTCATCAGTAGCTTGTCTAGCTGTGATTCTGGATCCATTTATCTCATTCACAATGTAGAACACGGGTTCATATGGCGTACTCCATTTGTTTCTTTTCTCTTGCTTGACCAACACATAGTCACCTAGCAAAAGTCTTGTTTGTCCTGTATTTCTGCCTTCTCTGTTCTGTTTCATTTTCTGTTTATACACCACATCTCTCTCATCTATGATGTTGTCCTTCTCAGATCTCTGCACTTTTGGCTGAATGTGATCCAACTTGGTCCTTACGGTTGTTCCTCTCATTGCGTCATAAGGGGTTGTTCCTGTGGCTGGATGTGGGGTTGATCTGTATGCAGTCAGCATGTCCTGTATTGCATTCTGTCTCTCTAGGCGGTCTTTTCCTTGTAGGTGTGCAATCTGTTCGGTATTGTTTAGCATTTGCATGAATCGCTCGACTTCCTCATTTGCTCTAGGGTGCAGTGGCGTAATCTTGTGGTGTTCAAATCCTTCTTCAAGTGCAAATTCTTGGAAGTCTTTCGAATTGAATGGTGGTCCGTTGTCGCTCTCTACTCTCTTTGGTGAGTTCCAAAGGTTGCGAATATGTGCTTCAGTCTCTCTTTGTTGACTTTGAAATTGGTTGAGGGTACTGCTTCTACTACTGGGTATCCAGTTCTCTTGTCAATAAGTACAAGGTTGTAGTGGCCATCTGGGTATGGTCCACCATGGTCGATGGATACTGTATGGCTAGGGATCTTTGTCACCTTAATGGGTTCTTCTCTCTTCTCCTTCGTAGCTACTTGACATTCATAACACTTGTTGATTGCTGCATCAATCATACTGTTCATCAGGGGGAACCAGTACTTCTCTCTCAATAGCTGTTTGGTCTTAGTCTTCCCCAAGTGTCCAAGGTTGTGTCCTAGCTTGACTACTTTCTTCTGTAAAGTAGCCGGTAGCACCATACGCTGTTCTCTGAAAATTAGTCCTTCTGTGATTGACAACTCTTGCTTCACGTGGAGGTATGGTTCCAGGTCTTTGTCTCGCCTGTGCTTCTCCCAGTCTCCCTTCACGATTCTCTTCGCTAGTTTTTGCATCATTTTATCTTTCAGGGTTTCTTCTCTAATCCTTGTGATGACTACAGCGTGTTCTGTGTTCACAATCCATCTGATGATCGTTTCAGTGCTGTCATCCCCTGTTTAGGCAGTGGGTGCCTGGAAAGAAAGTCTAGGGGGTCCGCTTCATCTTTCCCAGGCTTGTACATCAGCTCATAGTCAACGTCCTGCATTTCCATTACCCATTTTTCGATTCTGGGTGGCAGCTTTCGCTTTATTGAATACGGGTAACAATGGTTTGTGAGCTGTAACAATACGGAATCTTGGGGCTCCAAGCAAGTAAACTCATAGTCGTTCTTTAGCCCACGTGATGGCTAGCGCGTCTTTCTCGGTTTGGCTGTATCTTTTCTCGGTTTCTGTCATTGTGCGACTGATAAAATGCACTGGCTGTATACCCTTGTCAGTCTTTTGCAGTAGGGCTGCTGATAAGCCTTGGTTGTAGCTTGGTTCTGTGCGCAGGATTATAGGTCTGGATGGGTCAAAGAATGCCATTGTCTTGTCATTTGAGATGCTCTCTTGTATCTTCCTGAATGCTTTTTCTTCTTCTTTCTCCCATTTGAATTTTGTGTCTTTCTGGGTTAGCTTATAAAGTGGTGCTGCTATGGCTGCATAGTTGCTGATGAAGTTGTCCAGGTAGCCAGCCATTCCAAGAAAACTCTGGACTGCTTCTTTGCTTTCTGGAGGGCTGCATTCCTTGATTGCTCTTACTTTATCTGGTGATGGTTTCAGTCCGTTCTTGGTGAAGGTATGTTCAAAGAACTCAATCTGCTCTTTCCCGAATTGGCATTTCTCTTTGTTAAATGTTATTCCATGATCTCTTGCTCGCTGGAGGATGCTCTTCAGTACTTCTTTGTGTTCTGCTTCATCTCTTCCCCCGAGGAGTATGTCGTCTCTTTGGTTCATGCAGTGGGGTATGTCTCCGAAGGCTCTGAACATTGCTTCATCAAAAACATCTTGTGAGGATTTAGCTCCGAATACCAGTCTCTTTGGTCTGTAATTTCCCCACGGTGTGCTGAATGTTGCTACCTGTCTCGTGGAAGGTAACAAGTATTGTGGGGATAGTTTCTAAAGAAACTGGTGCTGCGTCGGTGGGAAATTGAAACACAAGAAACTGGTGCTGCGTCGGTGGGAAATTGAAACACAAGAAACTGGGTAAATCCAACGAGCTGATTAAGTACGTTATACCACCGTAAGGTAAAAAGGGAGGTGCTGACGTTTCGAGCGTTAGCCCTTCGTTCATCGCTCTGACAAAGGGCTAACGCTCGAAACGTCAGCACCTGCCTTTTTACCTTACGGTGGTATAACTTACTTAATCAACTCGTTTGCTTTACCCAGTTTCTTGTGTCTCGTGGAAGGGTCTAGTGTCAGTTGGTGATAGCCTTGTCTCAAGTCCAATTTCGTGAAGATCTTGCAGTCATGCAAGCGGTAGATAAAATCTTCAACTCTTGGTGACTGGACACATCTGCTGCGTTTCATGGCTTCGTTGGGTATTCGCATGTCAATGCTTGCTCTGATCATCTGAGATTTTAGTTCTTCATTCTTAATATCAGCATACTTGGGTTTAGGCTGCACAACTAGGGGTGAGCACCATGTGATGGTTTCCCCATCTGGGACTTTTTCGAATGTTTTCCTTTACCCCCTGCTTAAGCCATTCTTTGAGAGGTTTTTGCAGATGATATGGGACTGGGCATGGTTTCTGGGCTACTGGAATAGCTTCTGGATCCATCTCTAGCTTGCGTTCTATTTCTTTGCCTTTACTCTTGTCTCGGAAGCATCCTATCCCTTGAAAAGTGTCATTGTATTCACTGAGTAATGCTTCAATGTCATCTGGCAGCTTCACTGACTTGATTCTGAGCTCATTGGTTTCTTTAAGTGTTCCGTCAGGGTCAATCTTGATCATTCCCAGTTCAAGTAGTGTGTTCTTGCTTAGGAGTGGAGGGGAGTCCATTTTTCCCTCAATCACTAAGAACTTGCTTTTTGCTCCTCGATTCTTGTTCCGAATTGTTGTATGAAATTCTCCTTTAACTACCAGATCAGATTGGAGAGTCTTCAATGTGTCTTTGCTTGGATCTAGTTCTCTGATTTCCTTTGATCTGTGTTTTAGGGCTCTGAATTGGTACTCATCCATCACGTTCATACTTGCTCCACTGTCGGGTTCTACGTGTGCGTCAATGTCTCCTATTCTGACATAAACAGTATCCTGTGTTCTACCCGATCTCAGTTTCTTTGCTCGATGTAAGACGTGTCGTGTAGTCTGCTGAAGGTATTCGCAATTTGATTCGCTGTTCACGTCGGTGTCTGCCTCGGTTGTTTTCTTGACTCCCTCTTTCCGTGACTCTTTGCTTTTCTCTTGTCTCTTGTCTGATCCTGATCTACAGCATATTGCATAATGATTGTATTTACCACACTTCAGGCACTGCTTACCATAAGCTGGGCAGTTGCGTCCAGGGGAATGGAGTTCTGTTTTTACACAGTATTGGCAGCTATTCTTGGTATTTCGTTCTTCTTTCTTGTGTTCATGCCTGTGGTTTTCTTGCTGTGGAAATTTCTTGTTCGGTAAGCTTGGGTATCTTGCACCTCTCCTAGCATTTCTCTGATATCTTCCCCATTGATGTTTCACCTTGGAGATTTTGTAATCTTCTTTCATGTCTCTTACTTGCTGGTTGATATCTTCTTTTTGGTGGGCTTCTTCGAGGAATTGGTCCAGTGTCCACCTCTTCTGTATGCTTTTCTTGATAAGTTCGTTATCTTTGACTGTCTGTATCAGCTGTTCAAGGATCCTATCATCAGTCTGGTCGCTGAATTCACAATCTTTCGCCTTCTCGCGTAGCCACGCTGTGTAGTTTACGATATTTTCTCCCGTTTCTTGTCGTTGTTTGCTGAACGTGTATCTCGCATGCTGTTTGTTTTTCTTCGGTAGGAAGTGATTGTTGAGTTTCCGGATTAGTTTCTTGTAGTCGTTATCTTCTTCAATAGGAGCAACATCTGGAAGGTTTCGGGCGAGTTTCTTGATTTCTTGTCTGCCATAGATTTTGAGGGCGCTTACTTTGTCTTTCACGGCCTTGATTTCAAAATACTCTGTTTCTTCTTCGAAGTCTTTGAGCCAGTTTCAAAAGGGTTGTCCGGAATCTTAAACGGGTTTATTCTAAGTGATATTCCGAAGGTTGAGACTCAAATTTCTGTTGGGTTGCTTGTGCTGCTAGGTCCTTCGTTTGACATATTTTTTTTCCTAGCACGAGGTCCACGATGTCCGATGCCCTTGATGTCTTCTTTCTTTCTTTTTCTAATCTCGCTAGTATTCTCTTGGTTGGTTTTCTCTTCTCTTTTGCTGTATTTTCTCTTTGATCGTCTGCTGATTTTTCTCTTCTTGCAGCGTGTTTTCGTCTTCCTCGTCGCCAATGTAATATCCACTATGCACACACCGCCATCATGGTTGGAAAGGCAGTTTTTAATGGTAAACATCACGTGATATAGGTACGGAATGCGTGCAAAGTTACATGGTATGCCACAGTTTCCATTGGTTATTTGATAAGACCAATCTTGTTTCCCACTGGTTATTTGATAAAACCAAGGTTGTGGTTTTGCTTATTTGATATAAGCAAAGGGGCCACATTTGGTTATTAAATTTTGATAAAACCATTTTATGCACTGTTTCATGAAACTGGTTGCTTAAAATAACCAAAGTGTTGGCCTGTTTGACACTATCCACATTTAGTATAAATATTCAAGTGATTACTTGTATACAAAATCTTGCACTCTGATTGGTTCGCTATCACGGATTATCAGCTGATGATACCTGGACAAACAAAATGGCTGCCAGTCATTTGCGTGCTTTTGATGAAATAACTTTTTTCGTGTTATACAATGCTTTTTCCTTTCTTTTTTTTAAATAATTGCCTTTGTATTTATACCAAAACAATTATTCGCCTCAGGCTCAGTGATTATCGGTGAATATTCACTAATAATCATTGAGCCTGAGGCTAGTAATTGTTAATTATCACTAGTATTCGTGTCTTTGTTGACCCGCATACCAAAGGAAACTTTGAAACAATGAGTTGTTCAATATCTTGGCAGGGAAGTTGACAGGCCTTTGTGACTTCCATGCTCATGCTGTAGCCATTCTCACAGTTTTGGTCTCATGAGTATGTCTTGTAAAGAACATCCTTTCGGATATGATAGGATTGGTTTTTTCTTAAAAATTCATACCTTTCAGCAATGGTTGGCTTTTAATCAGTTCAATCTTTCATGAGAACTTGTTTTAAATTAGGTACTGATGGTTGTTACAAAAGGCAAGATTTGTTTTACTGGAGGGCTTGCTCTCTGTTTTCAAACTTCACTTCAGAAAGTGTTTTCTGTATCAAACTCTCTGGGTGAAGGAGGTGTTGTCTGAAGTTTTTGATTTTTGTCCAATCACTTTAGTGTATTATGATGATGGTGATGTTCAAGCAAACCATTTCAATCTCCTGCTGCTTCATGGTAGCTGTTGCAATGCTCTTCTACCTGAGAATACAGCATGGAAGCGAAAGGAGGAGTCTGATTCAGATCAAATTCCCTTGTTACATGACCCTGTGGTTACCAAGCAAATGGTTTGATTCATTCTCCTGGGCTTTGTTTTCTTTCAAATGGGGGTTTACTGTGATAGAATGAGATGTAGTCTCAGAAACTGCTGTAGATATTGACTGAGTGAGGTTGTCGTTGTTGGCCTCTGAAATACTAGAATGTGCTTGTTGCATCGTTGGTATGCGGGTCAGCAAAGCGATAAACGTGGATAGTGACAAGCAGCCCGACTCTTTAGTTATTCCAAATAACCAGTTTCACAAAATAGCACATAAAATGGTTTTATCAAATAACCAAATAAGACCCCTTTGGTTATGTCAAAGAACCAAAAGCACACCATTCGTTTTATTAAATAACCAGTGGGGAAACCACATTGGTTTTATCAAATACCAATGGAAACAAAATGAAGAACCAATTTAAGTAAAATTGGTTATTTATGATAATTTAACTGCTGAGCTAAATTATAATAAATAAAGAAAGGAAAACATACGGAAATCCTCCCAAAATAGTTCATTTAATTAATTTACAAACGGCGCCCCATAGTCTAGGAGGGAAAATTGTGAAAACTTTCTTTTCCACAACATCCGACACCCATAACGCTCCAATGGGATGAGGCTAACGCTGTAACAGTTGAGACAAATGCTCTAATGGTTGAAGCTACCGCTCAAACAGAATGATAATACTAATTCTCTAACAGATGAAGGTAACACTCTAGCGGGTAAAGCTAACGCCCTCATGAAACCTTCTAACAGATGGCTAATGCTTCAGTCAATTTAGCGGTTAAGCATTAGTGTACATTTTCCCATGGAAGGTCACAAATGTGTCCCTTGTGTGTGTAAGTCAATTGTTAATATCCTAGGGCTTGGCATAAGGCTGCTGCATTATTTGCACTGCGCACCTTGGTGAAAAGAGACAGTCAAGTTAAATTTCTTGTTTCATGTTTGTAAGTGAGAATGAGAAACTGCTTTATTCAGCCAGATAAACGTGTAGTTTTCTACTCAATTTTGGCAAGCATTCCAAGTTAAAGGTGGAGAAATATCCATGTCCAAGTCTGAAATATCCATGTTTACATGCAATTTGTTTTTATATTTTGACAGAGCCTTCTGATGCTCTTGGACAGTCCATTAAACAAAGCTGGTTTGCTACAAGTGTACATTCACACTGAGAAGAATTCACTTATTGAGATCAGCCCTCACACAAGAATTCCCAGGACATTTGACCGATTCTGTGGACTGATAGGTGAGAACTGTTACTCTGCAGTTATTAACTATGGTTATTAGTCAAGCATGTGAGTGCCCTATACTGTTGTGAGCTCATAAGATGGCACACATTTCCTTGCACCATTAACCAGGTTACTGGTGAAATACCGTAAAGTTCCGTGTATAAGCCGCACCCGTAGATAAGCCGCACCCACGATTTGGAAGCACAAATTTCGAAAAAAAATAAACACAATAAAGTTCGAAGTTCCTTTGAAGTTCTATTTGTATACAAACAAGGGCAAACAAGCACGATTTCAGAACATCGTACACGGCGGTTGTGGCAAACTTTTATACAAAAATGGCGAAATTTCACTTATCATACTTTAATTTGTCTTTGTATTCACCATATCTTATGTGTTGATACCACTTTTTTCGAGATTATTACTTCAAAACACTCCATGAAGTTGAAATTCCGACAAATTCGTACGCGTTTGAAACGAAACGAACAAATGCTTAGCGACCAAGCTTTCAAACGTGGAGAGGAGTCTGGGTCTCGGCAAAACAACACAGAAGAGAATACGCAAAAGATGCCGTTACAATATTTATTCCACTAATTAGTATTACGCAGCAGTGGAAAAACTTCACGCCAAACAGGAGTCTAACAATGTGATGGATAAATTTGCATTGAAAGTGACGAAAAACAGCGAAACGGTCGGCCATTTGCCTCGCGAGTACTCGCGAATATGCTGGTATTTTCTCGCACGTGGCGGAAAGATACGTGGTGACATGCTTTCAGTTTGTGTGTATCCTTATTCAGTGACATCGTAAGACGTTTTTTATGAATATTAATTAGGCCTTTAACAACTCCAACCACAGATGTTTCCGTAGATAAGCCGCACCCCCGATTTTTGTCTTAAATTTTGAGGGAAAAGGTGCGGCTTATACATGGAACTTTACGGTAACAATCATTTGTCCATACCTTACAGTACCAGTGCTCGAAATTAGCGGTTGCCCGAGACAACTAAAACTTCGTTCGGGCAACCATTTTTTAGGAAAAATAAAGGGCTAGTTGCCCGAGAAGAATTCGTCGGACAACCCAGGAAAAAATTGAAGTACTTACATTACTGTGATTCGTAACAGAATAAAAAACAGAAGCTATAAACGTGAGAAACGAAAACAGCTCTAAATGCGAGGTTTATATCTCCTGATACTGATAGATGGATGAGGATCCATGACAATTTGTAAAACAAAGGAATTGGAAGGTTGTAACCGTTAATTGATAGCCTGCGAACAGGTTCCCGGTTGGTTTTAGAGCGAGCTAGCCGAGTGTAGTTTAGGACGAGCGGGATGAGCCGAGAGCGTCCCACTCGCTTCGCCCGCAGATTGAAGCTCCAACTCCCACTCACTTCGCTCATGGAATCACGCTTTCGCTCGCCAAATTTTTTTCCGCCCTCGCTGGGAGCCTGTTCGCAGACTATTAATTGAACACCGTTCGTTCGATTCAATAAGCCACGATATGCTTATTACGATGGCCCAGAAGGCTCACAGTTCAGTTGTGATTTTTCACAGTTCAATTGTGATTTTTCACAGTTCAATTGTGATTTTTCACAGTTCAGTTGTGATTTTTGAAACAGTTCAGTTGTGATTTTCGGTTGGACGTTCGTTCGATTCAATAAGCCACGATAAGCTTATTACAATGGCCCAGAAGGCTCACAGTTCAGTTGTGATTTTTCACAGTTCAGTTGTGATTTTTCACAGTTCAGTTGTGATTTTTGAAACAGTTCAGTTGTGATTTTTGAAACAGTTCAGTTGTGATTTTTGAAACAGTTCAGTTGTGATTTTTGAAACAGTTCAGTTGTGATTTTTGAAACAGTTCAGTTGTGATTTTTGAAACAGTTCAGTTGTGATTTTTGAAACAGTTCAGTTGTGATTTTTGAAACAGTTCAGTTGTGAGTTTTGAAACAGTTCAGTTGTGAGTTTTGAAACAGTTCAGTTGTGAGCTTTGAAACAGTTTAGTTGTGATTTTTGAAACAGTTCAGTTGTGATTTTTCGGTTGGACGTGAGAGACTGGAACTTAACATACAGGAACTGAGACAGGCGAGTGTTTTTCTCCCGCCGTTTTGGGATGTGGCAAAGTTGTCCTGTAGTTTGTGTTCGGTACTGCTTGGCGTTTTAAACGATGGATGCTATAATAAGGCAAACTGTCCTAGAGGAAATAAGACGTCAGGGTGAATCTGCCTCTACGAGTTCTAAAGAAGCGACCCATGAACCAAACCAACGAACTGTAAGCCGACTGTCTGGATTGCTCGACCGCATAAGAGGTCAGTCAAGAGGGAAGAAAAGAAAAGACCGATAAAGAACATCGAATCCAAGTTCGCTGGATTCATTACGACAAGAAGTCAGACGTTTTTGTTCCAGTTCGTCAGAAGAACGGTGGCGGAAACCAGTTCGTTGCTTATACTGCGTCGGAACCTCCCAAAGTCGAAGAACTGAAACAAAAAGCTACTGCTTTGTTTTTCCCTAACGGGAAAAGTGCTTTCGCTGGCTCTGTTGACGACATGCTCCTGGATATCTGCGACATAACACAAACAGCCATTATTCGATTTCCTGGTGAAGGAACTATTGAAAGTTATTTAAAGCAAAATGGTCTCTATCCGTCGACAACTTACCTCTATTTAAGATCACAGCACCAAGACACATTCTTTTCAGAAGCAGATGAGGAAAATTTTGAACAGCCAATCAACCTGAATACTTTGCAGGTAGCGTCAGATGCTGGTAAGCGTGTTGTTTGTTCAGTATGTAGCTGTACGTATTTGGAAGGTGAAGAATGCATTCGATGTGAGCAGAACAGAGAATATGAGTTCTCTTTGGATCGCTGATGGGGGGAATCCATATACTACAGAAATCCCAGAAACACCAGAAAACCCTGTTTCACTAACTATGGATGAAATAAGATCTAGACGGGTAGCACTACTTTCAAATGGTGTAGCTGAAACATGAAGAGAATTCCAGTTGTAATGAAGGCTCTGTAGAGCAGGATTCTCCATGTCCCTCTTCATCAAGAGATCTTCCAGAGAGAGTTCTCACAGTTCACAGATCATGCATAAGAACTGAATTGATCGAACATTTTAAGGACCCAAATGTAATGAACTTTAATATTGCTTTTAAAGTGGTTAATGAAAAGGGAGAGTTTGAACAGGGTGTGGGTGTTGGGGTAATTTGTGAAGTATACACTTTATTCTGGAGTGAATTTTCTATCTCCATGACTATAGGAGAGAGAGAAAGGGTTCCCTTCGTTAGACATGACCACTTTGTTGAGGAGTGGGAGGCTGTGGGGAGAATTTTAGTGAAAGGGTTTGTGTCTGCCTCCTATTTTCCCACCTTTTTGTCAAAGGCTTTTTTATGCTACTGCCTCTTTGGCAACCAAGTTCCAGATTCCATGTTTGTTGATTCATTTACAAAATACCTATCCCCAGTAGAGGAAGAGTTCATTGTAGATATCATTAGGAAGAATCAGCTTCCAGATGATAAAGATGAATTTACTGATTTTCTTGAAAGATTCAAGTGTAGAAGGGTGGTTACCACTGAAAACCTTAGCCAAGTCATTCTTGAAATTTCCAAGCAGGAACTAGTTCAGAAACCACATCTCATGATTTCATCTTTGCAACCTTTTGTACAGCAGTTGAAGCAGTATCCCCAGTTCCAAACTATTTCAGCCGTTGAGGGCTTCTATGATAGTCTTAAACCTACAACGAAAAAGGTGCTATCTTGTCTCACCTCAAATCCAAAAAGTGATGGAGAGAGAGATGCATTTAAATTTTCGCAGCGATTTGTAAGAGGTCTTGAGATGCCAAAACTCCTACAGTTTTTGCGATTTACAACAGCTATGGATATTATGATTGACAAGAAGATAGAAGTTACTTTCATTAAGTGCGAGGGATTGAGTGCAAGACCCATTGCCCACACTTGTGGACCCCTTCTGGAAATTCCATCCACATATGCTAACTTTGTGGAATTAAGGCAAGACTTCACAAACATTCTTAATCGGGACAACTGGGAAATGGATATTATGTGAAAGAAACTCTATTGGCCTACGTTTTTTATCAATGTTTTTCTGTTACAAACTAACTGTCCAAGGGTTGAATCATGCCCTGTAAATAACAGGCTATTTTAATAATTGGAATGCACAAAATTGGTGTCTGAAATGACCTAGAATCTCCATTTTTTTGTGTTCTCAACTAAGTACTGTTGTAGTTTTAACTAAGACAGCCTCAGAACCAGAGGTCTGTGTCAGCCATGTTTTCAAGCTTGGCAGAATGTTGTGTTAGTCTATTGTATTTTAGGTATGAAGTTCTGATTTTAGGGTAGACCATAAGAGATCTTGGGGGTCTTGGGAGGAGGTGACTGTGCAAGAAAAATTTGAAAATGCGGAGATTTCAGGCTAAGGAAAGTAGCATGCACTGAACATTTTGCTAAGATCCGAGGCAATGTTTCTAGTTTTTAAAGTTTACTTATAAGTTGTTGACATAATAAGTGTTTGAGTTCTAGCTTTTGTCAATTCCAGTTCACACACCAACCCAGTTATGTACATATTTAGCCTTTCTGTTCTTAAAATTCAGAGTGGCTTACAAGTAGAGTTGTTAGCAGTTTTTTCTGTTTAGAAAATAAAACACTTGTCATTTGCTAAATAAAATGGTTATTATTATATAGAATTTGTGTCTTCATTACCCTTCAGTGGTTATTACAGGTTGGCTGCTTAGAGACCAGGCAAACTGCTGGAAGATTATTTTTACTAGTATTGGTTTTCTTTCTGTTTTTGTGAAAACCATAACAGTAAACACGTCTTGGTCTCAGTTTAAAAAAGTGTATCAAGTACCATCCCTGCAGCGCAAGATGGAGGATAATTTTTGATGTTGCCTTGTCTTCCCTTCTAAGACATCCCATTAAACTCTACATTCTCAGTGAGAGAGTGGGGGTAATGAAAATCAATGTTCATACATACAGGTGCAATTTGAAAGATGGCAATAGCTTGTGTTGGTTACAAAACTGTGGAAGAAAACGTTCGAAGGATATGCTTTGAGAAAAATTATGTTAATTTTTCCACCTCTTTGAGGGGTCTCAGATAGAGATCAAGAGAAGAGCTAACATCGTGTGGCTCTGGAAGGTCGTGTTCATTCATAATAGTCAGAGCAGATTCCTTGAAATCCTCACTGTAGTCAGGTGGGCACATTGTAGTGTGATCATAGAACTCCTGAAGGTCATCCTCGTCTACATCTGTTGTATAGTCATCTGTATTGTAAAGGTGAGGTAGAAAAAACATGCAATCAGGTCGTCCCCGAGGACCACTGCTGTTTCCAAATTTGCTTGACGATATTATGTGTTGATTCCACAATTCCGCAACTTGATATAGCTCACTTCCTAGAATAGGCAGTCAACAAGAACTGGATCTGAGTCAATAAATAGACCCAAATCACGTAGATCTTTAAAAAAACTAATCCACCAACCAGGGCCATCCTTAGCTAGATGTGACCAATAGGCTTCAATCCTCTGATTTGCTGTGGACCTGCCAGTGAGAAAACACCCAAGACCTGCATCCTCGTCACTGTGGCTTGACCTCGGAAATGTATGTACTGCATCAACCATGCTGTTCTCAGTTCCATCATCTGATTTCACTTTTCTCGGTAAACCACCGACTTGTTTAACAGCATCAAGGTAAAATTTAGTGATAACTTCAGGGTTGTTATTTGTGGGACCAACCTCGAGCCAAATTAGCCTCCTTGAAAATCCATCGATGGCTCCATGCACACAGAATCCATAAGGTTTCAGTTTGTCATAGTCATCGATATGCCAGACAAAGTTTGGCCCTTTTGCATGGTATACTCTTCGGCGAAGTCTCTTCCTTTTTCTGCTCTCAACTCCCTCTGGATCCAGTTCTCTTAAAAGTTTCATGACTGTGATTCTCTTTACCATATATCCTTTCCTTCTCAGTCTGGCCCATATCCTGTGGTAGCCTACGAAGCAGCCACTGCCACCGAGCTCTCTCTCTATGATCCCCTTTAGCTTATCAAGAGGCATATTCACGGGACGTCTTGACAAGCCTAAGGTTTGAAGTCGTCTTTTCAGCGTTGATATACTCATCGTTATTCCGTGAAGTTTTAAAAATTCCAGCATTTCCAAGTTGCTGTATTCCTGTTTAAAATAGCTTGATATCAATTCCAACTGGTCATACTCTAAAACACCATTCACATTCATACATGGTGAATAAACTGGTAGCGGCATTTTGTAACTTCTTCTCGAACACCATAAAATGTAACTGCACGTCTCAAAGATGGCTGTTATGCTAAGTTCGAAAACTCCCGCCTTTTCTAGACTTAGAAGCCCGGATGTGACAGATGAAGGGCGGAGATTTTGTTTCAAAAATCACAACTGAACTGTTTCAAAAATCACAACTGAACTGTGAGCCTTCTGGGCCATCATAGCTTATCATGTTGTCTTCAAACTCAGACCTCCTCGAAATATTATGCTGCATGCGTATTTAGTCTTTTCTGGGGCATTGTGGGATCAGTGCTTACAGATCTTTCAAGCGATGATTTTAAGGTAAGAGTTACAGTACCGCTCAAAGGTAAGTTGACAGTCACTCGCGAGTTGCGAAACTCGACTCGAGACTCGATTCTCGATCCTCGAAAATTTTGAGAATTGAGTCTCGAGTCGAGTTTGCCGACTCACAAGTTAAGTATTTCGAGTTTCGAGTCGAGAAAAATAATGAGCTTGCTGGAATAACTAAATTAACTGAATGAAAATCGTAAATAAAGCGTAAGCGATAAAGCGTACGGATTTTAAAGTGTCAAGTGTTCTTTAGAATGGTTAGGGAGATTAAAATGCTGTGCGACCGGTTTGGATGTGTCTTAGTCATCTTTCTCAAGGTTGGTATCCGGTCAGTTCGCTCCATGGTCAGATCGTTCCAAAATAAAAGTCAGATCGTTCCACAAAAAGTAGTACGGCTACAAAGTCATTTCGCTGCAAGTCGTATCAATACAAGGCACGGCAAAATTTACAAATGTATCAAGGAGAAGCGCGTTTCGTTTACTGAGAACAAATTCGGGTAAAGAAATCTTTGAGTAAAAATTCAGCAATTCCGAATCTTAAAAAGACTCTACTAAAACACTTGCACCTCATTTATTGATGCAAAAGCTTACAAGTGGGGAGCAATTTTCCCTTACGCCGTCATGAAATCAAACCACTCACGAATTTTGCATACGCGTTATAGTTAATTACGATTTGTTGTTTGAAATAAAGTGAGGCTGTTTTCAACATCAGTTGTTGTTTTGGAGAATAATTGTCTTGTAAGGTTGTGTTGTATTAGAGGTTGTAAAGGCCGTGAGTTGCGTTACTCGAATATAAACAATTCGACTTTGGCTTAATTGACGCATGCAGATTTGTGCACGTGAAAATGCACGCACTAGTTAGGCGGTTGATTTTTGCTTCTTGAACGACTTGTTCAACATCTTGTGATAAATAAATGGTAGCCGATTTGTGGTATTTCATGCATACATATATTATGGACATGCACATGAAAAAACAACATGCGAATAAGATTGTCATATCGATCGTGTTTCGAATGGAGTTCGGCTAAATAATAATTACTATATCGTCCGCGGGGTCCTTTCTTCCAAGTTTATACGACAAGTCTTATTTCCTTGTTGAATACAGTACAAGCAAAAGTAATTGTGAGATGATAATTCGTATTTCATATGACGGAGTAACTCGTCACGTCTCAATTCTGGTAAGATATTCAAGGTATTTTTTTCTCGTAGTGAACCAAGACACTATACTATAACTTTGAGTGGACATCAACAAGTACAAACAACTGAATACTTGTGTGCGAATGGTTATTGTTCTTTCTTCGAGAGATTAATCACCAATTCGAATTTATGAATATTCCAGATATCTCGATTCTCAATACTCGATTCTCAATCCTCGATTCTCGATCCTCGATTCTCGTGTCTCGAAACTCGAACGTCTCGACCTTCGCGATGCGAGAATCGAGTTTCGAGGATCGAGTCGAGACTGTCAACTTACCTTTGAGCGGTACTGTAGCTTTATAATGAAGTAAATGGGTGGGTTATACTTACTTTCTTTAAAATATTAAATATTTATTATTCACAGCACTTCGAGAACTTTGAAAACAGAGGCATTCTGATAGGGGTATTATTTCTCTGGTTAAACTCCATAACTAGGCAATAATCAGAACATGTCAAGAGCAACCAAGTCCTTATCAGGGCAGCCAAAGTCAAGGGTCAGGTTGTCCGGCATTTGCCATAAGGATAACCTGAATTTTTTTCTAATTTCGAGCACTGCAGTACTCGAGATACTTTAATTGTACTAACTTTTGTTTTATTGTTGTTTTTGTTCTCAAGTTCAGCTGTTACATAAACTGAGTATTCATGCTGCTGATGGTCCCCAGAAGCTTCTGAAGGTAATAAAACAAAGTTGTCCATAATGTTCCATGGTTCGCACGGGCCTTGAATAGTCCTTGAAAAAGCATCAACCCCTTGAAAAGTCCTTGAAAATTGAAAAATTGTTCAAGTCCTTGAAAAGTCCTTGAATGTTCTCCAGAACTCCTTGAATCTTATCGAAAGGTCCTTGAATAAATAAAACTTTATTGTTATCATTGATATGCGGCCAAATTGAAAACCGCCCTCTTGAAAACACGCGCTTTGCAGGCCGCAAATGACTCCTAGCGGGCCGTTAATGCAATAACGGCCCTGCAGCTGAGTCCATTGCCTGTGAACGGGAAGACTATTATTTTTTTAAATATAAACTGTCTTTTTGCTAATCATTGTTACCAATCTTTTTAAAACTAGATTATATTTGACATTTTATTGTAAACAAAAAGGAATTTTATTTGGCTCTTGTTTAGCTGATCGTATTGTAGCAACAACTTTCCATACCATAGGTTCATGCTACATCTCTGTTAAACATTTTTTTCTTATTAAATGAATTTGTACGATTTGGCCTTGTGTATTGATAATAATGATAATCGCATGACTTTTGTCGGTCATATAGTTTATTTGTGTCCCTCGTTGCATCATTTGTGCCCTTGCGCTTTGCGCTCGGGCCACAAATAAACTATATGCCCTCCAAAAGTCATGTGATTGTCCTATTAACGCAACCTTGTCTTGCGCACAGAAAACTTTGAAAGCTCAGCAAGACGCAATTTTGTGTGTGAAGCATCGCGTGAAACTGTTTTAAGTCTGGTGTAGTTCATTGCTGTTATTTGATGTACCTTAGGAACCATGCCTTCCAGGGATAAGGCATTGCAATAACCTGTACCCCCCTACAATAATAATCGGTCTTGTAAGTTTTTCGGTGTCGTGGAGTCAAATTGAGTGGAAAATAAGTCCTTGATAAAAATGTTATTTGTCCTTGAAAAGTCCTTGAAAAGTACTTGAAAAGAAAAGTCTCAAGTCTGTATGAACCATGTGTTCGCTTAATAAAATGTATCTTATGTACAAGGCTATAAGGTTAAAAAATATTGTAAAGTTAAAAAGTTAAAACAAAACGCATATATATATATATATATATATCTTATGAAATTCCTGTTGAGAAAAGTTTGGACACATAAGAAATGACTTCTTTCTTCAAACTGGGGCAGAATTGTTGGATCATTAGCCCTCAACGATCCTATGCTTGTGGAATATCTGTGCTAAGGGGAGAACATGCCAGGTGAAAGAATGTGATGGATTTTCTCTCAGGTGTTTTGCAGGTTCAGAGGTGTGAGCAGTATTTGAATGTTCCACAATTTGCACTGCTAAATTTCTCAGTCTCGCCAATGTAATCTGCACCACAAGAAAAACAACTTTGGATCTTTGAGTGTTTTTGTCTTTGTTGTTAAGAGATTTTTGATTCGCCTTGTTTGCCATAGGATTATAAAGATGAAATTGAAATTAGTGAACTTGTTGAGTTTCTTGATGAAAGTTTTACTGAGTTTTTCATTTTTGCCACAAAACGGGAGCTTGATGAAAACTTTCTTACATTCTTAGACAAGAAAATCCGGAATGATGTTGTCATCTTGTGATGAGCCGGTTAGAAAGTTGTTGATTGTATGCAAGGTAAAATGTTTAGGATAACCTGCTTTGATGAAAGAAGTTTGTAAAGGTTTAATGTCCTCGGTAATCGGTAGAGATGCGTTTGACTCTGTGGAGTGCACCAGTGATGCAATTCCTTTTCCATTTGGTAGGGACCTCAGATTTCCAATGTGTTGGTAAGTTTTTTGTAGACGCTGCAAATGAACTTGTTGGTATAATTAAAGGCAGTATCAAGAAAATGGTTGCAGTTTTCCTCAGCAGTGCAAACAATGTTAGGGTTTTAGTGATTTAGGCATTCAAGTAGAGCATCAGGCTCACCCTTTTTCTTCTTAGAGAAACAATCATCAACATACCTATCATAAAATGGTGGGTTGAAAGGTCAGACTATATCAGCTTCTAGTTTAGTCATGAAAATGTTAGCAAGGACTGGAGATAGTGGGTTGCCCATGCCGCATCCATCAATTTGTTTGTACAGCTTATCATTAAAACTGATAACTTATTAACTTTACAATTTTTTAACCTTATAGCCTTGTATATAAGATAAGACAAAGTTGGTTTATACAGTTTATTAAAAAGTTCCAGATGCCATTCCAAACATTGACATAAATGTACCCACTGTTTGAGTGCTCTCATTATGAATTACCGTATTTGCATGTGTATGGGCCACACTTTTTTCAATTACATTTTTTGCAAAATGGGTGTGCAGCCTATACACGGTATAACTAAAATCTTCATGTGATTCAGCGAAAACCCCTTTAAAGTGTTCACATAATTCTTTGTACAACACTTGTAGCGTGTAGGCTTGGGTAGATATAGAGCTTTGATATTTTAGTCAATCACAGCTGAAAGGAACATTTTGAAGCCTGAAAGCATCAGTCCAATCCTTGCGCCTTGTTGACTTGATAAATCATTCAATCTGGAGGCTTTAAGTATTTTTCATGACCATGAAATGACCCACGTATGTAAAATCTAACAGAACACTGATATACAAGTAGTGATCGCATGTTTCACGTGCTACATGTCTATAAATAGATTTGAGATTCAACATGAGTTTTTTTGTCAGATAAGTACATTTACTTCCAACTTAGCCTGGTTTCCAATGAAAACATAGTACAAGAACATCAAACACTGCATAGAAAATGCAGCATAAACTCTCGTGCGAGTTGACACAATCCGCTGCCATCTTTGATTCATTCGGTAACCTTAGCAACCCATAACAATTGTGCGTGAATGAAACGAATGTCTTGAAGTTTTATCCCTGCATTTCACTGAGTCAATAAATCATTCAGAGACAATCTGAAGGGTTTCACAGTTTTTCATAACTGAGAAATAATCCATGCATGTGGAATTTTCCAGAATCTCCGTCAACATACAGTATCTGTGGCAACACATAATGATACAAGTACACCAAATTAGAGGTCACATGTCTCGCGTCCTTATGTTTTCAATTATATTTGAGATTCAACATGGATTTTTCTTTCAAATAATTTATCCATTACATGTACTTACAACTGAGCTTGGTTTCTAACGAAAACAAAGTCAAGTCTGAGAACAACACACTACATAGAAAATGCAACATGAACTTTCATGCAATCGAGTTAACACAGTTTTGTTTGTTCGATTAACTGCTTGCTATGTTAGATTATTTATCATGATGAATTGTGTCATATAAACAACGAACAGTATCTTGGTTGTACTCGGTACTCACCAGGCCTTTGCGCTTTAAAGAACGCTTGAATTTTTTTCCAAGAAACTAGATGCATGACTGCGTGAACTCGGGCTTTCTTTCAACATCTTGCTATGTAGAAGTCGAACACCACAGAAGTCGTCTTTAAGCAACGTGAAAATCTCAAAGTTATTTGACACCAGATTTGTTGGCCCTGTATCAGGTGACGTCAGAAACATATAACAACATATATAATATGGCCCTTCCTTTATTTTCTTCTTAAACATTTCAAAACATGATTCCACATTTTTATTCTTATTGCTATAGTATTTTTGTTTGCGTTTCTCAAGCACTTCTTGTTTTTTAGCTGCATCCGTTGTTTTGTATTTTTCTGCATGTTTGTCTAATAAATCTTGTTTTTTAGCTGTATCCATTGTTTTGTGTTTTTCTGCATGTTTGTCTAATAAATCTTGTTTTTTAGCTGCATCCATTGTTTTGTATTTTTCTGCTTGTTTGTCTGATAAATCTTGTTTTTAGCTGCATCCATTGTTTTGTATTTTTCTGCATGTTTGTCAAATAAATCTTGTTTTTAGCTGTATCCATTGTTTTGTATTTTTCTGCATGTTTGTCTAACAGCCTTTGTTTCTTAAATGCATCCATTGTTTTGTATTTTTGTGCTTGTTTCTTTTGCAGTTCTTTTTTATTTGTAGAATCTTTTGCTCGTTTTCTTTCCAATAACATTCTCTTCCTTGATGGTTCCATGCCTTTATAATTCTGTTTCTGCCTTTAATTTTTTATTATCCTTTTTCGTTCATTCTTGTCAGCAGATTTGGTTGAACATGACACAAACTGTATTTGGTAATGCTCTGCTGAATGATATGTTTTTTGAACATTTCTAATAGCCTTAACTAGACAAGCAATACCATTTATGTTTTTAGTATATTGAATGGGAGTCACTTGACTTCCATCATAGACCAAGAGGGAATATACATATTTTGATTTTTGTATGGATTTTGAAATACAGCAAATACAAAAAGATGCGAACCATATCAAAAACCCTGTGCATTCACTATTATTCTTTATAATATTTTGGAGAACAGATTTGTTTTGCACTGACTCAAACAATACTCCTTCAGTTATATCACTTTTAAGGTCAAAAATTACTTCAACTCCACAAAAATCAACACTTTTGGGCAAATTATTATTGGATGGTGAATTCATATCTAAAGATAAACTATCACATAATCTTTTGCCATTATCGACAATAGAAGATAATGTTTTTGAAGTCCAATAAGCACAGGATTTCATTATAGAATAGCAAAGTGAATAAATAGCCACAGTAGTACTTAACTTAAACTTCATGGTTTCACAAACACAAGTCTGAACAAGTATGTCATTTTCAGCTTCATTAATTATTAGTCCTTTCACCTCAAACATAACATTGTCATGTGTACTCTGAAAATAATGCACTAAGTCACTAAGAGACAATACTTCAAGCAGCACACATGTACCTTGGGCATGGCTTCTATCATATGAATCCTTTGCATGAGAATCAAATAATTTATTTTAAACCCCACATTACCATTACAATAGATAGCAACAGCAGTACACCCTACTGTCAAAACAAAATTAGTATAGTTT
The DNA here is from genome assembly GCA_949710005.1 of Ricordea florida. Taxonomy (NCBI): domain Eukaryota; kingdom Metazoa; phylum Cnidaria; class Anthozoa; order Corallimorpharia; family Ricordeidae; genus Ricordea; species Ricordea florida. Next base: position 14,159,853 of record OX453281.1, read on the forward strand.
TCAGCCAAAAGTGATTCAAAGGCTCTTAGCAAAGAAGTACAGAATTGATATCCTTCTATGGCAGCTTCTTGATGAATAGTACCAGTGTAGCTTTCACTGTACTGAAGTTGATAGTCAGTCTCAAACACATTTAGCATTGATGGTAATTCTGACTGCATTAAAAAGGATTGCCTGGCAAACTGAGGCAAACCTGAATACAACTGATTTCCAATATTCATTATTTCCATGAGGTCATTAGCTGAATGGATTCCTTGTTTGCTATTGTAAATCAAAGAGCATAAACTCATTGCAACACATTGTTGTCCAGAATTCTGTCCAAATACTAGCTCATTTCCTTGGCTATAAGGGGCTGATATTGTTTTGACCTGTTTTGCTTGGGTCGATATACATTGGAGTAGGACCAGGGTTCTTCTCTATGTCTGTACTCAGTTTAAATTGGCAAAAATTTGATATATGGGTCTGACGTTTGTACCGGTGTCACAGCGGATTTTGACCCCCCGCCGATTTTGACACCCCGGACAAAATCCGCTAGCGGATACTGGCCCCCCGGTCAATATCCGCTAGCGGATATTGACCCCCCTTCGCCGATTTTGACCCCCGTGCAATCAGCAAAGGTAGCAATTATAACCTAACGGTAACTCAAAGTCTACGAAAAACGCGAATTTTGTTCCATTCTTATTTCACGCCTCAATATTCAGATCCGCTAAAACAATTGCAATCAGCAGTAGTAGTAATTATAAACTAACGGTCAGTTAAGTACCGTGAGCACATATTTACTGTAGTTTCACAACTAATTCAAAAAAGGGGTAAAACTCGCGTTTGCGCTTTTTGTGAAAATCTTTTTATTTCAAATTTACAACTTTTAACAAAGCTTATGCTGCAGAAAACACTTCTTACGCTGCAAAAAAACTATTTTAATGTCGGTAACTATTTAAAATAAATCTATTGTCTAAAGTAAAAACAAAAAGAAAACAATGCAATTAGAGTCCAGTAATCTTATTGCCCTGTATCTTTTCAGGTTTTTTTTTTAAATTCACTCAACCGAACATTTATTCTAATAAACTAACTTGACACTGGAACCTGTTAGCCGAACATGTTTTATTATGATTTCGGACGTATACAACAAACTAACAAAAAAAAATGGTAGATTTGGTTCTGCACTTTAGCCTAGGATCAACAAAAATGACACTTGATTTTCGATTGGAAAACGTTGCTTCGGGCCGTGTTGATAATAACATAGATTTTGCAATGCGCATGCATGCTGTGTTTGGTAAACACCGAGACTTACCTTGTCTATTTCGTCTTTTCAATGTTCATATAATATTCGTATTAACAGTTAATCGTTTTTTCTTTTATTCGTTTGCGACTCCAGGAGTTCGATAGCAAAGTATGATGACTTTTGACGGGGGGTCAAAATTCGCGAAGGGGGGTCAAAATCCGCTAGCAAATATTGACTCCCGGGGGTCCATATCTGCTAGCGGATTTTGACCGGGGGGTTAAAATCCAGGGGGGTCAAAATCGGCTAGGACACCGACACATCAAATTATTACAGGTAAACAATGATAAATACCAGGAGCCCATTACCCGGAGCGTGCAACTCCCATACTATGTCTGTGAAACGGCATTTTCACAAGTAAGGTTATTTTTAGATCGTGTTTCCCGCGAATTGGTTTGGGAGAGCCAATCACAAGCTAGTGTATGATTGATATGTAGCATGATAACCGCCTGTAGCGACAACGAACATAGCCGGCATACACGAGTCTTCATCGGAGTGTTCGGACAGCATTTCTGACGATAGTCAAGGTATTACACAGAGAATAGTAGCTCCGATGAGATAACTGAGACGGCGGAAACAACGTATTCTCGGTTTTCATGTAACGTAATAACATTTCAAAATAGGAAATTGCCAATCCTTTTGAATTTTTAGCTTTATCAGATAAAAGCCCGTGTGTAAACTCGTCGATTTACAAATATCTAGCTCGATAGGTTTCTTCGTTTTGTAATAGCGTGCGCATGAATTTCAAGCTTTCGCCTTGCGTGACATAAAATGTCTGTCCGGAAAGGCTGTTTCGTACTTGAAAAGATGACTTTTCTTGAAATTTTTTTTGCTTTTGGAAGAGCTCTTGCATTTAAGCAAGTGTTACCTTGAGTGTATACAGCCACTCGAGTGATAAGGTATCGGTTTTATGGCAAAACTCAACAACAGCTGTTTTTAACACTTTACTGCCGCCATATTTGTGCCCCTTGAAAGGGCACAAACATGGCGTCTCCATACAAAGCTCTATCAATTTGGTTGAAACATTTATCCGAATATTTCATGCATGAAAAACTACACAGATCTAATTCTTTGCAAGGTTTTTTACATGGTAGAAATCTATCATATGCCAGATTCTTGAGTTCGTCTGTTGATTGTTTTCGATTTTATTTTTTATCACGTGCCATGTGAAAACCACCAATTTCGCGGGAGAGGCCGCTCTAAAAATAAACTTACTTGTGAAAACGCCGTTGCATAAACCTATAGCAGTTGCACGCTCCGGGTGATGGGCTCCTGTAAATACCGATTTGCTCGAAATTTAAGCTTCATCATTACCCTTGATAAACCCTGCTAGCGCAATTAAACAAAAGCTTCTTTTCATGTTGTGTAATTTTATTTAAGCTCGTTATCTTTGTACTACATTCATGTTTTATAAGTTTCCTTCGGAAAGCCCGAGTAAATATGGTCAAAACTCGGGGTGTGGCTTATACACGAGTGCAGCCTATACATGTGCAAATACGAAACTGGTCTGACTTACTTTTGTCAATTTCAGAAAAGAACAGTATTCAATCTGGCATTTTTATTGTTTGCCTTGTGGTCTTTTTAAAGTAAGTGGACAAGATTATACCATTGGTTTTGCTGGTGTGATCAATAAGGCTGTTTGCTTTCTGATACTTTTAGCTTATTCAGCTTGGTGTAAAAAAAAAAAAACTTCCAAAGAAATTCAACAGAGCATACCTTGAGTGACAACACTGTCAAAAGAGTTGACCTTAGATCATTTGAAACGGTTTTCAGTCGCCTTGCCCAATTGTCAGTTGGCCCAAACTTAAGTTGTTTTGCCCAGACTAAAAAAGTCCCTTCACCCGATGCCTTATTATGCTTTATTAGGGTTATTTGCTTAGTAAGTGTTTGATCAAACAAATCTCATGAACCTGAGGAGAAAATTGTCTTTGCATAGAGTCATAAAATCACACTACAACCTTATCCATTGTCTTCTATTACACAAAATTGTGCATGTAAAATACTTCCAGTCAACGGATCTCATAAATTGCCACCAATATGATGGTTTTACACTCGTGCTATGCACGTTTAATGCTGCAATACATGTGCTCTGTTCTTACGCTTATTACAAGGGAACAAGTCAGTGTTCAATTAACCAGATATCATAAAATTATATCCACTATGAAGCCACCTCCTCAAATAAGCTGCCGTCTAATAAGCCACCCCTCTAGAAGAAAAATTTTCATTGGAGGAAAAATATAAAAATTCCCTGATATAATTAATTACTATCAGAAGCCCATTACCCGGAGCGTGACACTGCTATAGGTTCATGCAACGGCGTTTTCACAAGTAAGGTTGTTTTTAGAGCGGCTTCTCCTGCGAAAAAAAAGTTGTTTCCGCTGTCTCAGATATCTCATCGGAGCTGGTATTCTCTGTATAAATACCTTGACTATCGTCTGGAATGCTGTCCGAACACTCCGATGAAGATTCGTGTATGTCGGCTATGTTCGTTGTCGCTACAGGCGGTTATCATGCTTCATATCAATCATGCACTAGCTTGTGATTGGTTTTCCCAAAACAGTTCGCGGGAGAGACGATCTAAAAATAACCTTACTTGTGAAAACGCCGTTTCACAGACCTTGTATGGGAGTTACACGCTCCGGATAATGGGGCTCCTGGTACTATGGTTTATTCACATCTAAGCAGTTCGGTTTGCAACATTATTGTACCACTTATTCTGGTAATGATTAACATGAAGTCATTGGTTACAAGACTGTGAGTAGCCAAGCTTGTTCCCAGGGTCTCTCTCTCCTTCCCACCCCTGAGCTGAGGAGAGGACCCTGGAAACGAGGTTGGTGGGTTGCCTGCTTGCTTGCTATAGGTTTATAATTATGGTAATTTGTATTGGTGGGTGGGGGGGGGGGGTATGTTGGGATTCTTGTCACACAAACTAGAGTGAGAAAACTCTGACAAAGAAAATCTTTAGATAATAATGCTGTGTTTAGGTAAATCGATAAGCCACCCCCTCTAACAAGCCACCTCCCATTGGTAAAGGATTTATGGTACTCATTCAAGTGCTATAATTATTTTAATTATGTTGGTGATTCTGCTCCAGGTACATACTGGTTACTGATATACATGTATATTTCTCATGTTAATACAGATTTAATTCTACTAACAATGGTAGTCCACTACACTATGTACACTAGATCCCAAGTAAACATAAGAATATTTCAAGTCAAGTGTCTTTTTTCTGATTTACTGACACTTAACACTTCACACGCACACACACACACACACACACACACACACACACACACACACACACACACACACACACACACACACACACACACACACAGGGCTGTAACTCCCTAAGGGCCGGGGATTTCCCCCGGCTGCTGCAAGTCTTAGCCCGGGCTACTTTGATACAAAACCAAAACATTAGTCACAACAGTATAAAATGTTTGTCCCACAGCTACTTTGTTCATTTCCCTGCCTACTTGAAAAATTAATGACAGCCCGGCACATGGGCGATGTTTTTACTTCAAAGTAACGTAAGCTAATGGAAATTGACTGCTGGTGATTGAGGAAAAGTTTGCACTTTCATCAGTTGTAAAAGTAAACAAGCACAAATTATGGTGGCTATTCTCTCGGAGAATGAAGGAAAGTAAGGTTTTAACACTGCTAACGGCCTGTTTTGTTTGACATGTCAAATCAAGAATTAAAATGTTGCAAGCAGAGAGCCTTTATTCGCTTCTGAAAAGCAAAAGCGTTGGAGCAGGCTGTTCTGAACCTAATTTGATTGACAACCCAAGAAACTCACAAGTCAGCTTAGTCGGTTTTAAGGATGGTTTTCAAGTCACTTTAAACTCTCTTGAATCGTTTCTACTCTCCAGCATTAATGAGATGCAAAGAAGAGTTTCTTGAGATTTTACTTATATGTAGGCCTTCACACATGCCATGTTGGTCAAGCAAAACTTAGCAGCTCTTAAGTCTTACCCAAGGGAACGCGTCCAAATATCGGCACTGGGTCATGCCGATGCCGATCAAATGGGTGCCGATTCCTTCCGATCCCGTTTTCATTTGGTACCGATTTTATCGGTACCGACTGAAACGGAATCGGCAACGGGTCGAAATTCTTCATCGGGCCAATTAACGTAAGTTATCAAACACTGACTTGTATCTGTCAGCGTTTATCAAGGGTTGAAATAGTCGGTCACGCTACGTTCAAATACTGAGTTTATGTTAGCAAAAGCAAAGCCTGAATGATTGTTTCTTCGATGCACAAACAGGCTGGGTAAGACCAACTGTTTATCGCCGCATGGTTTACGGTAGTAGTATATAAGAGGGGTTATACCCACGTTGTTGTTATTTTATTGTTGTTTATTGTTGAAAATTTTAAAAAATACCACCCAAAATAACATCAGAAAATTATAAGAGTGTTAATCAGGTGTTGCAAAAAATAAAATGAAATTATGATTTAAAAAGAAGAATTAATTTACAAATTAAAAATGGATAGACTTACTTATGTGCAACTGAAACAACTTGCTAAAGATTATAGTATTGAAGGCAGGTCAAAATTACGGTGAAAAGATTTACTTTTACCAGAGTTGCGGAAAATTCCTGAACTTGTTGAAATGTATGATAATACGACACCACCCCAACCAGCCACACCCCCAGGCTCACCACCACCTATTTCACGACCAGGCACGCCGCCGCCCATTCACCCACCCCCTCCATCAAAAACACCGCCAGTCCCATCAAAACCACTACCAACTTTACCCAAACTTGAAAATAAAAAAATTTCTAACCAGGAGGAAAGACCCATTCCACTACCTAGAAAAAATATTACTAACCAGAAGGAAAGACCCATTCCAACCCCACGCGCAAAAAAACCTGAACCAAATAAACTACAACCCGCAAAAACAATAAACAAAAATTCAAAAGTGACAGAAAGAATAAAGTTTTTTGAATCGCTTAAGGATACCAAACACTCGAAAAAACCCACAACCAAAAAAATATTCAAAAACTACAAAGGGGCAGACAGACAAAAGTTTTATGATTCGGTTACAGTTACCACTAATGAAAATTTACCTAATAAACAGCAAAGGAATATAATTAAAAATTATAAAGTGGAAGATAGAAAAAAGTTTTATGAATCTTTTAAAAATCTCACAAATAAAAAAATCATCAAACCAATAAAAAATATTTCTAAACAGAAGGAAAGACCCACACCTTCACCTAGAAAAAAGTTTAATAATCAGCCCAAAAATAAGCCGGAAACAGGTGAGAAAAAAGATAAGAAAATTAAACTAAGACCGCCAACAAATTTTAAATTTATTCCTTTTGGAAGCGAACCAGACGAGACGGTGGAGCAAAACAACATTGTAATAAATGCGGATCTTAATAATGACATATCACAAATGATTATGGATAGAATAAGACCAGAGATACAGATGAGAACAAGGGTTGTATATGGCTTCAAATCCAACATTCATCGTGGAAACGGAGAAATATCTTTTTACCCAAAAACACTTGATGGAGAAGGAACTTTTACAACATTAAACGAAATTGAGGGGTATATTGAACGATGTGAAATAAAAAGACTGGATTTGGAGAACACAAAAGTATGGAGTACCGCGTATCTTCCAGCATCAGAAGTTGTAAAAACACCAGGTGTATATCAAGGTAGAGTTGTGTTTACTGAAGTTCATGTAAAAATAATTCATACAAATGAACCTTTAATGGGTTGTGGAACTTTACCAGATTGGATAAAAAAAAAGAAATGTATTTATGCTCTTGATAATTATGATAACAACATGTGTTTTTGGAATGTCCTGGCTGTTCACATGAACTGTCGTGATGGGAAAAATAGACCTGCGGAGAGAACAACCCAATTGGCTCTAAAAATGGCTCAAGAATTTTATGGTAACCCAAATCTGAAAGTTGAAGATGTACAAAGAACGAATCTTATTGAACTTGAGGATATCTCAAAGATGTTTCATATTAACATTAGGATATTTGAGCCAAAAAACCAAAAAACGTGGGTTCTGGTGTACGGTAAAGGTAGGATCAAAAAAGGATTACCAACTGTGGATGCTGGGCTTTATGAAGGTCATTGCTTTTACATAAAGGATTTGTCGATGTTAACTAGTCACTGGGAATGTGCTGGATGTGAACAAAGATTTACCAGACATGATAATTATAATAGACATTTTGAGGATGGAACTTGTACAGGCGGAAAAACACAAGTAATTTGTAAGGGCAAAAAATGTGTGCCAATAATGAGCAGCTCTGAAAAAATATTTTATGGCGGTAATACCCAATTTAGTTATATTGCATGTAGATGGATAGAGAAACAGGCTGAACTTATAGGTGAACATATTCATCATGCTCAATGTGGGCATGGTGGTGAACGATGTGTTAAGGACGGTGAAAAAGAGCTTTTTTTGGTGGATGGTTACGAACCTGTGACTAATACAGTTTATCAATTTTATGGGTGCAAATGGCATGGCTGTCCTTGTTCAAGTGATGATAAAATTAAATACAACGAAACTCTGAGAAAGGAACAGGTAATCAAAGCCTTGGGGTATAATTTAGTATCTGTTTGGGAGCATGAAAAGCTAGAATTAGCAGATATCTTTTTTGAAAAGAAATTTATCCCATACCCATATTTTATTGTTTACGATTTTGAAGCAATACAACCAAAACAACATGAAAGGGTTACTGAAGATCTAACTTTCATAAATAAACATATTCCAGTTGCTACAGGTATCTCTGATAATTTATCGAAAAAACCAACCTATCTTGAGAATAGTAATCCAGAGGAGCTTGTAAAAGATTACTTTACTGAATTGGATATAAGACAGAAAGAAATTGTTAAAAAAGTGAAAGAGGAGTATCCCCTACCGGATGAAGATAGTATTCCAAAAAAAGTAAAAGAGCAGTATGAAGTGTGGTGTAATCAAGTTCCTGTTTTAGGTTTTAATTCCGGAAAGTATGATATTAATATGATTAAGAAACATTTTGTAAAGAGTTATACCGAGTTAGATGGTAAAATAAATGTGGCAAAGAAAGAAAATAAGTATATGTATCTGAAAACTCCTCGTTTTAATTTTTTGGATATGATTAATTACATAGCCCCGGGTCTATCTTTAGATAAGTGGTGTAGAGCAAATAAATGCGAGGTACAAAAACTTAAATTATGTTATGATTGGCTGGATAGTTATGATAAGCTTTCTCACGTAGGTCCTGTGAAATATGAAGACTTTAATTCTATTCTGAAAGGGGGAATAACAATATCTCCTGAAGAGTATGAAGAGTTTAAGGTTGAATTTAAAAAGAGATGTTGTGTTGACATGGGGGATTGGTTGAGAGAGTATACACTGGCTGATGTTATTCCTTTTGTAGGAGCTGTTGAAAAAACGCGTGAAAAATATTTCTGTGATGAAATAGACATACTGAAAGATGCAGTATCAATCCCCGGGATATCAATGAAATATGTGTTGAATAAAGCCATAAAAAATAGTAAGGGTAAGTATGATTTGTATGCTCCGGGCGATCCTTGCTATTGTAAATGTGATGTCGATTGTAAAAAACCGAAAAGCGGCAAGGGTAAATGTAAAAAATGTTTAGCGGTGAGAAAAGAATGTACTATATGTAGTAAAAATAAAGCTTATGATCTTTTAAAAACAGGCATGGTCGGTGGTCAGTTTCAGGTTTTTGTTAGGCTTGCAATAAAAGATGAAACAAAAATTAGACCTCATAAATATAAAAATCCAAAAACATGCAAACTTATCCGTGGTGATGACGCAAACAGCTTGTATCTATTTGTATCAGGCCAAGAAATGCCGTGTGGAAAAGAGGAATATATTGAGGTAAAAAATCCAACCGATACAAAATATATTAAAAAAATTTGTAATGATATTCTTACAGATAAATTGTTCGGTTTTTGTCAAGTGGATATTCACACACCAGATAATCTTTTGGAAAAATTTGAGGAGTTACCACCTTTATATGTTGTAGATAGTGTTCCTGAAAATTTAATACCTGATCACATGAAACAATATCAAAAAGATACAGGTAGAAAAACTATAAAAGAATCGCTAAAATTGTTAAGTGTAACCAGAGCAAAGAAAATTTTAATATATACACCGCTAATAAAATGGTATCTTAAGCATGGTTTGGTAATAACCTCTGTTCATAAAATTATAAAATATCAACCAGGTAAGCCATTTGAGTGGTTTCCAAGTGAAGTAAGCGAGGCAAGAAGAGAGGGTGATATAGAGTTTATGGCTGAAATGTTACAGGACGCGGTAAATGAAAATGAAAAAGATAAAATAGATACCATTATTAATAATTTGAAACAATTTCCAAATGTAGTACCCTTTATTGATGAAAATAAAGATATTGGAGTGTTGATTGAAAAATTACTTACAAAGTATGCTGGAAAGAAAGAATTAGGTGATACTTTTAAACTTAAGGGAAACTCATTCTATGGTAAAATGATTGAAGATAAACAAAAACACAAGAATACAAGTTATACTCAAAACGTGAATGAGGCTAATGAGGCTATTAGAAGCTCATTTTTTGAAGATATAGAACAGATAAATGAAACATATGAAATAACAAAACGGAAACGCAGTGTAGAAATAAAGACACCTTATCAGTGTGGTATAGCCGTATATCAACTATCCAAGCTTCGAATGTTAGAATTTTACCACGATTTTATTGATTATTATTTTGACAGAAGTGATTTTGAGTTAATTTATTCAGACACAGATAGCTACTACGTCTCATTTTCGGATGAAGATTTGGATAAACTTGTAAAACCAGAACTCCGAGATGAATATTTTAGAGAAGGTAAAGCAAAATTCCTATCAACTTCAAAATATCACGACAAAACACCAGGGCTTTTCAAGACAGAGTTTGAAGGAAAAAGAATGATTGCTCTTACGTCAAAATGTTATTACGCCGATGATGGAAAAGGAAAAACAAAGTTTAGTTGTAAAGGGACCACACATTACCAAAACGATATGACGTGGAATAGATACCATGAAGCTTTAAAAGGAGCAATAGATAGGGTAAAAAACACAGGTTTTAGAGTTAATAAAAACGAAATTGTAACATATACTCAAGATAAATTAGGGCTGAACGCTTACTATGTTAAACGTATTGTTGAAGAAGATGGAATTCACACAAAAACTTTGTATTAAATCATTTCAAAACATAATCAGGCGGAAGTTCAGTATCATATGGCACAACCTGAAGTTCTTCCCTCACAAAACCACGTCTTGGGCCGTCTACTAAATAATACAAAACTGGTTGATTGGGTGAAACCACACTCCTAGAAATATCATAAATCTGAATACTCCAAATTGGATCAGTAGCTCGTCTTCGTTCTCCACCCTCAAGTTCACCAGGAGCAAGTAAGTATCTAACTTTACCCTCAATCGGAAGGCTCACCTCATCAAGTCCAACAACTCGCTTATACTTTTTAGGTTCGATATCAACCTCTTTCATTTTTATAGCTTCATCAGGTTCTTTACCAGTTATTCTCGTTGGTGTATTATTCAAAGTTTTTAAAATAGCTGGTAATCGCTTCACCCATACTCTTGACCTTTCATCACTAATCATTTCTTGTGCATATTGATGACTAAATAATCGTTCACTTAATGTTCTATTTGCTCTTTCGACAAATGCTTGAGCTCTATGGTTTCCAGCTTCAGAACGTTGTATGTTTACATTATGTATATTCATAAGTTTTATCACATCACCCATAAATTCTTTTCCTGGATCAACAATTAATGTTTTAGGATATTTTAACTTTCTAGAATATATTTTTTCAAAAGCTTTGGATATCTCATGAGTTTCTTTTGAGGTTAATGGTTCAGCATCTTTGTATCTAGAGGCTACATCAATCACAACCAATGCATATCGATATGTTTTTCTCCCAACTCTATCATGTGGTAAAAATAATAAATCTGCTTGATGAATCTGATTAGGTTTATCCACAGTCCAGTGAGGTCTAGGTATATACTTTGGAGCTGGTAGATAGATTTGCCATATTGCCTGTTTCTCAAGCCATTGTTTAGCCTCATATTCACTTACTTTTGCTTTCTCAGCTAATTTAGGAATTGCAGAATATCCTTTCCAATATCCATAAGTTGAATAATATATTTTTGAAAAAACATGCTTTCGTTACTCATTTAAAGATTACTCCTCCCTTCCTTAAAATAAAATATGTCGCAAACTATATCTGAAAAAATTAATCCAAACAGAATTCCAAGAGAGCCACTAGGTTTGAAAGCGGAATCAATATTGAATAGAATTACACTAAATCCATCATCAGCTGATCCTGGAGAAACACTATATATAAATATTCCAAAACTTACTGAGAATTTAGTTCTTGTACCTGGAAGTTTATCTCTACTATTTAACTTGACTGTTGATGGTCATGCCGATAACACCCTCGTGAATAATGTAGGTAGTAACCTTGTATCCAGACTCAGGGTTCTTTTTGGAGGTGAAACACTACAGGATACTCAAAGATACGATCTATTTCAAACCTACCATGACTTATTCTTAACAGATGAAGAACGAGAGGATAGATTAAAACATGGTATTTCTTCTGAAAACATGAGGAAGCTTAGGACAAATGCGAGCGATAAGGTGGACACAGATGCAAAGGAAGTAGCTCTTGCAGTAGTACATAACACCAAGTACCATATCCCACTAAACCACCCTATACTAAATGATCACGGGGTTTTATATCCAAAGGCGTTAGATCATCAACTAATCTTTGAGATTACACTGGCTCCAGTTCACGATATTGTTGTTTATTCTGACACTACCAAGTCACCAACTTATAAAATCACAAACCTTGAGTTGGAATATTCTTGCATATCAAGCGAATACTTAGCTCGTGAGGCACAGGCAGCTTATCAGGTTGGTAAAGGATTCTTTTATGAAAATGTCACTCTACACAAAACTTTCACCATATCCAGACCTACTGATAGTGTTATAAACCAGCATATTAATCTACCTAGAAGATCAATGACAGGGATATTATGTTTGTTTACATTACCATACGGTGGAGGAGAACGAGATTCCGAGAATTTTTTCAATCCAGGTATCACCTCAATCAATATCGATGTTAATGGTGTACCAAACCGTTTCTACTCTAAGGGAATGGTACCTTCAGACCTCTGGGAGTCGGTAAAGCAACGTTTTGGAAGAGATGGTGGTTCCTCGTTTCACTCGGTAAAGGAAAAGGATTTTTATGGTAATAAGTTTGCTCTGTGGATAGATTTGAGAACACACCCAGATAATGGTATTCATGGAGGGGGTCTAGCCTTAAACAATGCACAAGATGGTGTAAAAATAGAAATTAAAAGAAATCTTAGTGGATCTGGTACTATGACCTGTTACATGTTTGTTGTAGCCGATGCGTTAATGGAGGTCATGAATTCAAACTTAAGATCAATCATGTATTAGTTAAAAAAGATGGAAGAATTACGAGATAAAATTCCTTTTCATTGTATTATAACTGGGCCAACAAATTGTGGAAAGACAAAGTATCTCATTGATCAACTCCGAGGACCGTTCCGGAAAGTTTTTGAATACATTGTTCTAATATGTCCGACTTTTTCTAAAAATAAAACCTATCATAATTTTGCTAATAAAGATAAACATTTCTATGTATTATCACCTGATGCAAGTAACATTGATGAGATTAACGAGTTATTAACTGATTGTCAAACTTTATTCTCCGGAACAAATACACTAATAATTTTAGACGATTGTGCTGTATCTAATGATCTGAAGAAACGATCGAACAAGTTTATAGATTTAGCATTCTCTGGAAGACATCATGGATTATCAGTATGGGTTCTCACTCAGCAATTAACATCCATTGCAAAACCATTCCGTGAAAATGCAGCTTGTGTGGTCTCATTCCATAATCCATCACAGAAAGGTATGAAGATGCTTTTCGAAGATTATGGAGGTGATTTAGATTCTGAAACTAGTAAAAAGTTTGTACAACTCCTGAAAACTGAAAAATATTCTAGACTCTGTTTATGTTTACGTTATCCATTTCAATGTTATTTGGAGATCCCTGCAGTGATTTAAAAGAATCTATGTTTTATTACAAAATTAAAATATGACAGAAGTTGAAGATTATATTGAAGAAACAAAAGATGAGGTAAAATATAATGATGATATCCCGAAGGGGGTCGGCTACGCCGAAGTTGAAATAAAACAAGAATCACTAGCTATTCTCGCATCTCTTGGAACAACAAAGGAATATTTAGGAGTTGATATGAGTCTAGGTGATATAAAAAAATTATCAGTAAAAGACATTGAAAAATATTATAATCGATATCAGGCAGTATTAGGTAAAAAAATTAGTGGTGGATTAGGAGATTCATCTCGTCAATTAGTTTCACAAGTCATTTCTTACATAGTTCCTGTAGATGATATAGAAGCACTTTGTTTGGATTTGAAGAATGATGATTTGGTTAATCGCGAACTGACAAACATTGTAGGTCTCTTAGCATTAAAAGCAGGAAGATTGGCGGCACTTGCTAGCGGGCTATTCCAGGTTGCTAAACACATTAAAATCAACAAAATACAAGAAGTTTCAAGGACAATTACAGATAATGCTAACAAAACTGAGCAGGCCGTTAGCGGATATGATACTGTCTACTGAGCATGACATGATTTAAAGATTTCTTACTGTTATGTAAAAAAATCATGTCCGAAGAAGTTGTTGAACAAATTACAATGGATCCACCTACTACTAAAAATAAGAAAGCTGTTAAAGATAAAGATCCTAAAAAAGTCGCTGCCGGTAAGAAATTAGCTGAATATAATAAAAAAGCAAAAGAAGCGTTAGCTAGGGAAATGAAACGTGAAAGGGAACAAGTGGAATATAAAAATGAAGAAAATTCAAACCAAGAGAGTGAATCTAAAGCATGGATTCCAGAGCTATCTTTTACTACTGTTTTATCCATTGTAGGAATAGGGTTTACAGCATTTGATATGTTTATGAGATATTATAAGAAAGACCCGAAGGAAAATAGAATACCGACTAAAGTTCCACCATCAAATATTACCACACAACCATCCCAACCACCACCCCAACCACCCCCGAAATCCGTAGGACCAGCTCCGCTGAAAATAGGAATGTTATAAGGACGAATCTAAAGATGAAATAAGTAGTTTAAAGGTTTCTTACTGATACAGTAAAAATTATGTCAACTGAAAACAAACTTGTGAAAACTGTTACTGATTCAGCAGTCCTTATTGGATTAGCAGCTGGAGTTGGATATGTGACTAAAAAGGTTATGAAAGAATCATTTGAAAGAATCAGCGAAATTACGACTTGATTTAGCTATTGCTCCTGGTGTATGGTTAATGCCAAGTAATATGATAATCAACACTGAGAGCGTGACTGGTTTTAATAACAAACTTATGAAAGCGAGTGATGATATGAATTTTGGAGTGAATAATTCCCTAAACACTGAAGCAAAACAGGTCGGAATAAGTCATAACATGGGTTCTTCAAAGGTAAAGTTACCTCATATAGCTGATACAAATCCAAAACCTTTACAAAATGAAGCGCAACCAAAGGAAAACCCCGGAGGGAAACCAAAACCCTCAACTCTGAATGAAAAGTCGGACGTGACCACACAACATGAAGATAATATATTAGCATTTATAATTGTCTATGGAGTATGGTTATGGAGTATATGGTTATGAGTATGGTTATGGAGTTCGTTATACTCCATAACGAACACAAGATTCTCTGATAATTTCGGAATTTCAATGTATAGTGTTTCACCAGGATTAGCAGATGAAGGATTGAATGTGATTCGATTCAATGATGTTTGCGCTTTCAAACCCCCCAATTCTCTAGGAAAACGATTTGGTTCAAGAATTTCTGATACAGTAGTCATTTTATATATACAATAACAATAATCTTTAAATTGTTTGAAAACAGAATTTAAATTTGAAGGAAATCATCTATTGAAAAAGAGATGTTCTAGGAAATCATCTATTAGAATGCTCAACAAAAAATTAGAATAGTCCACAGAAATATCAACAAAAATCGAGACTTTCTAGTATACAGTCTACATGAATACTTGTAGAATCTAAGACTATTATCTAGAATTGTAGAGTTTCATCTAAGCCCCTCTTAATTACAGTCAACTCTCTCTAAGCGGACACCTCTCTAAGGCGGACACCTCTGTAAGGCGGACAGAAAATTTAGTCCCTGCCGAATTTCACTTGTTTCTCTGTAACTGAACTCTCTCTAAGGCGGACATCTCTGTAAGGCGGACAGCGGACACTTTTTTTCAACATGTTGGTTCAAAAAACCTCTCAAAGCGGACACCGGATGTTTATGAAATTTTATAACAGGTCCAGAATTCCGAAAAATTAGCGCAATCTGATAACAGTGGTTTTAATAAAATATACCAGACCCTACAATATGTCTTAATACAATATTAAAGTTACTTTTCCCGTCAGTTATACTGCAAATCATTTGCGCTGCCTTTTACTGGAATCAGTTGAGTCACTCGAACTGTGTTGGATTCCGTAAGGACTAAAAGAAACACAGCCGGTCCGTCATGACTACATTGTACACTGTAATTAAAGTAATAAAGCACTGGTTTCAGTTTTGATGTTCCGGTGTCAGGTTAGATGAACTCTCTCTAAGGCGGACACCTCTCTAAGGCGGACAGTCAATCTGGTACCGAGGGTGTCCGCCTTAGAGAGAGTTGACTGTAATACTAATTCTTGGGTATTTGTTACTCCCGCCCCACCCCCACCCCCCACAAAGATACATTTTTGACACCCCACTCCTAATTAATTATTCATGACCACGCCCAAACGAAAAAAAAACAGAAATCGGAAAAAAATCATCGACCCAAAAATCGAAAGACCCGAAAAAATCATCGACCCAAAATTTCACAAGACTCGAAAAAAATTGAAAAACCATCGACACAAAAATCACAACTCGACCCGAAAAAATATAGTTGGCCCAGAATCGGCCAACCTCGTTCCCAGGGTCCTCTCTCTTCCTCCCTCGAGAAAGTACCCCGGTTGCGGCTGGTCACGTGCCTATGTATACAAATTAAATCCGCACCGAGGGTGGGTGTTTCACTTAATTTTTGTCAACACTGTTCCTGGAGGGGAAAGTTGCGCTGCCTTACAGACGTTATTTTAAAAATTAAGCAAGTTATTTGTCAGAGATCCTGCCTGACCGGTGCCTCGTTTCTATCTGAACTTCTATAAGTATGAGATGTTGATTGAGAGGAACGTTTGCGTATTTTTCACTACTTTTCAAATTAACCGTCGACAGCCTGCTTCGGATTATTTTCATCAGTTTTTCACAGAACTAGAATTAATAATCGTCGACAAATTTTCGATGGGTTACATTCAGTTTAATGAGAAGCTAGTTTCTCGACCGAAAATTGGACTTATTGCTAGGCAGCTTTGAAACGAAAGCCGTTGGATTTTGAAAACGCGCGGCCGATGTCGTTGTTGTCATAGTTCTTCATAGAATATTTCACTGCAACAGGATCGAATGACCAACTTTCGATTGGATGAACTCTATCAAATTCAGTTCGTCTCTAGGCCAAACACTGGACGTACCAAACTCTAAACGAATGCATTAATGCCGCCGTTGTGATTTTGCCGATTGCTTAAGCTAAATCAAGCTATAATATTCAGCGTGCCGATGTTGTTGATATCAAGTTCTTCGTAAAATGTTTTCGCCGCAAGAGAATGGAATGACCGTCAAACTTTCGGTGAGAGAAATTCAATCAAAATCAAAACTAACTTTGTAGGCGACCATACAACGTATTTAACTCTAACGGATCGAGTAAATACCTTCGTTATGATTTCGCCGAATGAAAGAAATTAAATTCACCGCGCGGTCCACTTGTTGTGGTGGTCGTCATTTCCAAGTTCAGATTTTTTCACTGCCACAAATTCTAAAGACCGTTCAACTATCGACGGCGAAAATTCAGCTAAATGCAGAGCTAACCTTTTAGCCGAACAATGAACTCCTATATTGAATTTGTCAATGCCTTCGCTGTGATTTTTGCCGATCCACAACAGGAGGGCTGCAAATTCCACTCCCTAATGTGCTCAGTAAGCAAGTTCAGCGCTGAGACAAACTTTAACTTTCCAGCCCCTCCCTTCCATCATATCTCTGGAATCTGCAAAAATCTAGCAGTAACGTGACCAGCCGCAACCAGGGTACTTTCTCGAGGGAGGAAGAGAGAGGACCCTGGGAACGAGGTTGAGAATCGGCCATTTGCTACTACTACGTGCAATGGGGAATACCGCAGACACGTAATACGGGCGCAACCTTTCCACGATGTCGAAGTCGATGGCGAATATGTCGGAAACAAATGGTGTCACCTTTTCTACGCTCAAACATACAGACCCACACACCGTTCGCGGTAGATCCACTCTAAAACATGGCGTGTGTAATGAGCGTATACTTCGAAACGGGTCGTTCTGCGAACTGAAAATAGAGAATGTCTCCCTGTTGCCCGACTTACGATCTTAGATCGTCTTGTTTTACAATGGAGAACAAAGCAAGTTGTAAAGATTGTTTTGAGCGAAGTGACTCTTTCATTATTTGGTTTCGTGACACATTTACAGGATCACATTCTTATCAGATAAGTATGATACGCCATTAATCACATCGGAATGGATCTGACTCCGATTGAATCGGCAAAGTTTTTTTATCATATCGGAAACGGCATCTAGTGGCCAGAAATCGGCACCGAATGCGAACCATCGGAAAATTGATCGGGTCCGTTTCCGTTGATCGGGTTGCCTATTTATATTTGGACGCGTTAAAGAACCAATTGTGAAGACTACCAATGTTGATTTCATATAATTCTTGGTGCATACTAAGAGGGCTTATTCCTATTCATACAGGTTATTAAAAATCCAATCACAGATCATTTACCAACTGGCTGTAGGAAGATTGGTAAGTCACTGAAAAGAATACTTTGATCATGTGTTAAAATTGTTAAATGGTTCACAGGTAGCGTGCATCTTAATAATCGAATTATTGTGCATGGGAAAGGTTGTTAATTACAAAAAAAAGCATAAGAGCAGCGTGAAGCAAAGCTTAGTGCTACTCTAGCTTTTTGAGTGCTTAAGCAACCTGCCAAGTGCACGATAACTTGATAGGTGCATGCTACCTATGAGACCTTTCTCTCATAATATAGACTTCACTTTCAAAGGAGAAATGATATTCTATCGTATGGGAGCATTTACAGTAGGTGATACTCGATGGAGTGGCAAAAATCAAGTAAGCTTCATAATGCCCTTTGAGGTTCTTGGTTGTCTTGGCATAAAACTTTCCCAAGTTTCAATTCAACCATCCAATAGAAATGACTTCAAAGAGATTTTGATTTTTTTTTTTGTTTTACACCAAAGTTAAAGAAAAAAATATACTGTGCTTATAGTCACGAAATGTGGAATTGGTTTGATTTTTTCCATTTCACCACAGGCAACCCAAGCACTAGATATGTGCCTCAACTGTTAAAAAAACATGTCACCTGGTGTTTACAAGTTGTTGTATAGAGAAAACTATAAAGTACTTTCACTCAGTGAGTCAATGCAAAATGGTGCCAATAATTAAAATGATACAATATAGTTTCTGTAAGGAGTTTTTTCCTTTCTTGGTGTTTGCTTGGCTTTTTAAGCCTCCTTAGCATTTGCTCTTTGTAGCAAAAGGTCAGTAGATCTTCTGTTTCATCTTTATCTCACTGGGCAGTATTTTTTCCCATTTAAAATAATAATTATCTTTCTGCAACTTTTGTGGGAAAAAGATATGCTTGTGCAGATTGATAAGGCACTGACGTCACCTGCTTGCTCCATGGGACGATATTGTTCATGCTAAATTAGGTAATTAGAGCCCACAATTTCACTTAGCTATATTATAATAGGTGAACTAAGCACTTAAGCAACTAACTGGAACCCTAACATTAACTTACTAAATTACGCCTAACCGAGTTTGAGGTCCGTTCTGTAAGTTATGGACCAAGTTTTTTCTGCTTGGATTTATGGCCCATGCGCAAATCTGAGTGGAAAAAAACGAGAATCTGTAACTTACAGTACGGACTGAGAAAGTGAGCTTTGTAAGATATTTGTTATATTTCTGGAAACATTTTAGCACCAAAACAAACTTTTGAAATTAGCAGGCGGTACAGTGAAGTATGGCCCGCTAAATTGACCAATCACAGCGCACATACTAACTGAGAGATAAAATAAAGTCATTTATCATGTGCAGTAGGCACAGTGGTGAACTGTCAGCAAGTGCTTGGTGTTTATATCTGCTGTTTGTGTTCAGCTGTCTGAGTGTCTTACATGTGACAGTGGACACTTTCACACACTGTCACACAGTCATATGGCAAAGTGAGTTTCTAACCATAAATTGCATCTACCCTTGAACACAGTTGCACAAAACTTTGAAGTTTTCCTCCCTAACTTGCAAAGTGTTTATACTTCTTAAGGGGATATTTTCAGTCAACAAGAAAGGAAGAAGTATCAAAAAGGCATTACACTTTCAAATGACTTTCAAAGTCATGTGATAGCTGTTGTGCAGTATTATCCTTTCACAGAAGTTGGGGAAGATTACATATCAACAAAGCAATGGTTTCAGATATCGTAAAGCAGTAGAATGCGACTGGAAGTGTGATTGCCGAAAATTTGAGTCATGTACAGACAACCTCAAAATACGGGTTTACCTAGGTGTAAAAACCTTTGAAGTTTTTCTTTGTTTTTTTCATTATTATATTCCTAGTTTGTATTGTTTTGTCTTCATTACTTTTTTTATTCTACGTCACTCATGATTATTACACTGAGCAGTGCTCGAAATTAGAAAAAAATCCAGGTTGTCCCTATGGCAAATGCTGGACAACCTGGCTCCTGACTTTGGTTGTCCTGATAAGGACTTGGTTGCCCTTGACATGTTCTATGATTTTTGCCTAGTTATAGGGTTTGACCAGAGAAATAATATTTAATATTTCAAACAAAGTAAGTATAACCCACCCATTTACTTCATTATAAAGCTAACAATTATTACTCTTACCTCAAAATCGTCGCTTGAAATATCTGTAAGCACTGATCCCACAATGCCCCAGAAAAGACTAAATATGCATGGATCATAATATTTTGAGGAGGTCTGGGTTTGAAGACAAGACGACAAGCTTATGGTGGCTTATTGAATCGAACGAACGGCGTTCAATTAACAGTTACAACCTTCCATTTCCTTTGTTTTACAAATTGTCATGGATCCTCATCCATCTATCAGTATCAGGAGATAAACCTCGCATTTAGAGCTGTTTTCGTGTCTCACATTTATAGCTTCTGTTCTTTATTCTGTTACACATTACAGTAATGTAAGTACTTCAATTTTTTCCTAGGTTGTCCGATGAATTCTTCTCGGGCAACTAGCCCTTTATTTTTCCTAAAAAATGGTTGCCTGAACAAAGTTTTAGTTGTCTCGGGCAACCGGGCAACTGCTAATTTCGAGCACTGCTGTGGATGAGCCCAGAATACACTTTTTAAGGCTCTGTCCTGTTGGACCATGGCACAAGCAAGTATTATTTTTGTCCTCTCTAAGAGAATTACATGATAAATTGGCCCTTTGTGCCCATAAGGAATGCCTAATAAATTGTTTCCAGTTAGATATTTCACATCTGAGGTGAAACCGTTACTTCCTCGCTGACTTATGCCACACTGACTTTTTCTGTCCATTCTGTACTCTTGCAGGAACCTCATTCCACTCAAAGAAACTTGTAAATTTAAGGGACATTGTGCCAGCAGATGAACCCATTGTTTTTGTTGTTGGAGCCATGGCACATGGTTCAGTAAGTAACAGAATAAGGAAATGACTGGTTTTGAGATACAAAAAAGTGTTGTAACAGTGGGGAATTTAGCTAGTGTTATTCATTATTCTGAACTGGTCCGTTTCAGGGTGTTCATTAGGCCTCAGAGATCAGAATTCTCCGGTCAAATTTAGATGGCCTGAGCTAGTTTTAAATTCAGATGTGGAGCACTTTCAGAATATTCTCCTGTTACTTTACACAATTCTCCTGCTGCTACAATTCTTATTGAAAATCCTGCAGTGTACTTTCATCAGGGTTGTATATGTAATGGTTCACATGGCAGCATATTGTTTCATTACCTTTGTATAATGTATGTAGAAGTCCTGTATATTGATCACTTCTGGAAATAAATGGGTGAGCATCTTTTGGACTGTAGGCAGTAGTGCACAGTGTTAACAGCTGCTGTTTGTGTTCAGCTGTCCATGTGTCTTACATGTGACAGTGGGCACTTGCACACACCCTAATACAGTCCTATAGCAATTTTGTGAGCTTCATAGTCCAGTCAGGATGAATAAAGGACGGGTTGGTTCCAATGCTTCACACATGAAACGTCTGTCAAACAGTGTTTTATGTTGTTTTGTTTTCTCAGAAGCAAAACAGATCTATAATGGCTCTAGTAAAAACTATTTACATTTGGTAGTTGGTAGAGCAGATAAAAAACAATCTCCTAAGGAACATCAACTTTGTCAAGCTCGCAAAGCAAATTTCTGAAAATTAATGCAATCTTAAAATATCGCAGACCATAAAAGCAACAAAGCAATTGTCGATCAGGTCTACATGTATATGTACTTTTGCTTCTTTGATTTTGTTAAAACTTTTTTGTGCTGAATTGTCTGTGTTTACTGTCCATCTTCCCTGTAGTTAATATTTTGCTAATGTGTTTTACATTATTTTGTTTTGACAAGATGAATTTGCCTAAAGTGCTGATAGGTCTATTGGACTCTCTCCATCTTTTGTTATCATTTAATGTATTTACATTGGTTAAATTGGTTTTGCAACCACCATTTAAGATATGCTCCATATGAAAAAAAGAGTGAATAACACTCATTAAGGAGAATTAATGCTCCTGTTTTAGGAGCTAGAGAAACAAAGTTAACACTGCATTTTTTCTTTTCAGTTAGCTTAAATTAACTTCACCTTCAATGTTCAGACAACTCCAACACATTTAAATACATATAACACTTGTTTTTGCTTCTTCTTGGTTTGTACTGTCTCTTAATCTGACCTCTTCTGTAATTAAGCTTCTGCTACAATATTAGAGAATAAACTCATTATTATTATTTTAATGTTCTGTCTTGAATGTATCCCTTGCAGATAGATGTGCAATATGTGGAAGATACAGTGGCTATCAGTCAGTACCCTCTGTCAGCAGCCCTGACATGTGCCAAGATTTGCACTGCTTTTGAAGAAGTTTGGGGAGTTGTGTGATGGACATCAATGCGTAAATGCTTGAAGCCCAGTAAATACATGTAGTTATGAAAACAAAGCGTTCCATGTGACATCCTGTAGCATATGCTATGGCTTCTTTAATACATGTAGGTGAAGAGAGGATTTGCAAGTGAAGCTAGCAGAAAGCTGGAATTTCGTGCAATGTACCTGTAGAGTTTCTATCTGCTTTTTATTTATTAACAGTAATTCATTTGAAGTTACTCAGAACAAGATTCCTTTTCAGTCCACTGAAAAGCCATTGCTTTACATAAAAAGTGATAGGCAATATACTCTTTTGGGAATGAAATAACTGAGATTCACTGCAGTTGAGGGAGGACCATAAAGTGTTCATTGTGGAAAGGTGCAAGTGCCAAGAGTCCAGTTACAGAAAAATAACTGAAATGCCAGACACTAAGGAACAAAAATTTAATGTTAGGTGTCCGTCTTAGAGCTGTCTCTCTCACAGAGTCCAGTTTCAACCAAAAGACTGAAATGTAACATTGTATTAACCAGCATTAGGTGTCCATCTCAGAGCAGTGTCTGCTTTGAAAGAGTTGGAATAATCCAGTCATAGCAATAAATTACTATTATTATTATTATTATTATTATTATTATTATTATTATTATTATTATTATTATTATTATTATTATTATTATTACAATAATTTAATTTCCAAACTTCATACCCTGTGCTTAATCCTGGAAG
Organism: Ricordea florida; assembly: GCA_949710005.1. Lineage (NCBI taxonomy): Eukaryota > Metazoa > Cnidaria > Anthozoa > Corallimorpharia > Ricordeidae > Ricordea > Ricordea florida. The sequence continues at coordinate 14,183,170 of OX453281.1, forward strand.
TTAAATGTCTGTTTGGTGTGTTTATAATGGCCCATAACAGTGCTCACCTCCTTAAGGCCAACTCCAAATCCCTACTTATGTCATCTTCATTTAGTTTAATTTACTTTAGAACAAAGTTCTTTTATTGACTCGTGGACGCTTTACATTCTGCCTTAAGTAGCCTGCATTCACTTTTTTTCCCTCTCCACTTGAGCCCCTAACACATACCACCAGGACCTGGAACCAGGTTATTTTTTAATTTAATTTAATTCAATATTTTAACAGGGACATCTATTTAGCATAGCTAGTTTAAGTAGAGTCCTGTGTAACATAATATTACAAAATACAAAAAAATAAGAATTACGTTACAGGTTACATATAAAGACAATTAAATTTGAAGTCGTATTCCCAATTCATTCTAAGTCTTGAAAAAACGTTTCGCTTTAGTTTTAAACTCTACAAGAGTCATGCTCTTTCTTATAGCAAGCGGAAGCGTGTTAAATGTGCGTGCTCCATTTATGCGAAAGCTACCTTGGTATTTACTAGTTTTATCCACTCAGAGAAGGGGTCAAGAACCCTCGAAAAGTGCAAGTACGAAATTCGATTTGAACAAAACGTCCAACAATAAAGAACGTGCCCAATCAACGTTGGTTTCATTACATATAAACAAGTGCCACTAAAAACGACTAAAAATGGAACAGCAAGTTTCGGTCGAAGCGGTACTGTGCAGTCAAAGACAACCATGCCTGGAGGTGAACCACATTTTTTCGGAAAATTTCCACCTGAACCAAAGCGTTCCAATTGCGAGATTTGTCTTGGCAATCAAAAAGACTGAAGAAATTGCACGAACCTGTAGGGTGAGTGCAATTTGTTGAAAAAGTTACGAGTGCTTATTCATACCAAAATTGCACTCGAAATCATTACTTGTTAATAATACACATGCAAAAATTTAATTTCAACTTTCTGCACTGTTTGGGATTAATTGACGTGCTCTCGGCCAATTAGCGCGTTGAAATTTTTGCATGTTTATCATTACGATGGGAATTCCAAAATGCAGGCATACTCGTAAATTGGAACAATCCTGTGGTGCCTCCTCCCCCTCCTACGGCTTAGCCACATAACCTCCCCCTCAAAACACCAGCAGAAATGCATGAATTACGCTAACAATATTGCAGCGGTAATAACAGGGTATTGTGTAATCTTCGTTTCCTGTCACAAGATGATCAACAGCAGCAATTTTTTCCTCAAAAAGTTGAAAATTAACCTGGAGCAATAATGGCCACCAGTCTCTATGAAACGCTAACATTTAGATCTACTGTACCAATGGAGGTTCGAGTTTTGTTGGAGGTTTGTGTGACTTATCTGCATTTGCGGTCATTATATTTACGACATAAACACTTTGTTCCCTCAGAGAACTTCTGATGAGTTTGCTACGTCGTGATATGGAATACAACGCGCAATTTTTACACTCAAAGTTTAAAAGACCGTTTCAATGAACTGCGTAGCGACGCAGTACTTAGCTTATATATTAATCAAGTGTCAAATCCCTTTCAGGGAACTCTGGAGAAATGCACCGTAATTGACTTTGAAGAACACGGAAAACGAGATTGGAAGAGACGGCATTTTGTGCTGAAGCATGTGTTGGCGAGTAATATCAAAAGTCTCGAGTTTTACTCTGCTGGGACGAAGAATTGGCGAAAAGCGGAGCCCAAAGGAGTGTTGACCCTTTATCCGGGTTTTGAGGTTGTCAAAGTTTATGAACCAAAGAGGCAGTTTGTGTTTGAAATCAAGACAGTTGACCATACTGTAAGACTAGCAGCCCACTCAGAAGATGAGTTAAATCAATGGCTTTTCACTTTGGAGAAAGAAAATATTGGTGAGGGAAACAGCAAAATCCTAATTTAGACAGCTGCTCTTCTACTTGATCAGTGAATAAATCAACATTTGGTACAGCAGAAAACTTTCGTCCAATTAGAATTAGTATGGAATAAATAAATGCATTTGTGTTTGTTTAGTAAGGTAATAAAGGTGTTTGAGATTTATGGTTTGTTGAATTTCTTGGGGTTGTAGGATGCTTCTATTCAACCTAACAATGAGCAGTCTGTTAGGGTAATTAATGTCTGTGTGGAGTTAATGTTCTTGATGAAAGTCTGTTATTTTTGCTGTTACTATGGTTGATATTTCAACAATGCAACAGACCTGTCAATGTAAAGTTGAGTAAGGGAACTAGTATATCTTTCATCCAGTTCTGGAAACTGATTCAATTTGTCAAGTGGCACGAGCTCTAGATTATGCCATCCAGATCCTTTTGTTGGTTTTGTATCTCCCTTCTTTACTGACTGAAATAGAACTATTAAAATGATTCTGCATAAAAGGAAATTGCATGCCCTAATTAATCCTCTGCTGAGGATGTTTGGATGCCAGTTGAAAACAACAACAGCTGTTGTTTTTAGGGCAATTATTTTGTTCTTTATTCTAAATTATGAAGTTAGTAATGATTGTATTCTCTGTTTTCTAGACTATGGGAACATAACAGGTAAGGACTTTCTATAAATGTAGATGTAGTAGGTTAAAATGAATTTCAGGTCAAAGTGGTTTCAAACTAGTTTGATTTGTTGTTGTTGTTGATTTTTTTTGCTTTGTTTCAGATTATTGGAGGATTATGGAAATTAATCTGAAACAAATTTAAAAAAAATGAATCAAACTACTTTGGAACCATTTTGACCTGAAATACATTTTGACCTACAACATAGACTTCAATAGACAGGTGTACAATCTTGTTCTGCTTATCACTTTCAGTCAATTCATTCTATGTGGAACCAGAGCCTTCTGAGGCCATGTCAAAACTTGGTGCCATGGACATGTGCCATCTTAATATTTCCAAGAAAGATGTGTCTCTCTACTGTGCCAGGGATGGAAGACTGTTGGTTGCATGGCCATTTACTTGTCTAAGACGTTACATGAGTAAGCATGGCAAATTCACTATTGAAGCTGGTCGTCGGGCACCAACTGGGGAAGGATCATTTAGTTTCTCAACACCACAGCATGATGACATTTACAGGCAATTGGATAGTGTGATTAAGTCAAGAGCAAGTCAAATGACAGGAACACCATCATCACATACACAACTAAAGAAAACAAAATCAGCCCCTATTAATATAGGATCTGTGCAGCATTTTGGTGCTGAAAATGGATATGATCATCTTGGCCCCCACATGTCTTCACCTGCTCACGCTCATACACCAGTGACTGACCATAGCACATCACCAAGAAAGGCATTAACACTGCAAGACAGAGCTTATGCATCGCCCTATGGGCATCTGCTGTCAAGAGACAAAACCCCTGAGATATCCCTGTTATCTGGTATGTCATCACTGGAAGCAGACAGTGGTGACCAATACAACATCTTAAGTCATGCATCTGAAGACCAGTTTTTCCAGCAAGATCAGTCAGAAGTAAATGATGATTACAGCACTTTAAATCCAGCTACAGCAATATCTCAGGAAATGGAGGGTGCCTACAATGTCTTGATGCATGGTAACAGTTCAAGACCTCCTCTCCCACCTCCATATTCATTGCATCATGCTCAGCATGCAGAGGATGTCTATAATGTGATTGGTGAGACATTAAAGCCTGCGACACCCACCAGTGAAGTGTGTAATGAAGAGGATATGTACAACACCCTTTACTTAGGTTCCCCACAGCATAAAAACTCCACAAATTCAAAGCAACTGCCCTTGCAAGAGCAAGGGGCACAGGAGGGTGTTTACAACTGCCTCGATCAGTCAGTCCTTCCTAGTGCTTTGGTTGCTCCAGAGGCTGACAATATGTACTGTGAACTGGGCCATGGTTCTCCAGGGAGGCCACATCACAAACAGGTGCATGTCACAATTGGTGCTGACCCTCGTGATTGCCCAGGCCGACCACCTCCATCCCCCAAACCAAAACCAAGAGGTGCATCCAAGCCACAGAGATCTCCAGTGTTCAATCTTTTTAGTCCGGTTAGTAAGCTGCAATCTTTGCATCAGCATTCAAGTATTGATGAGGATGATGCATACGACACACTGAATGTGCCACAGATAGCCCCAACAGAGAAGCCAACCTCTTCATCGTCAGCAGTAGGTGCCAATGATGAGAATATGTACAATACACTGGATACAACAAGGCCAAGCCCCTACAGCATTGCAAACATTTCTGAAAGCTGTATGCCATCTGTAAATCCCACATCCTGCAGGAAGGAAACTTCTCAAGCCAAGAGGAGCACCATACCAAGCACAAAGTCAGGCCGCTGCCCACTGGACATTCAATCATCAGAGGGTGAGGTATGTTTGGAAGGTGCATCATGTGAAGATGATTTGGATTCATATGCATGTATTAACAATTCTGCTGTGTCTCCACAAAGAGAGAGACAAAAACAACCTCCAATGCCAGCACAGAGATCATTAAGTTCAAAGACACCAACATCTCCTCCTAATTCAAGAAAAACCAGTGCCCCAGATATTCTTGTGGTGGACCACACTGGAAAGGATACCAAGAAAGGGGGAAGGCTTATACTGGTGTCAAACTCAAAGGCATCATTAGAAGTGGGAGGCGTGGACTTGACCAAGCCTAAGCGAAAACCAAAGAAGCTATCACATGAAGAGAATGTGGAGCGAATAGAAATTGCAGAGCAGGGTAAACAGCAGAGCTTTGCTAATGAAGGGCTCCGGCCTGGAAATCCATCTACACAAGGCATGAGGTCACAGTCATCGCCATCAGAGCCAGAGAGCTTGAGGGGCGATCAAATATATGATGAGCTTGATCACACAGCTGATGTGAGACCAAAGTCACTGCAGATAGCTAAACCAACTAACAGCCCAAAGAAGAAGTCATAGGTTAAATGTATGTTCTCCAAAGGCTAACTGTAGATGCTAACACTGTAGTGCACTGCTTTTCTGACCATGTACATGATAAACTTATGCAACAAACCAGACCATGACATTAGGGCCTACATCAAGAAGATGCTCCTGTCAGCTTTAAGTGGCATGAGATCCCTGAGAATTACCATACAGTTCTTTAAAATCCTTAATTTCATTCAACCTATGCATACTACAGTTTGTTTGTTTTTTAGAGCTCCAAGCATTCTGTTGTTAAAAGATTTTAAAGTGTTCCATTGTCTTGCAGACCAATGATATGGAACATGTACTGTAAGAGCTGTATACTACCCATGCCTGAGCAAGTACTAGCAATCTCTTCAAATAACCACTTTCTCCAAGCAGTACCACCATGGTCTGATTTGTTAGGAAGGCTTTGTAGTACAATTGGTACTTGGAAATTGTTCTTGATCCTGTAGAAATTATTACATAGGACAATAATTGTATTATTGATTTACTCATGTCAAGCTAAGTAAACCTTGCCAAGCCATTTGGGTAACCCTACAGAAAACTTGAAAATTGATCACTCCTTGTGAGTTGAAGGTTTCACTGTTCTCTAGCACAATAATTCACATGAGTCACTTTAAATTTAGATCATTTAGGCTGAAGTAAGTTAAGACATTATATTAAAAGCAATACTTTTGGTCTTACCATTGAATAGAGGCTATTATTTCATTAGGAGAGAGTGATATGCCATGGAATGAAATATGAAGCTTATTATATTTTGACAGGTTTTTCCAGACATTTTTCAATAGCTGCTACAATCTCAGTTATGTGTAGTTTCATACAATTATAAAAGCAGTTCTTACAGTTTTCCTTGTATTTTTAACCATGGTAAATTCTTATTATATATTATTAGTTTTATTTTTCATGTTTGGTACCGCATTTATTTGATTAACCTCCCTGGGCATGTATTAAATTCTTCGACCTTGAGAGTGGGTGCTTATTAAACATACTCCTGTTTCAACAAGTGTATTATGTTTACATTGCAAAAAAACAAATGGTAACAACAAAACACAAAGATGTAATGGCAAGGTTTCTTTTAAATACTCTGAAGAACATTCCATCTACTCATTGTCGCTCAAGTCAGTCAATGAATTCTTTGTTGCTGCCTCGTGTCTGTCTTCAGAATGGGTACTTATTCAAGATGGGCACTTATTTGAGGTTGGGTACTCGTTCAAATGAATATCGTATGTTTCCATATCCCCGAAACCTAAAAAGGAATTTCAGTGGTTTTTTGGGTCAGTTGGGTAATCCAGTGTATTTCAAAGAGCAAAGAAAATAAAAGGAAAGTAAAAAAAAGGAATTAAGGCAAGACACAGAAGTCCCCTGCAGGAAAACCATCAGTAATATTATGTTAGACATGATTTTATTGTAGTATTATTTCTTTTTCAAATTTTGAATATTTGTCAGAAGACATTCAAAGCAGATTTTAGTGTGAACTAGAGCTAGAGTAAGTAATTTATTAACACCATTGTATCACCAGATTGTTAAAAAAGTTGAGATACTTCAGAAGAATTTTGTATATAGTTAAATTGCAAAGATTAATAGTTAATTATGCAAAGACCAGAAGATATATATTTGGGACACTGGGAGGGTGCTAGAGTGTTATACAATGGTTGGCAAGGCATTCTTAGTGAAAACCCTATCCAGTAATTAATTAGCTACTTTTTTTCTCCTTTTTCTACTTACAGTGGTTATGATAACTGTGGCAGTGATGCGGTTTTGAAGTCAGAAGTAACTTTTTTTTAACCATTTGGTGGCATTACTTTGTGTTGCATAATGTTCTGAATAGTAAGTGATGGGAATGTCACAGACCTAAAACAATTTGGCATTACATGAATTTGATACGTGTGAGAGTACATTATTATTTTTTTTCAATTATCTTTCCTTGATGATGTATGAATATAGTAAAGAGAAGCTCCATATTCATCCATTTATGTCTTTAAGTACATGGGTTGTTATGTAACAAACTGGAAGCTTCCTAGTCAAGAATGCCTTATATACTAGTACCATGCTTTTCAGGCAGATTTACTAGTTCTCAAACTCGACCAGTATATTATTGAAAACGTAGATCCCAAATAAACATGCTGATTTTCAGTTTATTTTTGAAAAGCAGTTTAATGTCCTCCCAGTTTCTTAGTTCTAACTGATCTGTTTGCATAAGGCTATAGAGATTCAAGTCACATGGAGATCTTTTCTGGGCATAGGTGTACAAGCAATTTTTTGTGGGGGGGTGGGGGGTGTGGGTGAACCATTTGCCCAAAAATTCTCGCTTGTTGTCCAATTTTTTACGTAACAGTCGAAAAGAAACTAGTGTCATATGATGCACCGTGAAGTGAAAATATTTTTAAATATGAAACTCATATAAGCTCATAAAACACGTTAAAAGAAATAAAAAGTATCTCTCTTCAAAGAAACACACTCATGCAAAAATTGACTTTGCCCAGATTTCTCTTGATGTCCAAACAATCTAAGCTGCCCAAATTTTAGGGGGGGAGGGGGGCTGCTGCCCCTCCCACTTTCAACCCCCCCCCCCCCGGCCCGTACTCCTATGCTTCTGGGAGTTAAAAGATAGGCTTTGTCCCTGATGTGTAGATCCAGGGACCGCGGAGCAGTTTTGAAAGTGGGCGGGCTACAGTTCTCCCTTCCTCTATAACAACTCTGTAATACCAATAGCACTCCCGGGTTTTGTGTTGTTCAGTATTTCCTAAAGTAACGTCAGTATCAATCTAAATACAACAGTTAATGGAAGTCGGCTTCTATGAATTTCCCAAGGTTTCTTTGATTGTCATTGAGTGATGGAAACGCATGGACAACCGATGTACAGTCTTGTCTTTGCAAAATAGACATACGAGTCAAACGTGCTTCTTTCACTTTAGAACAAAGCCAAGCCGGGTTTTCACTTGTCTAGCACCTAGCAGCTGAAAACGTACGCTCTCCTTCTGAACTGTATAGTGTCAGGATTGACGTGTACTAACTTGCATATTCTTGATACGTGGTCTGTGAAATCACGTTAGTGTTCTGTCAAAGATTTCACTGCGTTTAAGGTGGCTTCGAAGCAGTCTACCTTGGTATTGTGTTCCGACGACATAAGCACCTTGAAAGTACTCAGTTGAGCGCCATATGTCCCACATACATCTTCACTGAGGAGTGATGACAATTCTTTCATTTTCTTCGCAAAAGTTTCTCCTTTTGCAGCATTGATCAGCAATTTTTCCAAGTTCCGATAGACGAGAAATGCTGGCTGGTCGAAACGCTCTTTTATTGCAGATGTTAGGAAATCTGCTGCTTCAAAGAATATCCGTCTTCGACAGAAGTCAGGAGCTGCGCTTCTCACCAGTGCCTACTCTGCGCGTCGTTTCCTCAGTAGGGAGCGTCGGCTCAAAAACCAAGGGGTGCTGTTTTACTTTCAGGAGGACAACAGCGTAAAATGCATCAAAAGAGGCATCGTTCTTTATACTTTCCAATGCGCTGAGGGTATGGCGAGCAAGTTTCTGTCCTGTAGTAACTGAAATGCGAGTGTATTACAGAGACTTCGACAGTCGACTGTTCGCGTGGGCAAAAAGACGTGTTTCCCACATTTTTGACAGCGCTGCATAGTAGTCAAGTATATATAGTTTACTTCATAAAAAGTGCGACGTACGGGGTTGTATTCACGAGTTGCTTGCGTCAAAAACCCGAACGAGCGAGGTACGAGCGAGTGAGGGCTTTTGATACAAACAACGAGTGAATACAACCCCGTACAAAGTACTTTATATGACGTGAGCTGTTTATTACACGTAACAGAAAAATTTTCATTGAAATAGTTTTCTGAACACAAATTAGAACTGAGTAAAAACTCACGAACAACAGAAGCAAATGCAAATTTAATAGCAATTGAAAATATCGCGCTACATAAAGGAAATAAACTGCTGAACTCCTTTCCTTCATAATGGTTGAGGAATACTCTTTCTTTCATAAAAAAACGATCAAAGCGTGAAAGAAAATACCTGAAAGATGTGGGCTCGTATTGCTCTCCCTCTTTCGTTCGAACTAGAAGCAGAACAGTACGGAAGCCCAGAGTACGGAAGCCCAGAGGGGCCATTGACCTATTTTGTTTGTCTGAATTTTGTTTTTGACTTTTTCGTTTTTCTTTTTTCAATCTCTCTCAGCTCGTTCCTTAAACTGTGTTTGTCAATGTGTTCTTGCTTTCCTGATGCTGTACAAACTCGTCTACGGAGCAACCAAGCGACACAGACCTAGAGCTTTCCTTCGCCTTCGCCATTTTCGTAAAACTAGTCATAGTTGTCACTAAATCTGCCCCCGACTTTGTAAAAACTGAATGAAGACTGCATGTGGTTGTCCATGTATTTGTTATGAACCTTTGAAATGTAGTTTTCGTTTGAGAGTGCAAATTCCTTGTTGTGTTTCTGTTTTGTCAATTATCACACTTTGTTTCTTGGGTTAATGGAAATCCTCATACATATCGTGTTTAGGATGGGTTTACATTATAGCTTGGAATGAAATAAGAAAGCTTGGAATGAAATAAGAAAGCTTGGAATGAAATCGTGACGACTCGTTGCAAAACTTGCCAAACCCTGCGGGGTTGCTGAGCCAGGCGCACATGCTGAAAATTAACCGGGACCACCGTGCGCGCCTATTTTCGTCAAATCGAGAAAATTTTCGCATACTAACACTACGACCATACGATACTTCTTATTCACGCGGGGAACATTAGGGTGCCTCCTCGGGTTCCGAACCCTGCGGGGGCAACAAATCTGGAGGAGGCGCCCCGCTAAAAAAGGCGCCAAATCTGAAAAGCAATTTGAATGTAACGATGCACGATTCTGATTGGCTCAGAAAGACATTGCACTATCGTTGATTGGTTATACTTTCACAGGTGAAACAGCTGTTCGCCATTCTGATTGGCTGTATACGCTCTTTTTACATGTGAGAATATAGCGTATAGAATTCTACAAATCAGCTTTATGGAATAAAATTATCGTGTTACGTGTAATAAACGTTGGTAACATAATATATAGATTTAGCCAAGCCTAAAAGCGGGGCTCCCGTTAGTACTTTCATTTCACTTTAAACTGTAAAAGCATTCTAAAATATTGCGAAGGAATTCACAAACGTTTTTAATTATAGTTAAGTGTCGAGGTCGGTTAACTTGCTATGATTTTTGTCTAAACTTTCGTCTGCCATAAGTACGGTCTTTGTACCTACAAAGTCATGGAGTATATTCTACAAAAAACACAAATTATCAATGTACTGTATTCTATTCCTGATGAAATTAACCATTCTATTTGCGTAAATGTATTTAAAAGATTTGTACACGCTACTGGGAAATGCAGGACACAACTAGCTCTTGTCATTTTCGTGTCAAAACGAACACCTCGGTAAAATAAATGTTTACTCCAAGCAGGGTGCAAAGAAAATTAATTTTACAGATTGCCCTTCGGGCAAGCTGTAACCAACATCTACCAGCCCGAAAAACATTTTTCACGAGAATGAAAAAATAATTCCTCGCGAAGCGAGGCCGAAGGCCGAGCGTAGCGAGGTTACTAATCGTGTCGGTTCCGGTCAGACCACGTGGCTCGCAAGCCCGAGTAAATCGAGCCGAGAGTTTTTATATATGTATATATATATATATATTTATATATATGTTTATATATATATATCTATATTTTAAAGGTGTCCGTTCGCAGGCCAGGTTACCTGGCAATAGTAACGCACTTGAGAACGCTGAATTTCCGCCATTATTCGGTGATGCCTTTTTGAAAGTAATGTAAATTTTGTGGAAACCGATTTCACTCGTCCTGGAAGTACATCCCAGCAAGGTGATCTCCGAGATATTCAAGAAATATTAGCACGAGATCGTCGCCGAGTAAGTTCGAATCCCGTGAAAATCAACACGAGGAAAGCACGACTCAAAGCAGGGATAGAGAAACGACAGCAGGGAGAATAACAACAGAAATCGCAGCCAAGACAACAACTGCTCGCTCCAGAAAAAGGCAAACGAAACAGCAGGGAAAAGGACCAGGAATTCAATCAAGTTAGTTTGGAATTTGAATGTGTTATTGATAGAAATACAGGACATGAGTGAACGATTACATAACGAAATATATTGGTGTACTACATTTAGCAAAATGACTTAGAAGGGAAGCCGAGTAGGAACGACTTCAGCGATTGGAGATGTCTCTGGAAAATAATTCTATTAGTCTAAAAACGGAATCGGAAGACGACCAACAGATTACAATAGAATGTAAATAGGTATATTTCATAATAACACGATAGCGTTTCCAGTTTGAAGTAATTCCCAACACAGAGAGTTGCAGTTGTTATAGCAATCGTTTATAACGATGTGATCTGATATCATTGCAACAGTGAAAATATTGTAAATTTTCTTGATCTAGCAGTTATGTTAAACATTTTCAACAGAATATATACCCTGTGTCACTATAAAGTACTGGTTCTGCAATATTATCAGTGACCAATGCGATCATTTTAAAATAAAGCAAGTGTGATTACTGAATTCTGAGTAGTATTTCTCTTTGCTATATATATATATATGTATGTATTCTCTGATTGAAAGGTTTCAATAATATTGCGTAGAGACAACAAGTTTCATAGCCTTTTCACAATGGGTCAGTTTTACCTTAGAGTGCAATGACCCCCCCCCCCCCCCCTCCCCTGATCATATTGCTATCTAGAACCCCTGCCCTTTTTTCGCAAATGAAATGTTAATTCAAGCCTTAATTTGCAAAGTTAGACATAACATATTAACTTTGTTACTTTCTGCCGTTTACTTTATTTTTATGATGTCAAATATCAATATTTCATAACAACCACAACATGCAATTAACCTTTTACATTGGAAAAACTTTATAAAGAAGAAAATAAATTTTGTAATGTCAAAATGTTTATGATCTTTCTCATATATTCATTGCAAGTGTGCTGTATGTAGTAACAAGTGTTTCAAGTTTCCTAAATGCCCTATGCTTTCAATAATGATTTTCCACACAAACTTTCTAGACAAATGACTGCACTAGATTCTAAGCCTTTAAGAAGAAATGGTATTGTTTGGAGCTGTTTTGATTACTACCACCTCTGATGGAAAGCCTATTAAGAAGATTTTTGTATTGCTTTTAGTAGTAGAGTAACAATAACTTTACCAAGATTAAGACATGAATCCCACCCCATAAAAATATATTATGTTTAACATAAAAAATATAACAATAATAATATCAATACCAGTAATAATAATTGTAATGATAATAATAATGATAATAATATAATGATAGTTCTTCTCGTTACTATATGTCATTGGTTACAGTTCAATACCTCTGGCTGCCATGACTTTTTCGATGAAATACCGTCCTTATATTAAATCTTTCTTCTGCAGTTTTTATAATAGAAATTTTCATATATTCAAAATAATGTACTATTCTATGGTTGGGTATGGATATTTTGCCTGTTTCTGTAACAGCACAATTAAACTTTCATGTGGTATATACTTTTGACTGATTGATGTTGATTTCACATTATTTTTTTTACAGGAGTACGTAGTGCAGCAATCTTTTTGAACATATCAAGATTTCAATAACTCTTTCTTACATGTATTGTTTTTATGATATGACCTAAAAATAGCACAACCACATACTATACAGTCGGCACTCACTATTACCAAACCTTTATTCAAAGCTTTTGTAGAATTCAATTGTTTTACCCCCAATTTGTTGATATGGCATCTCTTTTGAGGGAAGAGGAATTTTTCTATCTACCACTGGGGGTACCATTGCAACTGAAAAGAGTTACACACATTAAAACATGCACTATTCATAATGCTCTCAATTGTGGTTACCCGGGAATGAAATAATGACTGCAGTAGACAATAACATATCTAATCAGAAGATTCTTCTTACAATGAATCTCATGCAATTATAACCAAAAAACATAAACAAAAAATAATTGGAGCATTCAACTCATCCTCTGTGTAAGAACATATTGTGTTCAAAAGTGATGTACAACAAAGAAGACAAAGCAGTAGAGACTAAGAAAATAAAACTAAAGAAAAAAAACACAGGTTTTTACACTGTGGTAAACACAAGCATTCATATCAACTCTTCAAGATTTCACCTGCAAAAGATTTACAATCATTTTCAATTTGTGTTAAGTGAATATTATTGTGATACTTCATCGACTCTGTATTCCCTGTCAAGATAATAAATAATTTTACTTCTATTCCCTCTGGTGCAATCTAGGTGGCAGTGAAAGAGCTAAATGAAGGTCAATTTTTAAGCACTGTGTTGAGCGGTATACTGATCATGTAATTTGCATCAGGTGTCACTAATTGTGTACCAAACACAGCATAAGAAATAAAATAATGGGGATTACGCTGATATAAAAAAAAATATATATATAATATTAAAAAAAAAGAATAAAATATGAAAGCATTGTGACTTCTTCAAAAACTAGCTTCGCGAGGTTTTTGCGGGAGTCGTATTTCTAGTTATTAATTATTCTTTTCTTAATTACATTGTAAGTTTAAAAAATTACTGCCCTCATTTATTCACTACAATCAGCTGTAGTTTCTTAACAAAAGAAATAAATAACCGTAAAAGTGTGAACTATAAGTAGAGCTGGTCCAACGCAAAACGTGAATGACTAACATACATTTGAGACATTTTACAATTTAGAAGAACATTTTTTACGAAAACAACGGCGTTGAAACCAAACTTCTCAATCGACACACTAAATGACAACGTCGACAACGCGAAAAGCTGCCAGTGAAAGCGCTACATTCTGCAATTTGCCGCCAAGAGAAAATTCCCGCGGGAGTATTTCTTAGCCGTCGACAGGGGAGATGTTTATATGATTAAAGGACATAAAAATTTGAAATCTTAAATCAGTTTGCTTCTCATTCAAAAGTAGTGCATTCAGAAGATCATTTTTCTGAAGAAGGTTTGTTTAGAAGTCGGTTTTCCAAGTCAAGTGTCAAGTTTAAGGGAAAGTGGAAAGTGCGAGTGCTGAGTCACGCATCAGTGAGCAAATATTTTGCGGACAAAACTTATGCAAATTTGTGGTCCATAGCACGGAGTCTTTCCACTTCTCGGCTTTCTTCGCTACAATTTTGTCTGTTTTCCACAGCACGGAGTCTTTCCGCTTCTCGGCATTCTTCGCTACAATTTTGTCTGTTTTCCACAGCACGGAGTCTTTCCGCTTCTCGGCTTTCTTCGCTAAAATTTTGTCTGTTTTCCACAGCACGAAGTCTTTCCGCTTCTCGGCATTCTTCGCTCCAATTTTGTCTGTTTTCCACAGCACGGAATCTTTCCGCTTCTCGGCGTTCTTCGTTAACATTTTGTCTATTTTCTCGAGCCCGGACTCTTTCTGCTTGTCGGCGTTCTTCGCTATAATTTCGTCTCCTTTCTCTTTCCCGAGCGCGCCTTCTTTGGCGATCTACTTCGCTCATTCTTCCTCAGTTAATTCTTGCTCTCTTTCCCGTTGCTCTTCACCTGAACCCTGTGTTCTGCAAATTATATTTTCTCTGCTATTGTTTGTTGACATAGCAATAGAAATTGTTTCGTTTATCCTTTAGTAAAACTTTAACAGTGTAGAGTAGTAATATTGTGTCTCAAAAAGACAATGAACTGAAAATTTCTTTTTCAGTCGTCAACGCAATTTCCCGCCAAAAATATGCGGGCTACCAGAACAGCTTCCAAATAAATCACGTCACCTCGATGAGTTGACACATGAGCCCACAATATGGTCATGTGATGCTGGTCAGTGGCTATCCCGTTTTGACAGCTGTCAATTGACCATATTATGAATGTCCAATATAAAAGATGTGGATTTGCCAAGACAAGCCTGAGATACCCCTCCCTTCCTTTTGATAGTCTCCCCTACCCTACCCGTACAATCTGTAGACGCGTACGTACGTACGGACGTACGTACGTACGCTCGGTCAGTCACGTGACAACCAAAAGAAAAGAGGTTGACCATATTCCATGAGTATGGGGCTCTGCTCCACGCGCGCTTCGCGCGCGGGAGCCCCGCTATAACCTTTACAGTCCATCGTTTTGTACAAAACTTCACCATCATCGGCAGGAACTGTTCCATCACTGATTAGGGACGGACCATTAGAAAAGTTATGGGGGGGGTGGGTGGGGAAAAAAACAAAAAAAAATTCATGCAAGGCAAAATGTCAAAAAAAAAATTCATGCTAAGAAGAAGGTAAAAAAAAAATTCATGCAGAAGGAAGGTCCAATTGTGACTTTTTCACACGTAGTAAAAAAAATTCGTGCAGAGAGGTTCACCTGAAAAAAAAAAATCCTGCAAAAGCAATGAGCGAAAAAAAAAAATCGTGCAAGCTGAAAATTCCCCACCCCCTTCCCCCCCCCCCCATCACTTTTCTAATGGTCCGTCTCTTACTACAAGTATCCCCATCAATGCTATCTTTCAAGTCTCCGTGCAGAGTTTCTCGTTTGGGAGAATACTTGATGAGAGTTACTATTTCCATCGTGTCAGGTAACATGTTGTTGGCGCGCGCCGTCAGCATTGGCGTCGACATTTACCTGTTGACAGGGGACGCCAAAACAGGGCATCCTAAATCGCTGAAAATATTGTATTAGCTTCCATGTCATGGATTTTGTAGAATCCCAAAACTCTTCATGCGCATCCAGGTTGCAGTCAACCAATCGTAAACAAACTGTTAACTGTTGTTTATTGGACATATCTGTTTAGTATAATTTTAGAGCTGAACACAGTGTTTCCAGCAATCTGATTGGTTGAGTGTACTCGCCATATGACGTTATATTCACCGCGCTAGGCGGTGAATATAAAGCAAAACAAAATGGCTGCCAGCAGCCGGTTTGTAAATGTTTCCGACGAGGAAATCTCAGAAATTAAAAGTAGTGCAGTCCCGAAAACAACGCAAAATGCAACAAAATATGGTGTTAAACTTTTCAAAGGTATGTCAGCCTCTTCCGTTGGGCTTATTATTTTACTTTGAAACTTTTACAAACAGAAACAGTACCGATAACAACGGCTGAAACAGCTAATTAACTGTCGTAACTCTTAATTTACCTTACACAGAATGGTTCGCTTAACAAACCGAATTCGAAACGAATCCGAAAAGAGTTTAAGTGCATGGAAATCAAAGAAATGAACAACTGCCTTTCAAAGTTTTATTTATCAGCAAGACGACAAGACGGAAGCCATTACAAGAAAACAAGTTTGTTGTCAATCAGAGCAGCCCTAGATCGACCCATGTGACATTTATACCGGAAATAAAATGTGTTGAATCCCGATTTCTCTGTTGTTCAGCTCTGAAATTATACTAAAACAATTATTCGCCTCAGGCTCAGTTAATATTGGCGAATATTTACCTCGCCTTCGGCTCGGTAAATATTCGCCAATATTAACTTCGCCTTCGGCGAATAATTGTTAAATATTCGTCGCATATCATTATACAACGTAGCTTATATGTCGCGCATCAAATCTCTGATAACCTTATTCACCATAAGCATGATTATTTCATTTTGGCCATCATGACAGATGTAGCTTAATATTCATTAGTCGGGCAACCGACTATAGGGGCGTTTTCCATTTGCCAAAAATTTCCGAAATTTTCCGTTGGAAATTTCCGATTGGGAAGAGCGCGTTCCAGTTAGACACTAATCTCATTCGTTCTCAGGCTCCTCTCTGTTGGGCATGTGGCGCACCAAACAGTCCTTGCTTTCATCATAATGTAACCAAGGATAGGTCACTGAGCCATCCGCTTTGGATTGACCGATACTGACTATATATCATTTGGCTTATTTTTCTGGTTGAGTTTGAATTAAATTTCCTCTGTCTTGTGTCTCCTGTTCCGGATTTGCAACATTTATATTTTAAGCTTGGGGCTCCGTAAGTTCTTCTGATGTTCCAGGCAGCACAGGGAACCGATTCAGGTTGATTTGGTACTTTCTGAAAATACTTTTCAATAAAAGTGTTTTTTGACATTTCCCTTTTGCTAGTTCTTACTAGAGCAAGCGTCTGTAATCATCGACTTCCACAATTCTTGATGAAGCTTGTAGGTGAACTCTTTTAATTTCAAGTAATTCTCGCGCGCTGAAGTGATGGCCAATGATATCTAATAGTACTGTACTAGTATTGTATTCTAAAAAATTCAAAACACGGGAGAACGTCAGTGGTACCGTGGCGTAAGCAACATTAATCAATTTCAGGTACATGCGACTCTCGAAACACGAAGTTGTAAATGCCCCTTTTGATATGCCTCTACTAGCCTGAAGAATGAGTACTGTTAACCAGGGGTTTCAATAAAAGCCAGTTACCGCCGCCTATCATGCCGCTTACTGCCGTCTATTCAGTTTGTATTTGTTGTCACAACCGCCTGATCTACATCCAGCAGCCGCTTGTAAAAAAAGCATATTGAAACCCCTACTGTTAAGGTTTGACACTTCGCAACCTCAAAAAACTGTCAGTCAGTTTAGAAGGAATAGCAATTATAGCTTGATTAAGAAAACCTTGATTCTCAGATCGGTGAGATCTATTGTGGCCGGTGATGTCACTGTCAAACCAATCCAAGGTAAAAATAAAACTTTAATCTTGTGGCACTTCCTCAGATAAAAACACAAAGATTTTCCCATTTCAGGTAACAACATTCATCGAGAAGTATTGTTGTCGATCGTGGGAACACGCAAGAATCCAACACTTCGGAAATAATTTGCTTCTGCCGGAACCAAAATCGACACGCTTCCAGACTTGTGAAGAACGTTTGACTTAAGTATACCACCTCCTACATACCTGGCTTACCTTGCAGATCTTTTCAAAGGCAGTCAAATAGCGAAGAGTTTTAGCAGGAACTACATCTGGCGAGTTATTCATCGATCTCGTTTGTGCCTACTGGCGCATGCCTTGTGCAATCCCTCGTACAAGTCTGCGTCCGCTTCTTTTATTTTTACACTACATTTTTTTTATAATATGCTATGGTGAACAACAGCCCATGTGGAAAGACCACAAGAGTCAAAAACTAATATAGTTATCAGGGCACTATAGAAGAGTCCACATGACCCATTCGGCAATTGTTCACAGCAGCTTAGAAGATAGAAGCGCTCATGAGGGAGGGTGCTGACAACCAGCCAGGCCTAGAAGACTGATCTGAATAGGTTTAGCGTGTCTGACCTGGAGTAGGTCTAGACAACTCTGACCTGAGGTAAGACTAGAGCGCCAACCTGAAGCAGATCTAGAAGTCCGACCCGGATCACCTGACAGTATCAAACATTTGAAATAAGATAGATAGATAGATAGATAGATAGATAGATAGATAGATAGTTTAATAAAGTAAAACATCGCAGCCAATAAACACGGCTGAATTGCGTATTACAAATAAATAATAATTAATAATTTAAAATACATACAATACGATAAAATACAATAAAGAGTTCATGTCTTAAAAATTGATACTAGAAGACATTATGAAGGTGTTTTTAAAGCGATTGGTCTTTCACTTCGGGATGGCAAAGTGACTAGGTTGTCTTAGGTTATAGTTAGTTTCTTTAATACTTGGTAGCAGTCCATTAGCTTGTGATTTTTGGTGTTTACGATAGAATGGAAGAAAGTTCTGCATGTTTCCTTGATATAAGTGTTAATGGAGGGTATATCGGCTTCTTCTAATGCCTCATCATAGTTTCTGTTGGAATTGATAATAGAAAGTGCTCTTTTTTGAACACGCTCTAGTTCACACTGTAGGTATTGTGGCAAAGCGAAGTAGAATGCTGGAGCGGCGTACGTTAATATTGATCTTATACACATCGCGTAGAAAAGAACGAGGTCTTTAGAGGACACACGTGCCCGCTTGAGCTGAACCAGGAAGTAAAGTCGTTTGGAAGCTTTCTTGATAATATTACTTATGCATGCTGATTCCATAATAAGTCGCTAGAAATTGTAACACCAAGTAGTTTTGCGTGTCGAACAACCTCAAGTTCTTTACGGTTGACAATGACTGGTGGGAAATCTCTTTGAGTTCTAGAAAAGGAAATTCTCAGTTCCTTGCATTTGTCGCTATTTAGCTTCATTTTGTTATCAGAAGACCACTGAGACACACTATCGGGTATCTGCTGTGCGTTGCTTTCTGAGTTTTTAGGAACAAATTCAGACGCCGTAGTGTAGTCAACATACATCCAAATACGTGTCACGTTGTGATCGTTAGATGCAACAAGATTTAGGTCATTAATAAGTAATATATCAAGAACAACCAGGGCCCAAGCTTCGTTCCCTGTGGTACTCCAGAGGGAACGTATCCCCACTCAGAGTAGCACCCATCTGCCACTTTGATCCGCTGCGAGCGATCGCTCAAGAAATCAATTATCCAGTTGGTGATATCAGGATTAGACAGGTCAAACGTAGAAAGCTTCCGTACGAGTATGCTCTGGTTTATGAAATCGAAAGCTTTCTGATAGTCAAAGAGGACAGTTCTCACGGAGTTATCATTCCCATCAGTCTCTTTAGCCCATTAGTGAACCATATGAATCAAAGCTTGAGTCGTGGAGGAATTGGGCACTACGCCGTATTGATTAGGGTCGAGTGTTCTAAGCACAGCAGGTTTGACATAGTCTGCAATGACACATTCTTCGACGATTTTTGATATAGATGCTGTTAAAGAAATGGGCCGCAGATCCTTTTTGAGGTCTTTTACTGGTTTGGCCTTTGGTAGTGGGGTGACATTAGCCAACTTCCACATCTGAGGTGAGCGTTGTTCTTTAAAGGACATATTGATGATCAGACTTACTGGAAAACAATTGAAAGAAGATCTGCGTACTCTTTCAGTAGCCAGTTTGGAATTTCATCGGGCCCGCATGCTTTTGAAGGATTGAGTTTCGCTAACCAGGACTGCATTCGAGCCTCAGACACTTCGGGAGAGCACGAATTCTCGCCCAAAGGTAGTTTGGTCAGCGGTTGGTAAAGACGGTATTCTTCTAATCGGTCAAGGAAGGCCTTGTTGATCACATCCGCTAGTTCCTTCGCTGAGAGATTCTTGACGCCATCAGTTTGTATTTGATTAATCACATTCCCCGAAGAAGAATGCCCAGCACTCAAACGTTTCACCTCTTTCCACCAGGCCTTTGGATTCTCCTCTTTCATGTATCAATCAATCAATCAATCAATCAATCAATACTTTTATTTATACACGTAACGCCTAGGAGCTATATAAGCTCGTTCATAATACGTACGTGTGTGAGATTACATTCACTAAGGCCATACCACAACACCGGGAACTACGTCCCCTACTCTTTGCGAACAGCGTGTGGGTTCTTTATAACCAAGGGTTGTGAGACGAGACCTACGGTTTATCGTCCTTATCCGAGAAGACGAAAAGTCTACCCATTTGCAGATGTCGTTACAAAGGCAGCACATTCTCCTCAAATAATTTAAAGACCCTGAGTGATGGTCCGGCCGAGGTTCGAACCCACGACCTCCGGGTCGGCGGTATTCAACTTTTCACTTGTAGAAATTAGCTTTGCAGGTCTTTCTTTCACGATTCACTGCATTTCTGTAGAATTTAAACTGCACCAAATCAGCACCCTGTTGATGGAAAGCTTTCTGCCTTTTGAGAATCAATGACTTGAGATGTTGAGTCATCCATGGGGTGTCTGGCATAAGTGAGTCGAGTCCAGTGGAAATGATCTTCTGAAAAATACTTAGTAGGTCGTCGCAGATGCCTATGTAATCTACTATTGAAGGACGATGTGCCGTTATCGGAGATGTTGTCAACTACGTCATCAGGCAAGCTGTTCCAGACTTGAACTGAAGTGTGGATGAAGGGTCTACCAGTAGAGACTGTTCTGGAGATGAGCACTGTCATGGCGTGACACGGCATTGAAAGGCTGGAGCGGGTAGCTCTCCTAAATATGTATGGCTCAGGAAGTAAGGTTTTCAGGCCTGGTGGGCATAAGCTGGTATGCACCTTATAGAGAGCGGTTGCTGTCGCGCCACCGGTTGCTGCTGCGCGGTTGCTGCTGTCACCTGACGTCTTTTATTAGAGATGACATGTTGAGCTCGGATCTTGCTTCCTCTTCACTGGTACCTATGAAGCGCAGGGCCTTCCTCTGAATTGAGTCGAGTACGTAATCCAAGAGTGGTCGGACTGGCACTCATCCATGACAGTGACGCATATTCCATTACGCTGTGTACCTGAGTTAATCCCGCCAACATCATCTCGGCGATAATAACATTTCAGATTGTACCGCAGTCTGTTTATTTTTTTATTATTTTCTTCTACGCTAAAGCCCCCCTACCAACCCCGGCTCCGCCGTCCATGATCTCTGTATTTCTTAGAAATAATGTGTTACTTAACAGACTCATGGCTTTTCAACGAAATTCCAGACGGATGTAATGTGTTAAGGTTACAGCAAGGGTTCTCTTACTATGGTAAGGGGGCAGAATCTATTTTTAGATCCGGAAACTATTTTTACTGACCAATGGCTGATGTCCTTCTCAACACGTGGTTGTAATTTCAATGCGCCATGTGGAAACCGCGTAGTCATGGAACGAGATATAAATAGATTCCGCGCTAAAAATAGATTCTGTCCTCTTATCATGTCAGACGGTGTTTTGTTTTCTTTCCTCATTTTCTCTTGGGTACAGTTAGTCCTCAAAAATACTTTAAAATTTCTAAATAAATCAAATACTTTACAACAACTATAGAAAGCCCCTGAACACACAGTTATTAATTTCATGTGAAATATTTTTGTAACAGCAGCTAACAGACAAGAAAGTAATGAATATATGTGTCATTAAGTGAATTAATAAATGAAAGACTTTATTAAATAGTATTTAACTTGATGAACTAACTGGAGACGCTAAAATCTAGTATCTTAAGAGATGTGATGTTCATGTGAAGTATAGAATATTCTCCATCAAACTTGGTTGCCAAATATTATTTGAAAAGAAAAGCAATTATCAGGCTTGAATGTATGGTTTTATTCATGATTTCCGCTGTTGTGAAGCAGTTCGGAAACTATACTAATGCGTATCATTCGACTGCAGGCATTAATTATTTATTATCAGAAATCGAGGTGAATAGTGGCAAAATATTCTTAAAGCCAGCAATCACCGAGATTAAAGAGAGAATAATTGTTTTAGTATATACCAATGAAGCAACCTCATTAGGGAGCATAAGCAAACTCGACGACGATGCTGAGGATAATACAACCGGTGAAAAATTCAATTGTTAAAGCGTAATTCGTATGACAAAGAGACTTACCGGACTTTATTTTGCACATGCAGTTTCATTGTGTCGTTCGTTTGTTTTGTTGTTTGGGCCTGCCCTGGTCAACGTTTCATCGTGGTAGTGTTTTGAGTAATTTCTATGGTAAAACCTTGGAAAAGCAGCGACAGCAGCCACATTTCGGTAGGTTGGATGTCATTTTGTGTTTTCTCCAAATAGAAGCTACCATTTTTGGAACCAGGATTACCCAGAAGCCCCAGCATTATTCACCTTCCAGGAGATGTACAGTGTACATTTAATGTATGCGGTCCCGAGAGAAACAGTTAGTTTTGTTTTCCCGAGAGTCCTGATCAGGACATCAGGTGAGGACATCAGAAAGCATAATAATGTAAACATCGGACTCAAAAAAGCTGTGAAAACACTCGCCTGCGGGTCATGTTCCCACCGCATTTCTCCTTCTCCCAAACTTCCACTCGTGTTTCTATTAAACAATTAGATTATGAGCTCGATTATGAGCTTGAATGAGATGCAACCAACTGTGACCCGACACACACACGAGGAAATACAGCATGGCCGCGAAGTTCGCCTGGCTGTTGGTCACTTGGTTTCTTATTGTGTTTGTCTTGGGCTTAGAAAAGTGGTATGGTAGTATTTTCGTAATGAACGGTCTGGATGTTAAACACTATCCGGCGCGTAATTCTGGTTTGCCTCGAAAGTTTGTTCGTGAAGCACGTCTGTCGCCATCTTTAAAGTGTCTTGCTGGTTTTAAGCTGGCAAATGTTACTATTTGCGCTACTTATATGGTTCTCTTGGCTGGAGATATACAACAGAATCCGGGTCCAGTGAAAGATCCATGTTTTATTTGCGCGAAGGGTTGTCGCAAAAATCAGAAAGCAATTCAGTGTGATAGGTGTGATCAATGGCTTCACGCCAAGTGTATTGGCATGAAGGAGTCGGAGTATGACCAGCTTTGCGATTCAACGAAAGCTTGGCAATGTATGAAATGTCTGTTTCCTGGATTTGATACTCCAATTCGTTGCTCTCATAAAAAATCTACAACAGTCGAGGCGAAGGAAAACGAAGTACCAGAAGGTATGGTTTTAAATCCTAATTTAAAAAAGAGAGGGATGAAATTTGCTCATGTCAATATTGTAACCTTGCCCGGCCACAGTGCAGATGTTGACGTTTTATTGGAGAAGGCGAATTTGGATCTGTTTGGAGTGACAGAATCGCGTTTAGATAGCACTATATCTGACAGTCAGATATGCCCTGATGGCTATACTTACAGGAAAGATAGAAATCGTAACGGTGGTGGATGTGCACTATTTGTTAAAAGCAAATGGCCTAGCAAACGAAGAAATGACTTGGGATCTGACTTGTTGGAAATGGTGTGCGTGGAGATTTGTCCCAGCAAGGCTAAGAATACAATATGTGCCATAATGTATAAGCCCTCGTGTATGGATTCAGATAAATTTATCTCGGGCTTTGAACAAGATTTTCTTGCAGGATTAGGTGATGAGGCAGAAAAGGGCTTAATTATTATGGGTGACTTTAACGCGAATGTTATTTCTCCAAAGCCATGTAAATACACCAAGAAGTTATTGCAAATGACACGAATACATGGTCTTATGCAAGTAATTAAAGAGCCAACCCGTGTGACAGAACACACGTCCACTGCTATTGATTTGATTTTTTTAAACAACGTACATCGCTTCATTTCCCACGGAGTTCAAGAGTTTGGAGCAAGCGATCACTCCATTGTTTTTGCCATTAACCTTCAAAGCTCTAGCAGAAGTTCGTGAAGTAATATCCTTCAAGCGGTACAACAAAGAACAATTCCTAAAGGACATTGTGGCCATTCCCTGGAGTGTTCTGGAATGCTTTGAAGATATAAATGATGCCGTGGCTATCTGGAATGAACTTTTTATTGATGTGGCCAATCGACATGCACCATTAAAGAAAATTAGAATGAAAAGTGCGTCAAAGCCGTGGATTTCCAAGGACCTGAGAGAACAAATGGCTGAAAGGGATTATGCTAAAAGGATTGCAAAGAAATCCGGCGCTCAGGAACAATGGAACAATTATTGTAGACTGAAAAACCTAACTAAGAGGAAGTTAAAATCGGCAGAGAACATAATAGCGGGGCTCCCGCGCGCGAAGCGCGCGTGGAGCAGAGCCCCATACTCATGGAATATGGTCAACCTCTTTTCCTTTGGTTGTCACGTGACTGACCGAGCGTACGTCCGTACGTACGTACGTACGCGTCTACAGATTGTACGGGTAGGGTAGGGGAGACTATCAAAAGGAAGGGAGGGTATCTCAGGCGTGTCTTGGCAAATCCACATCTTTTATATTGGACATTCACAATATGGTCAATTGACAGCTGTCAAAACGGGATAGCCACTGACCAGCATCACATGACCATATTGTGGGCTCATGTGTCAACTCATCGAGGTGACGTGATTTATTTGGAAGCTGTTCTGGTAACCCGCATATTTTTGGCGGGAAATTGCGTTGACGACTGAAAAAGAAATTTTCAGTTCATTGTCTTTTTGAGACACAATATTACTACTCTACACTGTTAAAGTTTTACTAAACGATAAACGAAACAATTTCTATTGCCATGTCAACAAACAATAGCAGAGAAAATATAATTTGCAGAACACAGGGTTCAGGTGAAGAGCAACGGGAAAGAGAGCAAGAATTAACTGAGGAAGAATGAGCGAAGTAAATCGCCAAAGAAGGCGCGCTCGGGAAAGAGAAAGGAGACGAAATTATAGCGAAGAACGTCGACAAGCAGAAAGAGTCCGGGCTCGAGAAAATAGACAAAAGAACGCCGAGAAGCGGAAAGATTCCGTGCTGTGGAAAACAGACAAAATTGTAGCGAAGAATGCCGAGAAGCGGAAAGACTTCGTGCTGTGGAAAACAGACAAAATTGTAGCGAAGAAAGCCGAGAAGTGGAAAGACTCCGTGCTATGGACCACAAATTTGCATAAGTTTTGTCTGCATAATATTTGCTCACTGATGCGTGACTCAGCACTCGCACTTTCCACTTTCCCTTAAACTTGACACTTGACTTGGAAAACCGACTTCTAAACAAACCTTCTTCAGAAAAATGATCTTCTGAATGCACTACTTTTGAATGAGAAGCAAACTGATGAAAGATTTCAAATTTTTATGTCCTTTAATCATATAAACATCTCCCCTGTCGACGGCCAAGAAATACTCCCGCGGGAATTTTCTCTTGGCGGCAAATTGCAGAATGTAGCGCTTTCACTGGCAGCTTTTCGCGTTGTCGACGTTGTCATTTAGTGTGTCGATTGAGAAGTTTGGTTTCAGCGCCGTTGTTTTCGTAAAAAATGTTCTTCTAAATTGTAAAATGTCTCAAATGTATGTTAGATTCATAGAGGTCTGAAATCGCAGACCCCTGCTGATGTTCGCCTATTGAATAGGCGTACATCAGCAGGGGAGCTCTGTAAAAGTAATAAACCTTTCATGGCTTATTTACTTGGAGGTGACAAATTCTCATATCAAATGGATTCCTGTACGTCAACAAGTTTTCGGCGCAACAAAAAAGTAATCACTTAATTTGTCAGTTACAAATTAGCCGCTTTAGTCCTTTTGTTGTCAAACCGGAATAAATTTTCTTTTGCGCCCTCGCTTCATTTTTTTCTTAACCCGCGCTAAAAAAATTGTTAATTGTTTTTTTCGATTACTTGAACTTACCTTTTTTTGTTTGCTTCTCTCACCGAGCTACAATGTGACTTCAGTGGACCCTGTTTTCTTGAGTGCGTTTGAAAAACTCGGCGCTTAGCGGCAATATGGACAACTAGCAGTAAAGAAGCGAACCGAAATTCAAATGTAAATCAGCGTTTTATTGGCAAAAAGGTTACACTCTTTACTAACGGAAAGACATTGTGAAAATATTATCTCTGACCACAGTCAATTACTATTCAAACGCCAACTGGGTAACACCAACCGAAAATATTACTTCGAACTTACTGCCGCGATGATAACTGTAAATCTGTCTCATTTCAAAAGCCTCAGCTCAATATATCTAGAAGAAATGATCTTAATGGTCGGTCATGATTAACATCAACAAAAGTAAACCCAAATATATACAAAGAGGTTCTTAGCGAACCAATGATGAAATTCTTGTTCTGGAATATGAGGAGTTTTACGCAATCTTAAAAAGAAAAATTAACGATAAATCACGATGTTCTTACGATCATTTAAATAAAGACTTGTGAATATTGTTACCGGAGGAAATCTTGAGAACTAAATTTTCGAAAGTTAAGTCAGACACTTTGAGCTCAGACGGACTTCCATACGCGCTAAACGTTTCATTTAAAACATTTTTTTCTGGTTTTCTTTACGCACATTTTCACAAAAATATTTTGACGCCCTCACCACGGAATACTTTTCAAATTGGTTCAATCTATCACATTTGCCAGTGACGGTATGTTTTATCGTCAATCTTTCGGTTCTATAAAATCTTAAACATAATCTCCATAATGTCATGTTAACTCACTCCTTACTGCGATCACTTTTAAAACTGACGTACTGAAAATCCTGGCAAAATACAAAGGAAGGAAGTTAAGGTTCCGAAAAATAAAAATATTAATTCTAGGTTTTTACATGATCGCTATAATTTTGTCCAAACTTGGCCTTTTTGTTGGGTCTGCATTCAAGGCCTGAACAAACAAGACAGGAAGGTGTCCCAGTTCCGCTTTTCTAAAAATTGTCTCCGCAATTTTTGCGAGGCTAAAAATGTCACTGGCAACGCTTTGGCCTCTGAATCCTCCCACAATTTCGGGGGCAATATGTGGAAATTCTCTGGAATATGTCCTTTGTTTAGCCAGTGAAAGAGTTTTTGGTCCTCTTGCTCCACTCAGTGGGACACTTTTTCCAAAGTCTATGACTACCGGGTTGTAAGTACCATTTCTGTGGTCAATGACAACATTGTTTGATTTCAGGTCATTGTGCAAAAACCCCTTTTCATGGATTCGAGATAAAGCCACCGCTGTCTTGCAAATTACCCTTGTCCAAGTTGCCTTGTCAGTAATTTGTTTCTTGGCAAGAACATTTGCTATGGTCATGGAACTGCCGTCCTGGGATCCATGAAATTGCATAATTATGCGATAGGGTGCCCTCTCTGAGCAAACGCCAAAAAAAAGCGGAAGAGCGGGATGGTCGCCGAGTTTAGTCATGATGCGCGCCTCGTAAATGAGCTCCTCTCGCACTCTCGTCTCTGCTTCCTTTTTACTTTCGTTGTTATGGTACCTCAAACGAAACTCTTTTACAACCACATCGATGCCCCTGTATGTTGCCAGGTAGCATGAACCGAAACTGCCACTGCCAAGGGGGACGTTTTTCATTTCTAGTTGATCTGGACAAATTTCTTTTAATACAAAATGTGCCTGTGTTTGCCGCCGGACGACCTTATTGGAGGGACCTTCCTCTTCCAGAAAAGCACGGCTAGGGTTGGCTCTTTTACGAGTAGACTCGCCCAATTTTTCGGCCGCGGCCCTTGAAACGCTCCCTTCTTTATCGACTACTTTAAGCTCTCCTTTCTGAACACGAGTTTGTACGAGACGTTCCGCCTGTTGCTGAATCCTTCTCTCTCTGTCGGAAGCCCTGGCCTTTCTTGCCTCTTCTTTTTTCCTTTCCTTACGTCTTTTTTTCTGCCTTTTTCGCTTAGCCTTAAATACGCGCCGCATCTCCTCGTTCATGATCGACAAAATATTGATCTTACTTTTTCTTACTTACGCCCACAACAGAAAAAGCTTGAATCAGTGAATGGAAAATCACCAAATGAACAGGGACTCTACTTTCTTAAGTTTTCGCCAATGAAACACATTCAAGTCTTCCGCAAGTTTCCGCCGGAAATGCCGTATACTAATGAGAATAAGTATTTTCAACTCAGTCAAGATCTTTGACGAATATATAAAAACACATTGCATGTCTTAAAATGTCGATGCTATCCAGCAAACTGTGTCATCATGAGAACAATAAGGGAGAACAATAGCAGTTTTTATTCTGTAGCATAACAAGGTATTGTATTGTTTGGTGGGTTGAAGTGGGACTTTGATTTTAGTTAAGCGTGATCATGGCTGACATTTATGTTGTTAAATGTCCTCGCTGCGAGAATAGTTTTCGAACGAGAAAAGCACTAGCAACGCATTTCAGCAAAAAACACCCGGGATATGAGGTTCCTGAACACATTACGTTTTCGTTTGGAAAGAAGGAAGCTCCAGCAGTAGTACCTCGACTTCTGAAGAATACAAAGCAATACTTGCAGTGGCTGGCAGAAATTGTAGAGTGTATTAACTCTGCGCACAATCCCAGTGTTCCAGGTTAGTATAGAATGATGATTTTCCCTAAGCCCCACCACTTAACCTGTGCCCAAGCTACAGTGCGAAAAGCCACGTGCACACGTTTCCTTACTGTTTTCCTCGCGTGTCGCGTACGAGTGTTTTACGACGTGCGCGAGTAAATACCCGTTATACAACCTAAAAAGAAAACGATAAGCGGGATTTACCCGCTTAATGAACGTTTCCCTTCGACTCATCTCTGCTTGAGCAGCTCACTTTGTTTACCTTCAGATGTTATACATCCCATCGTCCTTTAAACTTTTAATACTTTGAATAAAAACAGGTCAATGATTATATAAGTTCCCAAGTTGTTGGAGATGTTCATACTTTTAATCTACTGTATGTTTTAATGTCATTTCAGCAAGATGGTGCCACTTCACCTATACTAATGTCAAAGTCGAATTTTTTGTTCACTTTTTAAAGAAGATTGGAAGCGCCAGGCTTAATGCGGTAAAAGAATGCAGGCACTTAAAACCACCACTCTGGAAAGAAAAGGCGTTACGAATGTCCTTCAAAACGTTCGAAATGAGTGACCTGAAAAGAGCTCTGTCCGAGCAAGAATCTGTGGATTTGCATGTAACAAAATCGTTCAGTGGGTCCAAAGAAATCGACGGCGCCCCCTCCCAGCTTTCTGGTCGCGCGGCCCTTGAGGCTGCTAAAAGGAAGCGAGTCCACCAACAAACATCTCTAAGGTCAGAAATCATTTGTGGGGATGGAGAAGGAAGAGCAACCAGGGAATGTGAACTGATATGGAGTCCTATTTTTGACTCCTCAGACAATGGCATTCTAACTTTAAGAGTCTATATTGGCAAGGTCCATCTTTGACACTTTTTATGCTATAGTTACATTGCATAATTATGATAAAATGAACATTCTTAAGTGAACCATGTTGAAAAGAAGACAACAACAGTTTATTAAAACAACAAGTCGTTTTTTTTTCTTTTTTTTTTTTGGGCGTTCAAAGTTTAAAACTAGAAACAAGTTTACGCTCAAAACGCTCGCAGCATGGGGTAAGTTCCTCGTGCTAAGAAAGAGATCATCAGAAATTACCAGGAAGGGGTGATTTTTCCTTTCTAAATGAATCCTGTTAAGGAAAATCTTATGGAGAAAAAATTCTGCAAAAATTAAAAATGAGCCTTAAACGCAAGAAGAAAAAATCCGCATGCGAACAAGTGAAAACTATTGCACCCCTATTAACAAATTATTGCTTGCACCCCTCCGATTATTTCTAATGGTGCCTAATTCTAACTTTTCGAGACCTGCGAACTGTCAACCAGGAAAACAAATGATTATACAAGTTAAAAAGTCTTAAGCAAGTTCAAATCAAAGTTTTGCTTTTTTCACTTTACTTACACTTGAACAGTGCGTGTTGACATTATTTTTCCATTGTTCTCTGTACAATTCACTGTGGAAGTTTTGTTTTATGGTATCACAAGCAAATAGGTTACACCCAAACAAAGTTCCACAAGAGAGAACACAAGAAATATAATTGATTTATGTACATGAAATATATAT
The DNA here is from genome assembly GCA_949710005.1 of Ricordea florida. Lineage (NCBI taxonomy): Eukaryota > Metazoa > Cnidaria > Anthozoa > Corallimorpharia > Ricordeidae > Ricordea > Ricordea florida. Next base: position 14,213,166 of record OX453281.1, read on the forward strand.
AATAATCATTCTTGTAGTTGTGTTCATAGACAAGTCTTCGTTTGCTTCATCCCACTTTAAGTGCAAATAAAAGGCTTAATTAAAAGAAACTGACCTGTTGATCAGGATACAAGTGAAGGTTGATTTTGTCACAAAGTTAAATATTAGTTATCTTAGTTCAAGAAAAACCCTGAAAAACATCTCAGATTCAGAGACAGTTACTTTTTATAATATAAAAAATGTTCAGGAAGCTTCAGTATATTTGTTAATAACTTTTGTTGATATGGCCAAGCACTGTAAATAAGAAATATACAAAAGAGAAGCCATCAGCGATTTGACACAAATGAAATGATGGTGACATTTTTGAGCCTCACCATGTATTGCAACGGCTACTGGTATTTTATACTCTCTGGAACACCCAAACAATAAAATACTCACAGAGCCACAGCCTATAAAGGCTAAGCTGCTCTGTTGCATCAGGAAGACCAAATTGTTTTTCTTAATTCTGACACAGGTTCAAATAACCTATAAAAGCTCATTTTTAGTTTCCCCTGAGACACCTGGAGAATAAAATTCTCACAGAGCCACAGCCTAAAAAGGCTAAGCTGCTCTGTTGCATCAGGAAGACCAAATTGTTTTTCTTAATTCTGACACAGGTTCAAATAACTTATAAAAGATCATTTTTAGTTTCCCCTGAGACACCTGGAGAATAAAATTCTCACAGAGCCACAGCCTAAAAAGGCTAAGCTGCTCTGTTGCATCAGGAAGACCAAATTGTTTTTCTTAATTCTGACACAGGTTCAAATAACCTATAAAAGATCATTTTTAGTTTCCCCTGAGACACCTGGAGAATAAAATTCTCACAGAGCCACAGCCTAAAAAGGCTAAGCTGCTCTGTTGCATCAGGAAGGCCAAATTGTTTTTCTTAATTCTGACAGGCTAAGCTGCTCCATTGCATCAGGTTGAAGGTCAAATTGTTTTACCTAGTGCTGACAGGGGTTCAAACAAAATATCTAAAAGCTGCTTTCTAGTTCCCATTGAGGGCCCAGAGAATAATTAAAAGTTCTCACAGAGCCAGAACCTAAAAACTAACTGACTTGAGCAAAATAAATTTCCAATTTAAATAATTACTCACAAATTGATTCCTACGAAGCACATAGAGAAACATTCGTTCTCACAGAGTCGCAGCCTTAAAAAGCCAAGCTCCTCTGTTGCTTCCAGGCCATATGGGTGCCCAAGGAGGATTCCTGAAAAATGTAAACAGCAAGCTTCTTAGCAATTTGTACAGTTCAACAGTAAATGAGGTTCTTGACAGTTAACCTCCAGGGCTGCAATAAGATGCTACCCTAAACACAACTGGTTATTATTATTAGAGGTCAATAAAGCCATTGGTGATCTAGTAAGAAACTAGCTATTGCCTGTTTACTATGAGCATGCATGTTGGAGTAGTAAATTATGCAATACAACAACATATTTTCGTCTGGCAAATAAATCTGATTTTTATGCAAGTCTTTATTGTTTTACTCCTCCAACGTGGCTGCTGTGAACACACTTAATAAGAAATTAAGGAATATTGTATGGAAGTCTTAGCATTGTAAGTTGGACAAAAACAAGCAAGCAGCCCTGGACATCTATCTACTTTTCCATGACCGTCCATGATGGCTTAGAGTCCTACATAGATCCCCACTTAAGAATCTGAATCATCAGCTGTTTCCTCAAAGGTCTCATTTCTGTGTAACTCCATCCAAACTGATACACCACCTCTTCTACACCCTTGTGAAGGAAATCTCTTGCAGCTAGAATGATGCCTACACCACAACTTCCAGTGCCTTGACCTGCTCTTGCACATCCATGTTGAGATGGCATACCAAAACGCTCAAACTGATTAATGGAATTCCAGAAGGAATTTTGAAAGCAAGTAGCAGCAGGCCTTATACGTTGAAAAATATCAAGGGCATACTTGATGTTCGGTAGTACACTCGCATCAGGCTGCAGTTTGTAGCCATCATCAAACAACAACCTACCATTCAGCAAATCAATAACAATTAACCCCCAATGTGATTCATTCATATGTAACGGGCAAAGAATGACATCCAGTTCTTCCCTTCTAGAATTTGACATTACTTGCTCAAGCATCCTTTGAATAAAACAAGGGCTGTTTGTCCCAAGCCAGGTGTGGGTTTCCGATGGCAGGCAAAGTGCTCTTGTCAAACTTCCTTGATTCATACATTCTTGGAGGTAGTGCCATATCGTGACATCAATGACAAAATTATCTATGTATCTCTCACCGACCAGAGTTGAGAAAGATGAAACATCAAGGGACTTCCTACCAGCTCTCAAAATCGACTCACCTGTCCTCCGATCCCACAGCACCTCTTTAATACAGGATATTTCATCCACACTTAGACCATCATGATTCTCTGTTAGCCACCTTTCTTCCCTTATAACAGACAATTTCAGAGATGAAATCTTACAGAATTTGCGCAAAACGGAGATCCCATCCCTGGAAAATATTCCTACATTTCCAATGGAAACAGCTGCAGGTGACTGATGGGAATGAGGGTCACTTCTGAATGCTTTTTCAGCCTCAGCTACTGATCTTTCAGCTGGCCTTTCTTTCAAAGAGAGGGGATCACTTTCAAGGTACGTTCGAAATATCGCAGTGACATTAATACCAAAGGGACATTCAGCAGCTGGTGGAGGGACTGCAATGTTGCTCAGGCCTCTTCTTGTTAGTCCTGCAACAGTTGTAAGCCAGGCTTCCAAGTGAGATGTCATTGGAGATTGAACTCCAACTGTTGTAGTAAGGTCAGCATGGACAACAGGTGTTGCACCGTTTTGAGCAACGGATCCTGAAATGGATGCTATGCCAGAAGAACTTGATAGACTGGTTGACATGGGGCTATCTCCATGTAAGTGAGAACTATCATCTATGATGGTATTGAAAGATATACCTGGATTATCTGTGGTATCTTCGATGTGTAATGTGGGATTATCTTCAGTAAGGGAAGTACCTGGAAGACTAACCGTCACATTTTCAGACTCTGTTGAGGAACAGGACATCTCAGGCTGTAGAGGACACATATTCAACTGAGGTGTCAAAGATTTCTTTGACTTTGGAAAAGAAGACTGAATTAGCCCTATATAACTTTCATAGTTTTCCTCCCAGAGCCTATGATCATAGTAGAAGACAGGCATGGGGCTGTCACTGTCTTCTACCTTGGAACCTTGGCCTCGAACAAAAACATACTTCAAAGTATCCTTTCCATACAATGACTCAAACAACTGATTCATTGCTGTTATCCATATCTTGTCATCTGTACTCCAAGAAACAGCTTTGTTTACCCAACCACATCCACGGAAATAGAAGTTTTTCTTACCTGTCACAAGGTTAAACAGAAGCAAGTGTATGAAACTTTGAGCAAACAGAAGCCTGTAAGGCATATCTAACACAATTTTGCCATATAAAATTCAACTACATTAAGTTTACACACCTTCTGCAATACACTCCTTTGCTTTAACAAACTGGTATCTTAAAAATAACATCATCTCTGAAAGCCAATGGGTTATGATCTGGTCCACTATAAGCAAAGTCAAGAAAAATAGGTAATATTAATGATTGGTTTCTGCATGCAAGACCCAACTTTCTAAACAGTCTCATGTGAAGTGCTTCAGTTTTTATTGACTTAGAGTTGTGCTGCCCTGAAGACATAAATAGCTATTTTCCACAGTTAAAATAGATATCTTAACTTACCAGACTGTGTGACTCCCCCTTGGTCATGATTGGTTGCCCTGGAATAAAGAGCTCGATGAACCTTGTGTGATGCCTCAAATCCCTGATTGGAGTACTTGGCAAAGGAGCGGTGAAGGCGAAACAGCATAGCAGAATGGTCAATAGTTAGATGACCATAATCACCAGTTCCCAGAGTGACACCAAACAAATGGCGCAATAGGAAACCCCAAAGCTTGCACTAAAGTTTGAAAAATGTAAAATCACGAAATTAGACATCATATTACTTGGTAATTGCTGAAAAGCACAACAGTATATATATTTGTTGCTGTTATCTTCATTAAAGCATCATTGTTTATATTATCACTATAGCCTATACTAATGTGTCATCTTAAATATTTTACTTGTTTGAATGCAATAGTTCCTCGAATAAATTGTACCTTGACATCAAAAATGTCTATCTGTTCATCTCTGCTGTCTTCAAATTCACTCTCTCTGACTACTTTAGCAATTTCATTCCATCCTTTAAAGGCCTGCATTAATGTAAAGAGAAACTTTGAGTCAGTGGGAAATAAAAGTTTATTAGCTTGTGTTGTTATAAGAATTGGTATGGAATTAGATTCCTGGCCTTAAGCAGAACACCTGAAAGCTATAATTATATATAACTATACCCCAGTGTTCTTGAATAGTACACTTATAGTATTTGTGATACTGCATTTCTTGTAAGATCGATCAGTGACTCTTGCACATGATTTGGATTATGTTACTCTGATATATCTTTAGGGTTATCAGTATTGTAAGCTAGTGAAAAACTATATGTTCAAGAGTTACCAGCATGTATTCGAATAAAGTAGAAAAAACACAAAATTGGCAACGAGGATGACCGATAACAACACAAAAACCCTCAACCAGCATATAGTGCTTTGTTATGATATAAATTTTGGTGAAAAATATCACTTAAAAACAAGATCAACACTGGTGCAAACCTTGTGAAAATGAGAGATCTGAAGAGAGGCTGCAAGTTCTGCCATTGCAGAAGATGAATCAGACTTCTCACATGTCTGTGCAGATTTCCTCTTCCTTCCCTTTTTCTTTGCTGGTGGAGCAATAGGAGCTGAAGGTCCAGCGGTTTGCTCACAGGCAATGAATTTTTGCTCAATCTCTTCCAGTTCTTTTGACAAAATCTCCTTCTCACCTTCCAGGAACTTCTTTAGATCTTTAGAAACAATTACCCAAAATAAAGATGTTCATGCAATTCAGGCTACACATGTTAAATTCAAATACCAGAATACTGTAGTATTCATAGATCTTTAGCTGATCCTAAAGAATATAGTGTGCGGCTTTGTACTAGTCCCATGAGGGTTGCAAATAGTGTTATTTTCCTTTCTTGAAAGGACATTAAGTCTCACCAAATTATCTCCATTTTGTTGAGACAAAAATGAAGGGAGGGGATTTTTTCACATTGTTTTCTTGTCATATGGTATAACAAAAAAAATCAGTTAGTCAAGACACAATATCTAAACACAATACAACATAAATATTTGTCAGAAATGACCAACAGTTTTTCCATCCCCTGTAAACCTATTAATTTTGTTCAAATGATCACCTTTAGCATCATTCAAACTGACATCCTCCTGGAATTTGCCAAAGTCTCTCTTGAAATTTCCAGTTTGTAAGATGTCCTCGACATACTGTCAAAAAAACATTACCGATTAAGCACCAGTGTTTAGAGTAATTTTCAGTTCCTGTTATTGCCAGCTAATAGTCAATGAACTTAATATAGTCTGTAGCTAAATCTGTCTTAACAATTCTTAGGGACCTGAAGCATGGAATTATAAAGTGGCTTCCTTCAAGTCCTAAGAAATTCATTAAAAAATTGTTCTAGGTTGATTTTGTTTCATTTCTTGTTTCCCTGCTAAACAATGCCAGCTAGCACATCACTGGACCACTTGACGTCAGTTTATCGTGCAACCCACAAATTAGGATACAAAAGTCAATTATAGTGAAATGAAATGCATATTGATTTTCCCTGACGCAAACGTTTTCTGACATCTGACAAAATCATGAAAACCATCATACCTCCTTGGTTGCATTAGTAAATGTCACGTAGCCTAAGATCACATCTCGGGAGGCACCATTCACCTCTTTGTAATACGCTTCAACTTTGTCCTTTGGTAAAGACTTGTCAATGATGACATCAGTATTCTCAAGAATGTTTCTCTCAGTATTTCCTACAGAAAAAGCTCATGTGAGAAAACAGACAGTGCATGATAGGTGGGTATAAGGTATAATCAACCTAATTATTCAGCATACAGTAGTTTAAACCTGTAAATATGTTTGGACTTAAGGATCCACCCTCAAACTCATTACTAGCAATCTATATTATTTTGCTTCCTGATTTTTGGTAATATTTTATCACAAGGAAACGTTGAGGATCAATGATATTAAAATGTATTCAGTTAGAGAATGGGTGTCCTGTAAAAAGCAAATTTAATGTTGCTTATCAATGGCTTATTGCCAAAAAGTTCTGATTACCTGAGAAGGATGCAACAGATATGTTGTTCTTGTTAACTGCAGTCTGTTGGCCCTGGCGAAGTTTCACTTTTATCCGGTCATATCCCCTTGACAATTCAGGACCATACTGGCTTAGGGCTTCATTGCATTCACTGAGGGCATTGCACCTGTAGGAAAATAGACCAAGGGAACCTAGGAGCTGCTCTGTGTTCCTCATCTCACTGTGAAGTGCGCATAGGGAAACATTGCTCAGGTCCTCATCCAACAGAAACAAGAGATCATCTCGAATTCCAGACCATCTTTGAGGAAAGGAAATTTTAAAAGTTCTTGTTATTATCCTTTAAATTATAAGAATCATGTTAGATTCAGAAAAAAAATAATAGTGGCCTCTATATCAGCTTCAGTGTTACATGCTGTAATAGTATTCCACAGCACCATATGCAAACTGTATCACTGGTAAATTATAAACTATTATTATAATAGTTAGCATCATAATCTGTCACTGTGGTTAACTAACCTTCCGATATTTGCCTTAGATTGGAGGCAGGTAAGGCACACCTCATCGAAGGAACCACCCCAATGTTCTTGGCAGGCCTGTCAGAAGCATTTAAAAATAACATTCTTGTATACTTTTCGTCATAATAGTAAACCATGAAGGGTTATAACATAACATCATATCTCCTTTAGGAGTATCATTATTGCCATCCACTTTTCATCTTCATAATCAGCATCTTAATTCTTACAACAACACTACAATGTTGTTAATAAGTTTGTTAACAACTTTGTTCCCTCTAAAAGTAAATGATAATAAAGAAATGATGAGTGACTGTACATACCCGCAGAGCATGACATAAGAAGCAAAATTCAATTTCAATTCCGCTTCCAGCCAGCACAAAGTTCTCATCATGAAGCTTTTCAAGAAACAGGTACAGGCATTTCAAATCAAGAGTCACTGCAACAAAGAAATTTACAGCCATAATGTCAAAGTGGTATAATATACTATTATTACAATCAATTTATTAGTAATAACAACCATTCCTCAATATGTAATACAGATTGTACCATTAGATGGTCAATTTACAGCATGTAACGAAAGTAGTGTGCGATAGCCTCAGAGGCTAGTGGATTTTGCTATCAGGCTAGTGAATTCTGTTTTTAACTTGCCTTACAGGTAAGTGATGTGTCTTGAGGAATTTGAATAACAAGAACTGTGAAATCAATTCTCGCCAAAAAGCTTTTGGTACTAGTTGAAAACATTATTTTCTATGCACCCTGATTTAGCTTTTGGCTTACTTTGTTGATCATTGATCTCCAAGCTACGGTACTTTGATTGCATATGTTAGTGTGTCTGCCGCAACAATTTGACAATTATATTCAGCATTGCAGCTACATACTAAAACAATAATACAGAAAGTTAATATTGCTTCCATTATCTCTTTTTATCAGCAGATCATTTAAAATATCATATATCACGGCAGATTTTTAGAAGGGAGATTTATAGTTAATTGGCCTTAACAACCCCTAAAGACAACCTACAAGCTGCCTTGGGTACCCTTTCAAAAGAACTCTCTTTTCTAACAAGTCTTAAGAGTACCTGTAAATGAAACGTCATAGTGTATACCATCTACAGTGATACCCTCCTCTTTAAGGATCTTCTTTTCTTCATTCAACCTGATGATCATCTTTTTCAATTCACTCCTTAAATTAAAAAACAGGAGTGCAGGCAAACAAAATCTTACATAATGCATGAAGGTGTGAACAGAATGGACATTTTTAGTTAGTGTCAAACATCTGATTGATTAAACGTTATAAAAAAAATATATAATGCTCACTACGACTGGCTTAAAACGTGATCAAATACTCAGTTTTGTCCCCATGTATGTGATGGCAACCTCTTTTACACATACCTTTTTTCTGCACAGTTTGCAATAGCAAGAGGGTAAACTGCCAAGGAACTCTGACAACCCTTCGTAGTGTTCCTTGCAGTTGTTGAATTAATAGGAACAAGTCCAGCGGACACTTGCTCTCTCCCTGTGTTACAGATTGAAGGAATCAAAGAAGTCAGAATCTAATAAATATACAGTGTCTATCAGTTTTGCATACTGAGCCAGTACTTTAACTGGTTAAAAAAGACTCCTGAAAGTAATCTCCTTTCAGAAACATGATGGTATTTTAAATATTTTTTCATGTGTGTAATGTAACCCAATGTAAATAGATTTTCCTCTTTTCCTTCCTTTTACTCTTTTTGTTCTAGAACTGAGGATATTACTCTGAAAGTCAAGTATAAAGTTCACGTTGTATGCCTGTATACATGCATGTATGTATGTATGTAATATACTAGCTTACATGTGTGATGCTGATGACTTAATTTGAGCCTGATAGAAATTATTTTAATTTAAAACAGTTTCAGTTTTCAAGTTCAAATTGTTCAACCTGTCAATCTGGGGCTAAGGTGGCAAATACTGTAAGTAAAATCATGAAAGGTCAAATCATTATAGCAGGTTAAAAAATTTCGCCTGTAGTTGTGTATTTTATACATAATTTTATAAGGTCAACTCATTAAAGTTTCATCATACTAAGGCATGTTTGATGCAGACTGAATGGGTATTTTGTATACATACCTCCAAGAGGTCTTCCATCAAGCTTCAAATTGAATTCCTGCATCTTCGAGATCGTTGCTTGATGCAAACGGCTTTGCCTGATTTGCCATGCCACAGCCATTTTCAAACTTATGCTACAACCACGTATGGACTCATCAAGGAGTTCCAACTGGAATATGTTTCTTGTCACAGAAAAGACAAGATCTTTCTGAGCACGGATTTCATTTGTGGTCAGCAGAAGACCAGCATCAATAGCTTTCTGTATAATAAACAGACACATTCCACAATTTAAAACTAGCTCTAAGAGAGAAGCTACAGTTGTCTTAGGTCAGAAGTCCTACTGCAATACCTTTGCTCAGCGAATATCATTTTCAAGATAGTCTAAAGCAGCAGACCTAAAAAGACCACCACCTGACATTGGCCAAAGTTCAAAATCTCTGATAATGTTAAAATCCTCATAACCTATATACAATAAAGTTTATATAAATACATTGTAAATCATTGTAAAATAAAGTTTTAATTTTTGTATCAGTTTCCTAGCTACAATATGATTTTTTACTCACTTTTACTAACAGTTTTTTTCCACTCACCAGGCTATAAATTGACAAAATAAGATATTTCCTGTTTTCCTACTAGGGCTTTAATCAAATTGAAAACATCCACTCATATCCATTTAAATAAATTGAATCTAACAGTTCACCATTACACTTTCACACAAAAGCAGTAATATTGACAGTTTACAAAGTAATCATAAGAACAATGTTCGGTAGTCCTCCTGTATTGCAGCGATTAACATAGCAAGTGTTTCAACTAAATTATAATATTTGTAGAAGATACAAAGAAACGCAAAATAGACTTACCCCGCTACGGCCGATGTTTAAAAAATTCAAAAGGGTTTGCCAAGATTTGTTGGGGAGCTTTGTAGCAAGTTTCACGTAAAGCTGAATCCAATCAGGCACCCTCAATGAATTCACATAATTATCGTATACATTTTCTTTCAGCAATTGCGTGAAGGCCTTTCTTACTCCTTTCTTATCTGCTACCGTGAGGAAAGTGGAAGACACGGCATCTCGCACAAACGCTTCATTTTCTTCGCCGGCGTACAGGAACCCATAACCCAGAACCTTTCCGAGATCTTCTCCACTCGACGAAACATTTTCTCTAACCACTTCCAAACTCTCCTTCGCGAACTTTCCCGCCAGTTTTGATTTCAGTCGAGGACCAGCAATTTTTTCTACCTCTTGCAGGGTTTCAGAGGGCAGCTTCTCAAGGCCCATAGTGATCGATGATGCTTTCGTAGTGTCTTTAGCTTCGAATTCATCTGGATCTGGTGGAGGCGTCTCGGGAAAGATCATGGCGGGAGAAATGTTTCCCGCCATATTTTCAAGTTGCATGGAATTCAGACCTTCTCTCATCGCCTTAAACTCGCTTGAACCAAAGAATTTCTCGTCACGGTCTATATTCTTTCGCCGTAAGGATCGGCCAAAGATACCAAACAGTGTTGCAACAATAACATTGTCTTTCCTCCTTGAGGACCCAAACAATGACGGGTTGACTTGTTTACCAGTGCTATCGACCAAGTCGTGGATCGATACTTCCAAAATATCACTCTTAAAAAGCCCAAATTGGTCGCTTGCCATGAATTCTCTAGGCCTATAAAACCATTCGGTGGATACTGCGTACCAGATAACTTGTGGGTTAAGTGATGGCCCAAAGACGCGCTGAAAGCCGAGAGAATATGTTTCTCCCGACGAAGGCGCCATCTTCTTGCCAGCTTGAATGATTCGAAAATTCGCGCGATCTCGGAATAATGTTCACTCTGTTAAGATTTAACTACCGCTTTCGCCATATAAGTTCATAGTATCTGCCTTTCGTCTTGTCGTGAATCAGTTAACAGTTCATCAAAAATGCGTGACCACAAAGTACTTAACCATGTCAGACTAATGCCACTGTTAATTGACAGCTAATAAAATTTTACCTAAGAGACCGGAAATTGAAACTTCTATCCTGTGGCGAATTTCAAAGTTGCATGAATCTCGTCATGTAGTCATTCACGTGTTGCGTTGGACCAGCTCTACTTATAGTTCACACTTTTACGGTTATTTATTTCTTTTGTTAAGTAACTACAGCTGATTGTAGTGAATAAATGAAGGCAGTAATTTTTTAAACTTACAATGTAATTAAGAAAAGAATAATAATAATTATTTTTTCATTCTCGTGAAAAATGTTTTTCGGGCTGGTAGATGTTGGTTACAGCTTGCCCGAAGGGCAATCTGTAAAATTAATTTTCTTTGCACCCTGCTTGGAGTAAACATTTATTTTACCGAGGTGTTCGTTTTAACACGAAAATGACAAGAGTTGTGTCCTGCATTTCCCAGTAGCGTGTACAAATCTTTTAAATACATTTACGCAAATAGAACGGTTAATTTCATCAGGAATAGAATATAGTACATTGATAATTTGTGTTTTTTGTAGAATATACTCCATGACTTTGTAGGTAGAAAGATCGTACTTATGGCAGACGAAAGTTTAGACAAAAATCATAGCAAGTTAACCGACCTCGACACTTAACTATAGTTAAAAACGTTTGTGAATTCCTTCGCAATATTTTAGAATGCTTTTACAGTTTAAAGTGAAATGAAAGTACTAACGGGAGCCCCGCTTTTAGGCTTGGCTAAATCTATATATTAGAATCAGCTAAGGATTTAAAGGAGCGGTGGCACTCATTAAGTACAGTAATTGGCTCTAAGAAATCTGGGGCTTCGCCTTTGTAAGTACAAGACGGGAAGCGTCTTCTGTTACAACCAAAGGAAGTGGCGACGAAGTTCAATAAGTTTTTTGCAACTATTGGTGCTAAAATCACACAAAGTCTAGACCCTGTACCTACAGATGCTTGGAAGAAATACGAGCCCGAGAAGCATTGCTTCGACAGAGAACCCTGGGATTTGCAACAGGTTGGCTATAAGGCTGTGGAGAAGATTATATGCTCATTGAGAATAAACAAAGCGGCTGGTTTAGATAAAATCCCTACGAGACTGCTGAGAGGTGCTGCTAAGGAGTTGACTCCATCAATTACCTATTTGGTTAATAAATCGATTACAGATGGGACGGTCCCAGCAGTGTGTAAAATGGCACAGGTTACCCCTTTATATAAGGACAATGATAAACTCCAAGTTCAGAACTATCGCCCTATCTCTGTGCTGCCAGTTTTGAGCAAAGTCATTGAAAGAGTTGTACATACACAGCTGAGTATACATCTAGATCAGCTAGGCTATCTATACAAACATCAGTATGGATTTAGGCGCGGCCACAGTACTCAACAAGCTATCGCTCAATTAAATGACTGGGCCCTAGAGGCCATGGATAGCGGGAAAGTTACTGGCCTATTGTTTGTTGATATTTCAAAGGCATTTGATTCCCTAAACCATAAGGTTCTCCTGGGAAAGCTGGAGTCCTTAGTGTTGTCGTCAAGATCACTAAGATGGTTTAGGTCATATCTTGCAGGTAGGCAGCAAAGTGGGTTGATAAACGGCGAATTATCTGATTCCCGCCCCATAGCATACGGTGTTCCACAAGGTAGCATTTTGGGCCCTTTGCTGTTTAATATATACATCAATAGCCTGTCAAATGCAGTGCAGAACACTCGGGTGATTCTGTATGCCGATGACGCTGTACTCACATGTGCTGCGTCAACTTCCTTAGAACTTCAAGCGACTTTAGCACATGATTTCAATTTGATTTGTGATTGGTATACAGAAAACAAACTGACCATAAACGTGAATAAGACGAAACTCATGCTTGCTGGGAGTAAAACCAAGCTGCCTTAGTAGTAGGGAAAGGCCGGTACTGGGACATGTGTAAATTTTTGTATTATGTAAATTTTTTATCCGCAAAGTATACGCAAAGTATTCGCAGGGGAGGAAGCCTGAAAATACAAAACAGAGATTTTATCAGGTCGTTAGAAAGCCGATGCCAAGCCGATGCCAAGCCGATGCCAAGCCGATGCCAAGCCGATACCAAGCCGATGCCAAGCCGATACCAAGCCGATACCAAGCCGATGCCAAGCCGATGCCAAGCCGATACCAAGCCGATGCCAAGCCGATGCCAAGCCGATGCCAAGCCGATGCCAAGCCGATACCAAACCTTATACTACACCCTCCCTTTTCCAACATCCAGAATAAGTCTTACAAAGTTTTTACAAAGTTTGAGGAAAGTGGATGCGGAGAATTCGATATCCCTATCCAAACCCACCCCCGCATAAGTATCCGCAAAATAAAATTTGAATTTTAATATTAGTTTAAAGAATAAATTATGAGAGCATAAATGGAAGAGTTACAAAAGAAAAAAGTTGCGGAATTGAAAGAACTTGCTCGCATACATATTGGTAGGGGATTTTCTAATTTGAGACGTAAACAAGAACTAGTTGAAGAATTGAGTAATATTCCAGAAGTTATGGAAGAGATGCGTAATCTTCAGAGACAAAGGCCTATTCTTGATGAGCCAATACCTAATATTGATGTCAAAATTCTAAAACCTAAAAAACCAAAACCCCCCAAAATTCCAATTAAAAATTTGGAAAGCAGAGTAGAAAAACCAATAATTAAAGATATTAACGAGTTTGCAGATTGGATACAATCTTATATACCAGAACCTTCCAAAAAGATTGTAGACAAACGAATAGAAAGTATGAAGGAAGAGTTTAACAAAATATTTAAACGTTTTAATCAAAAAGAAAATTTGAATGAAAAAGCTGATCAAATAAGAAAACGTTTTGCGCCAAAAGAAAGCCTGAAGGAAAGATTTATAAGAACGTTTAAAAAACCAGTCACTGAATATGGGAAAGAATTTTTCACATTTAATGAACAACAAAAGGCATTAGACGGTTATCTGAAAACTTTTAGGATAGATGGAAAGAAGGGGTATGGCCCAAAAACATTTATCAATAAAATAAAACCAAAAGTTATGGAACTAATTAATAAGCAAAAGAAGCCTATCAAAATCAAGTTCATCTTTACATGCAAATTCACAAAAGAGAATCTCAATACTAAATTGATTGAAGAAAATTCGGGGTACTTTCATTCAACTGTGGAAATAATAACAGAATCAACTGATTTTACTGAACTATACAATACAATGACAAATTACCTACTTGGGAAGGTTGAAAAGTTTCAAAATCAAGGTTCTGGATGGGTATTCGGCCAAGTGGAATACTTTGATATTAACATCGACCCTTTCGAACCTATTTCTGGAAGTTCATATATTGAATTACCACCAAAATTAGCAAAAAAGAAGGCCATTATAAATGTTAAGAATGAAAATGATCACGAGTGTTTTAAGTGGGCTGTAACCTCTGCTGTTTACAAACAAGATATTCATCCAGAAAGATTAAACAAACAAATGAGAGAGAACTCTGAGAAGTTTAACTGGAAAGGAATTGAGTTCCCCGTTTCATTAAAACAGATTGATAGGTTTGAAAAGCAAAATCCCCATTATACTATTAACGTCCATGGATATGATAAAGATAAGGGTGAAGTATCTCCTTTGAAAATAAGTAATAAACAAAATGGTTATATGATTGAATTACTTCTATTAACTAATGATGAAGGAAATAGTCACTACTGTTGGATAAAGAATTTTAGTAGACTTGTTTCATCACAAATAAATAATAATCAACACAAACGTGAATTTTGTCGCAGATGTTACAATTCATTTCCCACAGAAACTTCATTAGAAAAACATCTTGAATATTGCGATACAAATGAAGAAGCAAAAATTGTTATGCCAAAGGATAAAGATGGAAATCCCAAGTTTATTAATTTTAAGAACTTCAATAGAAAAATGCGAGTACCATTTGTTGTATATGCGGACTTTGAGTGTTACCCAGAGAAAATACACACCTGCTCGCCAGATGAAAGTGAAAGTTTTACTAATCAATACCAAAAACACAAACCATCAGGATTCAGTTATCTCATAAAATCTTTTGATGATAAAATATTTCCACCCGAGCTTGCACAATACACCGCAGAATCCCCAGATGATGATATCCCGCAGATATTTGTAGATAATTTAGAGCAGGATATTAAAAAAATTTACAATAAGACAAAATACCATAAGAAGGTGAGAAATATGGCAGAAATGGATAAAAAAGAATATGAAAATGCTACTCACTGCCATATCTGTGAGAAAGAATTGGGAGAAGATAAGGTATTAGATCACTGTCATCTTACAGGAAAGTATAGAGGAGCAGCTCATAATGAATGCAACTTAAATTACAAGATTCCAAAGTTCTTTCCCGTAATATTTCACAACCTATCTGGATATGACGCGCATCTTTTTATAAAGAACCTCGGTGTGACAAAAGGTAATATAAACTGCATACCTAATAATGAGGAAAAGTATATTTCTTTCACAAAACAGATTTTGGTTGATACATTTACAAATAAAGAAGGCAAGCTGGTTGAGGTGAGACGAGATATTAGATTCATAGATTCATTTAAATTTATGGCATCAAGTCTAGATAATTTATCTAGTAATCTTACTAAATGTGGAAAGTGTGATGTTTGTAAAGGTGTAATAAAAGGTAGGTGTCTTAATCCAACAGATAAAAACTTACACGAAATTACAAAGTATTTTGAAGGTGAAGAATTAAATTCATTGTTGAGAAAAGGAGTTTTTCCATATGATTGGTTTGATAGCTTCGATAAACTTAACGCAACTCAACTTCCACCTAAAGAAGCGTTCTATTCAAAACTAAGCGATGAAAATATATCAGATAATGATTATAAACACGCTAAAAAGGTGTGGGAAACCTTCAATATGAAAACAATGAGAGAATATCATGATCTATATCTAAAATCTGATGTGTTACTTTTAGCGGATGTATTCGAGAACTTTAGAGATGTTTGTAGTAAAAACTATGGATTGGATCCCGCCTGGTATTATACAGCGCCAGGACTAGCTTGGGACGCAACATTAAAGATAACAAAGGTTAATTTAGAGTTGCTGGCCGACATTGACATGCTACTTATGATTGAAAAAGGCGTAAGAGGCGGGATATCCACGATATCTACTAGATATGGGAAAGCTAACAACCCCTACATGAACGAATATGATCCAAAACTGCAAACAAAGTATATTACATATCTCGACGCAAACAATCTATATGGTGGGGGAATGAGTGAAAAACTACCTACGCATGGTTTTAGATGGATGAGTGAAGAAGATCTTAAAAACTGGAAAAATATCCCCTGTATAATAGAGGTTGATTTAGAATACCCAACTAGCCTTCATGATTTGCATAATGATTACCCCCTCGCTCCAGAGAGACTTATCATTAATAAGGTTGAGAAATTGATTCCAAACCTAAAAAATAAGGAAAAGTATGTTGTTCATCATGAAACACTAAAAATTTATGAAAGTCTTGGATTAAAAGTTACAAAAATTCATAGAGGTATTACATTCAAAGAGTCGGCCTGGTTAAAACCATACATTGAATTGAATACAAACCTCAGGGCTAAAGGAAATAACGATTTTGAGAAAGATTTCTTCAAACTTATGAATAACTCCGTATTTGGTAAAACAATGGAAAACATTAGAAAAAGGGTGGATGTGCAATTGGTTACTAATGAAAAAGATGCAAAAAAATTAATATCAAAACCTAATTATCAGCATCGTACTATCTTTTGCGAAAATCTTGTGGCCATTCACATGAAGAAAACAAAGCTAGTATTCAATAAACCTGTTTACTTGGGTATGTGTATTCTGGATCTAAGTAAAACAATAATGTACAAATTTCACTATAATTATGTTAAACCTAAATATGGAGAAAAAGCAAAATTGTTGTTTACAGATACGGACAGCCTTGCATATGAAATAGAAACAGAAGATTTCTATAAAGATATTAGCCCCGATGTGAGAAAAATGTTCGATACCAGCAATTTTCCTAAAGACCATCCGTCTGGTATTGAGACTGGTGTGAATAAGAAAGTTGTTAATATGTTTAAAGATGAAGCTGGCGGTAAGCAGATAACTGAATTTGTAGGACTACGAGCAAAGCTTTACTCCTACAAGATGGATGAGGGCGAAGAAGAAAAGAAATGTAAGGGAGTAAAGAAGGCAATCGTGAAAAAGACCATAAGATTTAATGATTATAAGGATTGCCTTTTCAATAAAAAGCCACAGATGAGGCGGATGAATGTATTAAGAAGTCATAAGCACGACGTTTTTTCAGAAACAATTAATAAAGTTGCACTATCTGCCGATGATGATAAGAGAATCATTTGTAAAGATGGAATACATACTTTTGCATATGGGCATTATCTTTGCAAAACAGAATTAGGAGGCAACTCAGTATCATGAGGTATAGCCTGTAATTCTTCCCTTACAAACCCGCGTCTTGGCCCATCCAATAAATAATATAAAACCGGCTGATTAGGTGAAATCACGCTTCTAGAAATATCAAAAACTTTAATACTCCAAATAGGATCTGTAGCTCGTCTTTTTTCGCCACCCTCGAGTTCACCAGGAGATAATAAATATCTAACTCTGACAAAAGGAGATAATCTTTCCTCATCAAGACCCACAACTCGATTATACTTTTTAGGTTCAATATCTACCTCCTTCTGTTTTATAGATTTAACAGGCTCTTTACCAGTTATTCTCGTTGGTGTATTATTCAAAGTTTTTAAAATATCAGGTAATCGTTTCACCCATACCCGAGATCGATCATCGCTTATCATTTCTTGCGCATATTGATGGCTAAATAATTTTTCACCTAATATTCTGTTTGCGTTTTCCACAAATGCTTGAGCTCTATGATTTCCTGCTTCACTTCTCTGTATTTTCACATTATGATAATTCATAAGTTTTGTCACATCACCCATAAATTCTTTTCCAGGATCAACCATTAATGTTTTAGGGTATTTCAATCTTCTAGTATATATTTTCTTAAAAGCTTCTGATATTTCTCGACTTTCTTTTGAGGTTAATGCTTCAGCATCTTTATATCTCGTGGCAACATCAACCACAACTAATGCGTATTTATATGTTTTTCTTCCAACTCTATCATGCGGTAAAAATAATAAATCTGCTTGGTGAATCTTATTAGGTTTATCCACGGTCCAGTGTGGTCTTGGAATATATTTTGGGGGTGGTAGATATATTTGCCATATTGCTTGTTTTTGTAACCATTGTTTTGCTTCATCTTCACTTACTTTTGCTTTTTGTGCTAATTTGGGGATTGCGGAATATCCTTTCCAATACCCTTCAGTTGAATAATATATTTTTGATATCTTTTCGTTACTCATTTAAGGATTAACCAAAGTACCTTATAAATTACAATGGAGGAAGAAAAAATAAATTTTAGCGAATATCAAATTAATATGATGAAAAAAATTCTAATTTCAAAAATTCGCAATATGGAAGATGGCGATGAACTTTTTAATGTAATGCTTGTAATTGAAGGAGTAAGAGAAAGTTTAGTAAAAAATATTGAAGAATTAGAGAATAAAAAAATACCAATTCAGCTGCCCAAGAGGTTTAAAGATTAGTCAAAGTATCTTATAAATTAAATATGACGTCTGAAAAAATTAATCCAAACAGAATTCCACGAGAACCATTTGGGTTGAAAGCAGAATCAACTTTGAATAGAATTACATTAAATCCATCCTCAGCCAACCCTGGAGAAACATTATATATAAATATCCCTAAACTTTCTGATAATTTAGTGATTGTACCTGGAAGTGTATCTCTACTTTTTGATTTGGAAGTTGATGGGCATGCTAATAACACCCTTGTGAATAATGTGGGCAGTAATCTTGTATCCAGATTAAGGGTTCTTTTTGGCGGCGAAACATTACAGGATACCCAAAGATACGATCTATTTCAAACATATCATGATTTATTTTTATCAGATGAGGATCGCGGGGATAAATTAAGACAAGGTATTTCTTCAGAAAACATGAGAAAACTAAGGACAAATGCGGGTGATAAGAAAACCCAAGATGTTAGGGAAGTAGCTCTCGCATCAGTACATAATACCAAGTATCATATTCCACTAAATCACCCTATTCTAAAAGATCACGGAGTTTTCTATCCAAAAGCTCTAGATCATCATTTAATCTTTGAGATTACGCTAGCCCCAGTTTCTGATATTGTTGTTTTTTCTGATACTACAAAGACCCCAACATATTCAATCAAAAACCTAGAGTTAGAATATTCTTCCATTTCAAGTGAATACTTAGCTCGTGAGGCACAAGGAGCTTATCAGGTTGGAAAAGGATTCTTTTACGAAAATGTTACTCTACACAAAACTTTTACTTTTTCCATAGGTGGGGACACTGTTATTAACCAGCATATTAATCTACCTAGAAGGTCAATGACAGGAATATTATTTTTGTTTAAATTACCCAACGCTGCTGGAGCTCGAAACTCTGAAAGTTTTTACAATCCAGGGATCACCTCAATCAATATAGATGTTGATGGTGTGCCAAATCGTTTATACTCTAAGGGAATGATACCTTCTGATATCTGGGAGTCAGTGAAGAAAAGATTTGGAACAAGTAAAGAGTTTTCGGTAAAGGAAAAAGATTTTTATTATGACAAGTTTGCATTATGGGTTGATTTGAGAACTCACCCTGATAATGATATTCATGGAGGAGGTTTGGTTTTAAACAATACAAGGGATGGGGTAAAACTAGAAATTAAAAGAAAACAAAGCGGATCTGGCACTATAACCTGTTATATGTTTGTTGTAGCCGATGCAATGATGGAAATTATGAATTCAAACTTACATTCGATAAAGTACTGAAACCCTCTGAGCCTGCGAAGCGAATCTAAAATTTAAAACCTAATGTTATAATACAAAAATATGGAAGAATTGAGAGATAAAATTCCTTTTCATTGTATTATAACTGGGCCAACAAATTGCGGAAAAACAAAATACATCATAGATCAACTCCGCGGCGCCTTCAGAAAAGTTTTTGATTACATTGTTTTAATATGCCCAACTTATTCCAAAAATAAAACCTATCATAATTTTGCTCGCGGAGATAAACGTTTCTATGTATTGTCACCTGTTGCTAGTAATATAGACGAGATTAATGAGTTATTAACTGATTGCCAAACTTTATTCTCTGGAACAAACACATTAATAATTTTAGACGATTGCGCTGTATCTAATGATCTGAAGAAAAGATCAAACAAGTTTATAGATTTAGCATTCTCCGGAAGGCATCATGGTTTATCAGTTTGGGTTCTAACCCAGCAATTAACTTCGATTGCAAAACCATTTCGGGAAAATGTGGCTTGTGTGGTCTCATTTCATAATCCGTCGCAGAAAGGTATGAAGATGTTTTTTGAAGATTATGGAGGTGATTTAGATTATGAATCATGTAAAAAATTTATGCAATTATTAAAAACTGAAAAATATTCTAGACTATGTTTATGTTTACGTTATCCATTCAATTGTTATTTGGAGATCCCTGAAGTGATTTAAAAATAGTAAATGTATCACCATAAAAGATGACAGAAGTTGATCGAGCGAAGCTCTCCCCGGCAGGGCCGGAAGATTATATTGAAGAAAAGACTGTAGGAAAGGCAGAGGTAAAAGATAATAATGATAATGAACTTGAAATAAAACAAGAATCACTAGCTATTCTAGCAGCTCTTGGAACCACAAAGGAATATTTGGGTGTTGAAATGAGTTTGGGGGATATAAAAAAATTATCAGAAAAAGATGTAGAAAAATATTTTAATCGATATCAAGCGGTAATGGGTAAAAAAATTAATGGTGGATTGGTTGATTCATCCCTTCAATTAGTTTCCAAACTTATTTCATATTTAGTTCCAGTTGATGATATAGAAGCTCTTTGTGTGGATTTGAAGAATGATGATTTAGTTAATCGTGAACTAACAAACATTGTAGGACTATTAGCATTGAAAGCAGGAAGATTGGCAGCACTTGCTAGTGGCATATTTCAGGTTGCTAAGCATGTTAAAATAGGAAAAATACAGCAAGTTACAAGTACTAATACAGATGATTCTAACAAAACTGATCAGACTACTAAGCAAGGTGTTGATGGGTATGATACTGTTTACTAAGCACAACTGATTTAAAGATTCTTTACTTTGGAAATAAAATAATGTCGGAAGAAGTTGTTGAACAAATTACAGCTGATCCCAAACCGGAAAATAAAGATACTAAAAAACGGGAAAAAGATCCTAAAAAAGTAGCAGCAGGTAAGAAATTAGCTGAATATAATAAAAAGGCAAAAGAAGCATTAGCTAGAGAGACACAGCGTGCCGAGGAGCAAATGAAACGTGAAGAAAAAATGAAACAGGAAGAAGAGACTAATGAAGATGGTGAATCAAAATCATGGATGCCAGAGTTATCTTTTACTACTGTTTTATCTATTGTTGGATTAGGTTTTACAGCATTTGATCTTTTTATGAGATATCGGGAAAAAGCTAGAGATGGATACACTGAATATAAAAATAGGATACCAGATTTATCACAAGTTCCACAATTACCACAACCGATAGATAGACCAAAAATTGGAATGATGTAATTTAATCTCCTCCTAAAAGTCATCTAAAGATTTCTTACTGATGTAGTAAAAAATCATGACAACCGAAAACAAACTTGTGAAAACTGTTACTGATTCTGCAGTCCTTATTGGATTGGCAGCCGGAGTTGGATATGTAGCTAAAAAGATGATGAAAGAATCATTTATGAACGACCCATCCTCAAGTATTACAAATTATGCAAAATGGGTTGCTGTATTATCGGGTAGTATGTATCTAAAAACATATTTAGAGGAACAAAAGATACTTCCAAATTAACGAATATAAAAATGGCATCAATAGCATTTATGATTGGTGGAGCATTATTAAATGCAACCGCCTTTGTTGGTGGATCATATCTTGCAAAATATTTATCAGGTGATAAAACCGATGCAGAAAAAATACGACACGATAAAGCAATGGAAAAATATCAAAGAGATTATGCAGAATATCAGAAAAATAGACAGAAACTAATGGATTGGAAAATAAAGAAAAAAGATGAAAAATATCAAGCATCAAAAAATATTTCAACTACAAATGAACAATTTGCATTATATGAACAAATGCACGAACCTAAATTCTCTGATTATTATAGACCCAGCGATAATCAAAAGATGGGTGAAATGGTATATGTAGGTGGTGGTATGTTGGCATTGGGTTACATAGCTAGTAAATTTTTATAGATACTTCACTGTGTACGATTTAAAGATTTCTTACTGTTGAGTAAAAAATCTAAATATGGCAGAAGGAGGATATTTACCATTAGATGATTTAGATCCAACTGAACTAAATGAACCAAAAGATGATAATGATGATGATGATGATGACGGGGTGGAAATGAATACAATAACATCCACAACTTATGAAAATCCTGGTTATGATGATGAGTTGGATGAGGAAACTTCATTTGGCGGTATTAATGAAAGGCTTAAAGGAAAAAAAGAAGAAAAAGAAGCAAAAGATGATATAAAAATTGCATACCCAGAATCAAAATTTGAAAATTTTAAAACATTTTTACAAGATATTGGGAGAGGAATAAAATTATCAGCAATTAAATTACCAGGTAGAAAAAATGCAGCTACATATGTTCTTAGAGGTAGCGAATTTAGAAATCTTAAAACTGGAGCTAAACTTCCTGATGGTTTTCTAAAAAAATCTTTAGGGCGCCGGGCAGAAGATATTGTTGAAGATATGAATAATGAAATCGATAAGAAAAAAGAAACACTAAATAAAAAGATTAAGAGGGCAAACTTCCTTAGGGATATGCCGCTCAGAACACCAAATAATGATGCCGAGCTTGAAAATCTAAATACAGAAATTGCAGAGAATAGGAGAGAAAGAACGCCAGAGGAAAATACTGAGCTTGAAAATCTAAATACAGAAATTACTAATGAACAGAATGATATATCAAACATGGAGAGTGAGAGAGATAGAATTCAGGAAAGAATGCCATTACGAGAGCGAATTAAAGCAATATTCAAAAAGTATGGTTTTACAGTCTTTTCTGTTATTAGTGCTGTAGGTTTGGTTATTGGGGTTATAGTTTCTAATCTTTCTAAAGGGCTATCAACATTAGGTAAAGGCGTTGGTAATGGCTTGAAAACTCTTGGTAAAAAACTTGGAGAAATATTGCCTGGAATGGTTGGTGCAATAGTTAGCTTTCTATTCAAAACAGCAGGCGAGGTTATTGGATTTTTAGGTAAGAATGCTTGGCTTTTGATAATGGCTGTGGTTTTGTATTTTGTGGAACAAATGAAAGGTGGAAAGAAGAGAAAGTAACAAATTTAAAGATATCATACCGTTCAGTAAAATACAATATGGAAGACTACAATAGAATTTACGGCCCGGCCGGCCCCGAGCGAAGCACGATTTATCCTGGATTACCTATTAATGACGGCCCAAATAATTTCAGACTGCAAAAATCAAGTGAAGTATTACAAAATCTCGAGAGAGAAATTAAACATTATGAAGATGTAAGGAAAAAATATAATAGGGTGAGAGGAATATTTACAAAAATCAGTGTTTGTAGTGGAATGCTTTCTGTTATTCTATCAGCAAGTGGATTGGGCACCTCTCTTACTGGTTTTGGTGCTGTTGTTGGTATCCCATTAGGTGTTGTCGGTGGAATTTGTGGTGGATTATCTGTTGGATTTGGCGCGGCTTCAAAAAGACTTTCAAATAAAGTTAGCAAACATGAACAAACTGCTTCTATAGCAAAATCAAAATTAAACACCATTAATGACTTGGTTTCAAAGGCATTGAAAGATAATGTTATATCTGATCAAGAATTTTCCATAATTTTAGCAGAGTTGGAAAAGTTTCAAAAACTAAAACTAGAAGTTCGTCAAAAATTTAGGAGAGATACAGAAAAAAACTTAAACATGTCTCAGATAAGAAGAGAAGTTCGCGCAGATCTATTAAAAGAGTTAACCACTCCCGCTCATTAAAAATTTCATATGAAAGAACTGATGTGGGTTGCAATTGTTTTGCAGGAATTAGAAATACTATTGAAGATTAATACTTTACATCTTATTCTTAATCTAAAGACCAGATTATCTGAAACACAAAGAATAAGATGTTATTAAACGACTTCAAAAATATATACCCAAACGCTAATCTTGATAAATTTACATTTGTGAATGATTCATATGGTGGCTATATTAGGTGGAAAGTTAATGAGATGACTGTCATGTCTAATGATGATCCAACTGGAAAAACATGGACTGATGATCTATCACCTAATTTGAAAAGATTGTTATGGGAAGATTTAGGGTTAAGTGAAGCGAAGAACTTGAGTTCATTCCCAAAGAGTTTAACCATGACTAACCAAAGTTATCCTTTACCGGCTATTAACTTTGATGACTTTACAAGTAATGTAACAAAAATGCTGACCTCACTAGATATATATGTTTCAAATACAAAGAAATTCACAGCAAAAATGAGAAACATATTTACATCACAAGTTGTAACATTCAAGTTTGGTAAACAAAGTAGAAAATGGTTGAATGCCCCAGATATGAACTATTGGCCTCAACAACTTAACTTTGCAGTATGGTGTGCAACATCTGGTTGTGGTATAAGTCCTTTCGAGAGTCTAAATTATCCTAAAGTAATTAGTAGTTTTATAAAGTTTCATATATATTTCACAATAAGGCGAATATTGTATGAATTGAAACTGCCTTTGCCAGATGAACAACCTTTTGTGATAAATAATAATCCATATAATAAAGTTGCATATCAACGATTGTGTGCTGAATTTGGGGTTAGTAATAATTCTGATTTTAGATGGAAAGGTGGTAGAAACGGGGGTTTAGGAGATATATTCCTTGATTATGGTTCTGGATTCCATGGAAGAGGCGGAGGATATCAAAATGTACATGTAGTAAGAAATTACGATCATGAAGCAGACCAATGGCCCGGCGAAGGTGGTAAATTTGCTGATGACGGTGGTAAGAAAGAAAATGGTAATCTTATCTCATTTATTCGTAATGATGACTTTGCTGATTTCAAATATGCTTGGTTTATCCCAACAAGTGGTCATGGACTCACTAAAGCTGGACTTGGTAGATTGAATCGATCTGCTGAAGCTTTTGTTTACTGTATATTGGGAGCACAAGTTAACACAAGAAATTCAATTTATGGTAATGGCGGTGGAGCAATCGAGACGCAACAAGAATTCTTAGCTTTATTTGAGAGTAGTGTGATTGAGAATGACATTTCTAGTTCTATCCAAAGATATCAATTAGCTGTACAAGAAGCGAAATTACGGCTTGATTTAGCTATTGCTCCAGGTTTGTGGTTAATGCCAAGTAATATGATCATAAACACAGAAAGCGTGGTTGGATATAATAACAAACTTATGAAAGCGACTAATGATATGGAATTTGGGGCGAATAATTCCCTAAACATGGAATCAAAACCGGTTGGAATAAGTCATAAAATGGGATCTTCAAAGTTAAAGTTACCTCATTCAATAGTTGAGATAAATCCGAAATCAAAAATCTCTCCAACGCAAAATGAAAAGCCTGCCAAAGGCCCAGACTCGCTAGACGTAAAGACGGACGTGACTACGCAACATGAAGATAATATATTAGCATTTATAATTGTCTCTAGTGTATTTGCGTGGTATCTATTTCGGTAGTTCATGACCATTTCACGTGATTATCATTGTTTTTGGATTAGCGTTCACGTGTAGAACAATAGATTGCATACTTTTACGACATAGCAACAAGCAAAATGTAAAGTAGATTTGAAATCGAAAAGTAGATTTTATGTTTACTTTTAAAAGGCCGGTTTCTAACGTCGCTCAGGAATGTGATTACGTCAATGTAATCAGATCTAAAGACCAGCTTCGCTGAAAACAAAAATGTTAAGCATTACCATGTATGAGTCTGAAACTAGGATTTATTTAGATCCTCCACTGAAAAATCTTCGGGAGATACAACTCCTTGATTGTAATATACAAACCAAAAGATTGATTAATTTCAAGGAACAACAGATATTGTTTAATGTAGAGAATCAACCACTAATAATAATACAACCCGGTACATATTCGTTGCGTGATATTCAATCGATCTTTCTTAATGATACTGATAGGTCAAAGATAACAATCATTGAGACAGACACTGTTGACTATCTTTATTCCAATAAGAACTTCAAAATAAAACTTACGAGAGGGTTAGCGGTTGGTTTAGGAGTGCCTGAAGTTATAAATCCTGGTAAATTATACCCTATAAATATACAGATTAAGGAACCACTGAGACTTATGTGTAGTATAGTGGATAATAAGTCATCATATATGAATAAAACCAAATATGGAGAACTTGTTAAACTCTCGCCATCACACCTACTTGCAAACATACCCTCAAAGGATTATCCAACAATCCCGATTCGAAAATACGATAGCAACATAACCCACTTTGATTTAACTATCTTGAGCACAGAATGGAAAAAACTTGATCTGATGGGTTCTCCCATAACTTTTAGTTTAAGATTTAGGTAATTTTTGTTATGTAACCATTTTGGGTTATATAACATAATTATTAGTAACAGAAATATAAGATTATTCATCTGGTAAAGAATTAAAAATTTCTTGCTCCTCAATATCATAACACCAATCCACAACTCTTTTTGGATGCCATGCTACAATAATTAGTTCATTATGCAAGTCTTTGAGTAATTTCTTTTTATATTCTAACCAATAACCATCTATTCTTATTTCAACATCTATTGAATCAAAAATAATATAATTTATTTCCAACTGATCATATTCATCATTAAAAAATAAATCATTCCAAAAATTTTCATAACAAGGATAAATTAATATTTTATTAAACTCCAAACCTTTTTCAAGATCCAAAATAATTCTACCTCTATGATTTTTATCATTTTTTATTAAACAAATTTCACAACAAAAAGCATATCCATTTTGTTCAATAATAAATTCACGATATTTTGTTATCTTTTTTAACAAATCTTCATTTATTGAATCTATAAATTCATGAATTAAAAAACCTTTTTCATTTAAAAACTTAAAAATAATAAAGCATTCTTCTCCTTCTTCTTCGATTTCATAAATTTTTATTTCTTCTTCCATTTTTTATATTTTATTTTATATCTTTAAATAACATTAAAATCATTTTTAAAAATTAACAACATTCTTTACACTGTCTCTTTTGTTTATTATGTTCACATATTCCTTTTCCTTTACACTCTTTACATATATACTTTTGTAATTTGTGTACACATATTTGAGAGCCTTTACATTCTTTACAGTATGACTTAATTTTATTGTGTTCACATATTTGTGTTCCTCCACACTCTCTACAGAAATATTTATACTTTCCATGAATACAAATATAATCATAATTATTGTTAGTATCTTTTGGTATTAATTTAATAATGTCCTCATCTGGAAATTTTTTTAACACATTAATAAAATCTTCTTTTCGCATTCTAGATCGTCCTTTAATTTTCAACTCTTTAACAATTTTTTTCAGTTGTACAAATTTCAATTCATCAAGATTCAATTTTAGTAGATTCTCCATTTATGCTCTCATAATTTATTCTTTAAACTAATATTAAAATTCAAATTTTATTTTGCGGATACTTATGCGGGGGTGGGTTTGGATAGGGATATCGAATTCTCCGCATCCACTTTCCTCAAACTTTGTAAAAACTTTGTAAGACTTATTCTGGATGTTGGAAAAGGGAGGGTGTAGTATAAGGTTTGGTATCGGCTTGGCATCGGCTTGGCATCGGCTTGGCATCGGCTTGGCATCGGCTTGGTATCGGCTTGGCATCGGCTTGGCATCGGCTTGGTATCGGCTTGGTATCGGCTTGGCATCGGCTTGGTATCGGCTTGGCATCGGCTTGGCATCGGCTTGGCATCGGCTTGGCATCGGCTTTCTAACGACCTGATAAAATCTCTGTTTTGTATTTTCAGGCTTCCTCCCCTGCGAATACTTTGCGTATACTTTGCGGATAAAAAATTTACATAATACAAAAATTTACACATGTCCCAGTACCGGCCTTTCCCTACTACTGCCTTTCTTTGATGATGTCCAGTTAAAACTGGATGGTACACAAGTTGAACGTGTGCAATCATGTAAATATCTTGGAGTAACGATGGATGCAAAATGGAGCTGGAAGCCACATATCAGTAATTTGATTAAGAAGCTGGGTTTTCGCCTATCAGTATTTAATCGAATTTCTCATATGCTAAATGAAAAGACTCGCATAATGTATTTCAAAGGCTAAGTGTTACCCCATTTAGACCATGGAGACATTGTTTGGGGGGATCAACCTGGTGTGAAATCTGAAATGGATCGTTTGCAAGCCTTTCAGAATAGATTTGCGCAAAGAAATTTGGGTAACAAAATGTCATCATCTGAGGCACTCACTTCCCTTAAATGGATTCCCCTGGCTCGGCGACGCTTTCGTGACCGCTGTTTTGTTGTTCAAAATGCTATCAAAGGTGACATTCCAGAGCACTTAGTGACTTTTAGGTCAACCTTAAGAGACTTCCACCACAAAACCAGATCAGGATCATATCAAAAGAACCTACCCCTGGACGACGCTTAGTGGTCTTGGTACAAACACTGTGATGTCCATGATTTGCTTCAAGTGTCAGGATGGCCGAGCGGTCTAAGGCGCCAGACTCAAGGTGTGCTTACCTTCCCTTCTAGCAGAGAGAGCGGGTGTTCTGGTCTCCGAATGGAGGCGTGGGTTCAAATCCCACTCCTGACACACTTTTTTCTTTAATTTTATGCTATTATTTCTGATGCCCTCTAAAAAACTACACCAAACATGCTACAAAGATTTATTATTGACCAAGCACGAGGTCAACACTGCTGCATATTAAGCAAGTCGTTTTCTTGGTTTTTTTTTTTTTATTGACTGAGACGAAGTAGAGGTCAATCAGAACGTAAATGAGAACTCGGCAATTATGCAGCCATCTTGACCTAATAAGATTGATCGATAAATTAGATATTATATCAATCAATCAATCAATCAATAAACTTTATTAATGTGTCAAGGCCACATAGCCTGGGAAAATCCCATACTAATTTGGGGACACAAAAATGGCCATTTTGTTTTGTTTTGGTTCGCGAGACAAAGCAGGAAATCCCGAGCGGCTAAGAAAGGCCCATCTTTCCCAACTTGGGCAGCCAATCAGAACTAAGTCAAAATTCAGTTTATCCCTTTGGCCGCTTGCGGAACCGGCATTATAATTAAGTTACTTGTAATAGTAAAGCAAGACAAAGTGTGATGTTATAGCGATGGATATCAAAAATGGTGGATATTCTTATAATTTGATTCTATCTATACTAAAATCAAGTTTCTTAGTTGGTGTTTTTCTTGGTCACCTTTTCTAAGGTGTTATTGCTGGTGATATAAGAATCGGTGGAGAAGAATCTGAGCTGACAAGGTAATGGTTATAATATAATGTAAACATTTAATTGTATCCGCAGAAATGCAGGTTATGTTTTACCAAAATAGCTGCATGTGCTCTTACGATTGGAGTAATCAATTATGGACAGATATTTATGTCTGTGCGGCCCCTAAATTGCGCAGACTTTATAGCACTAGGCTAATCCGATCACTTTGAATAAAATAATTAATATGTAGAACTAAACACAGAGTGGTTAGTTCTATATTTTAGATAAATCTTTCCTTAAGCCCACAAAAATAAACGCAGGGCTATAGCACGAGCTAAGAAACCTCAATACTTAGCATTTTACATGTCAAATCGTTGCTATGGCATTTTTAATGGTAAGGATAATGATATCAATAATGGCAAACATATTTTTCGATAACCTCATGGCCCTAAAAGAAAACGTTACCTGGCTACGACCCCTGACCTGGTAAAAGGTATAAAGCATGCCGTTGTAAAATAATTTATCTAAAAGTACTAAAAGACGCTGTCAGGAGTGGGGTTCGAACCCACGCCTCCATTTGGAGACCAGAACGCCCGCTCATTCCCTTTGCTAGCAGGGACTGTAGCACACCTTAAGTCTGGCGCCTTAGACCGCTCGGCCATCCTGACAACTTCCGAGGTCATTTTTTATCCTTTTTACTGCGCATTTGCGCAACACACATCCAAGGCTTGTGCTTTTGTCTTAAACTCGGGAAAAGAACGAAAACTAGCAGGAGCAAAGCGATCGTTTAAGACAACAAACCATTTTACACTCAATTTGGTACATGATATCTATTGCATAACACTTACCTTACGCTGCAAGATATACATTGGTGAAGCGGAAAAAGAGATCAGGCGATCGCTTCCGTGATCAACTGCTGCGAAAACGACCAAGAAGCTCCCAATTCAGTTGGGCAACATTCTCGTGAAGTTTTTCCCTAATGCTTTGTAAAAGTGTGGCGAAAACATCATTTAGCCGGTTCGATTTTTGCTATGATGCGGATTTGGATTTGTAATCCGAGATAACACGGATTACTGATAAAGCATCTAAGGTACCATAAATTATCTTGGGACAAACATTTGCCGGTTTAATTGATGCGCCATGCCCTGAATAATCTTGGATCACAAAACCAGATCAGGATCATATCAAAAGAACCTACCCCTGGACGACGCTTAGTGGTCTTGGTACAAACACTGTGATGTCCATGATTTGCTTCAAGTGTCAGGATGGCCGAGCGGTCTAAGGCGCCAGACTCAAGGTGTGCTTACCTTCCCTTCTAGCAGAGAGAGCGGGTGTTCTGGTCTCCGAATGGAGGCGTGGGTTCGAATCCCACTCCTGACACACTTTTTTCTTTAATTTTATGCTATTATTTCTGATGCCCTCTAAAAAACTACACCAAACATGCTACAAAGATTTATTATTGACCAAGCACGAGGTCAACACTGCTGCATATTAAGCAAGTCGTTTTCTTGGTTTTTTTTTTATTGACTGAGACGAAGTCGAGGTCAATCAGAACGTAAATGAGAACTCGGCAATTATGCAGCCATCTTGACCTAATAAGATTGATCAATAAAGGATTTATTATATGGCCATTTTGTTTTGTTTTGGTTCGCGAGACAAAGCAGGAAATCCCGAGCGGCTAAGAAAGGCCCATCTTTCCCAACTTGGGTAGCCAATCAGAACTAAGTCAAAATTCAGTTTATTTCTTTGGCCGCTTGCGGAACCGGCCTTATAATTAAGTTACTTGTAATAGTAAAGCAAGACAAAGTGTGATATTATAGCGATGGATATCAAAAATGGTGGATATTCTTATAATTTGATTCTATCTATACTAAAATCAAGTTTCTTAGTTGGTGTTTTTCTTGGTCACCTTTTCTAAGGTGTTATTGCTGGTGATATAAGAATCGGTGGAGAAGAATCTGAGCTGACAAGGTAATGGTTATAATATAATGTAAACATATGCATTTAATTGTATCCGCAGAGTAGTAGAAAAGTACCGATTCTAGCCCATCTTTTAAAAGTTAAATCTAAAAATCAAGTTTTTTTTAAAAAACCGCCAAAAAACCCAAAGTTCCGAATCATCTTTTAAAAGTTAAATCTAAAAATCAAGTTTTTTTAAAAAAACCGCCAAAAAAAACCCAAAGTTCCGAATCATCTTTTAAAAGTTAAATCTAAAAATCAAGTTTTTTTTAAAAAACCGCCAAAAAACCCAAAGTTCCGAATCATCTTTTAAAAGTTAAATCTAAAAATCAAGTTTTTTTAAAAAAACCGTCAAAAAACCCAAAGTTCCAACGCAATTTTATCAAATAAAAATTAAATTATGGTTTAAAGAATTGCGCTAGGACTAATAAATTAATATGGAACAATTACAAAAATTATATTTGCCACAATTGAAAAAAATTGCTGTAGAGTTTAAAATTAAAAGATTATATGGAATGAATAAAGCAGAATTGATTGAAGAGATAGGAAAATTTACAGATGAAGATATTAATGAGATAAGGCAAAAAGTTGCCATTAATGATAATTATGTTTGTGTTCACGGAAGGTGTAAATATTTTTGTAAAGAGTGTGGAGGAGCGCAAATATGTATACACAATAAAAATAAGCATCAGTGTAAAGAATGTGTCGGATCGCAAATATGTATACATAATAAACTTAAGTATCAATGTAAAGAATGTGGAGGATCAAGAATATGTGAACATAATAAACAAAAACAACAGTGTAAAGAATGCGGCGGATCGCAAATATGTGAGCATGGTAAACAAAAAGCTTCTTGTAAAGAATGTCGAAAAACATAATGTTATATAACCTAAATAATAGTTATATAACAAAAAATTTATCTAAATCTTAAACTAAAAGTTATGGGAGAACCCTTAAGATCAAGTTTTTCCCATTCATTATCTAATATGGTTAAATCAAAGTGGTTTATAAGACTATCATATTTTTGAACTGGAATTGTTGGATAATCCTTTGAGGGTATGTTTGCAAGTAGTTGTGATGGTGAGAGTTTCACAAGTTCTGAATATTTGGTTTTATTCATATATGAAGACTTATTATCAACTATACTACACATAAGTCTCAGAGGTTCCTTAATCTGTATATTTATGGGGTATAATTTACCAGGATTTATAACTTCAGGCACCCCTAAACCAATTGACAATCCTATAGTAAGTCTAATTTTGAAGTTCTTATTTGAATATAGATAGTCAAAAGTATCAGTCTCAATTATTGTTATCTTTTCCGTATCAGGATCATTAAGAAAGACTGATTGAATATTACGAAGAGAATATGTACCGGGTTGAATTATTATGAAACCCTGATTCTTATCATTGAATAATGTCTGTTTATCCTTGAAATTAATTAATCTTTTAGTTTTTATATTGCAATCCAGAAGCTGTATTTCCCGAAGATTTTTCAGAGGAGGATTTAAATAAATCCTACTTTCTGACTCGTACATGGTAATACTTAACATTTTGTTTTGATTACATAATATTCCTCTTTAGATTTCTATAATCAAAACATTAACGAAATAAAAACCAAGCTATTGCACCACCAACAACCATAAATACTATCAGATTATCTTCATGTTCCGACCGGAGGGAGGGTTGAGTTGATTTAATTGGATCTGTTTGTGTTGTTTCTGATGGTGGTTTGTTTTCGGTTTTATGTGGTAATGAAACTTTTGAAGCCCCCAAATTATGGCTTATTCCAACAGGTTTTGTTTCAGTATTTAATAAATTATTTACCCCAAAATTCATATCTTTAGTGGCTTTCATGAGTTTGTTATTATATCCAACCACACTTTCTGTATTGATTATCATATTACTAGGCATCAACCAAACACCAGGAGCAATAGCTAAATCAAGCCGTAATTTCGCTTCTTGTACAGCTAATTGATATCTTTGTATTGAACTGGAAATATCATTTTCTATAACAGAACTTTCAAATAAGTCTAAGAATTCTTGTTGAGTCTCTATCGCTCCACCTCCATTACCATAAATTGAGTTTCTAGTATTAACCTGCGCCCCCAATATACAGTAAACAAAAGCTTCGGCTGATCGATTTAATCTTCCAAGTCCAGCTTTAGTGAGTCCATGTCCGATTGTTGGGATAAACCAAGCATATTTGAAATCGGCAAAGTCATCGTTACGGATAAATGAGATGAGATTACCCTTTTCTTTCTTACCTCCTTCATCAGCGAATTTACCGCCTTCACCAGGCCATTGATCCGCTTCAACATCATAATTTCTTACAATATGTACATTTTGATATCCCCCTCCTTTCCCATGATATCCTGCACCGTAATCAAGGAATATATCTCCTAATCCTGAATTTCTTCCACCTTTCCATCTAAAGTCAGCCGAAGGCTGGGCCCCGCTCCGCGGAAAGTCAGAATTATTACTAACCCCAAATTCAGCGCACAATCGTTGATATGCAACTTTACTATATGGATTATTATTTATCACAAAAGGTTGCTCATCAGGTAAGGGAATACTCAATTCATATAATATCCGCCTTATTGTGAAATATATATGAAACTTTATGAAGCTGTTCACTACTTTAGGATAATTTAAACTCTCAAAAGGACTTATACCACAGCCAGATGTAGCACACCATACTGCAAAGTTAAGCTGTTGAGGCCAATAATTAATATCAGGATTATTCAACCATCTTCTACTTTGTTTTGCAGTATTGAATGTTACAACTTGATTGGTAAAAACATTACGCATTTTTGCTGTGAATTTCTTCGTATTTGAAACGTATATATCAAGATAGGTTAGCATTTTTGTTATATCAGTTGAAAAGTCATCAAAATTAATAGCTGGTATAGGATAAGATATATTGGTTAATGTTAAACTTTCAGGAAATGAACTCAACTCATCACCATTCAAGTTCTTCACTTCGCTAAGTCCTAAATCTTTCCATAAAATTCTTTTCAAACGAGGTGAAATATTATCAATCCATGTTTTTCCAGTAGGATCATCATTTGACATTATTGTTGTACCATCAACTTGCCATTTAATATATCCACCATACGAATCAGGTACAAATGTGAAATGACTTATATCAGCCCTTGGGTACATATTTCTGAAATCATTGAATAATGACATTTTTTTTTTTATTCATAACATGTTGCTTTTAAATCACCTCTTTTCTAAAACCAGCATAACAATTCCATCCTACATCAGTTCTCTCATATGAAATTTTCAACGTGTGGGAGCTGCTCTTCCCCTCCCTTCGGTCAGTTCCTTTAATATTTCCTCTCGAACCTCTGTTCTTATCTGATTCATATTTAAGTTTTTTTCTGTATCTTTCCTAAATTTTTGTCGAACTTCTAGTTTTAGTTTTTCAAACTTATCCACCTCTGATAAAATTAGAGAAAATTCTTGATCAGATATAACATTATCTTTCAAAGCCTTTGAAACCAAGTCGTTAATAGTGTTTACTTTTGCTTTTGCCAGAGAAACTGTCTGTTCATGTTTACTAACTTTATGAGAAAGTCGTTTAGAAGCAGCGCCGAATCCAACCGATATTCCCCCACAAATACCTCCAACAGCTCCTAATGGTATACCAACAACAGCACCAAAACCAGTAAGTGAGGTACCCAATCCACTTGCAGATAGGATAACTGAAAAAACTCCACTACTAACACTTATTTTTGTAAATATACCTCTCGCTCGATTATACTTTTTTCTTACTTCCTCATAATGTTTAATTTCCTTCTCAAGATTTTGTAGTACTTCGCATGATTTTTGTAGTCTGAAATTATTAGGATCACCATTCGTTGGTAATTGTGGATAAATCGAGCTTCCGATTTGCTCCGCGAAGCGGGGAGGCCCTTCGGGCCGTTCGGGACCGGCTACGCCGTAAATTCTATTGTAGTCATCCATATTGTATTTTACTGATCAACATGATATCTTTAGACCGGCTTTGCCGCCTAGCTACGCTGAAATTTGTTACTTTCTCTTGCTCCGCGGCTCGTAGGGTCTCTTCTTTATACTTTCCACAAAATATAGAACCACAGCCATTATCAACAACCAAGCGTTCTTCCCCAAAAATCCAATAACCTCACCCGCTGTTTTGAAAAGAAAGCTAACTATTGCTCCAACCATTCCTGGTAATATTTCACCTAGTTTTTTACCAATAGCTTTAAAACCATTACCAACACCTTTTCCTAATGTTGATAGACCTCTAGAAAGATTAGAAACTATAACACCAATGACTATACCTACAGCACTCACAACCGCAAAGACTGTAAAACCGTACTTTTTGAAGATAGCCTTAACACGTTCTCGTAATGGTAGATTTTTAAGTATTTCTTTATTTTTACTCTCCAGATCAGCTATTTGTTCTTGGTTGTAAATAATACTCTTTCTTGTTAGTTCTCTAAATTTATCAACTTCAGCTTGTAATTTTCCATTACCGCGTTCTAACATTGTTAAATTTGAATGTCCCTTCTTATACTTATCTATTTCATCTTTGTATCGATTCAATTCAACTTTAAGGTTTTCAACCTCTGTTTTAGCTACCACCTCCTGTTTTACAACTGCATCTAAATAGCTTTCACTTTCCCCAATTCTGGTTTGTTGTTTTTCAATTATAGCTTTAAACTGTTCTCTTTCACTTGCAACATATTGTTTCATCTCCTTTTCACCTGTTTCTATAAATGTACTTAACTGAGCTATTTTATTATTTAAATCCCTAATTTTTTTATTCTTTTCATTCAAATCATTAATTAGTTTTTCATTATTTATAATAAGAGTCTGTGAATCAATACCAACTGCTCTCCTAATTGTAATAGGAAGTGAATCAATATTTTTTAACTGAGCTATTTTATTATTTAAATCCCTAATTTTTTTATTCTTTTCATTCAAATCATTAATTAGTTTTTCATTATTTATAATAAGAGTCTGTGAATCAATACCAACTGCTCTCCTAATTGTAATAGGAAGTGAATCAATATTTTTTACCAAATCCCCATTAGATTCAATGAGTAAATGCTCCCTATTATCAACTCGATCAGTCAATCTAACCCATACCCTTCCCACATCATCAATTCTTGCACTGAATGGTGAATTTAGTGGTTCAAAATTGTAAAACCTTTCTTGTATCTTTTTTAAAGATCGTGCCCTATTGTCTTCTTTACTTTCATTAATAGGCGGATTTTCTTTATCACCTCCAAACGATGTTTCTGCCACCCCATCATCAGGGATAATGACCCTAGTGGTGGATGATATTGGTTCCATTTCAATAGTTTCACCACCACCCTCATCATTATAATCTGGACTCAATAGTGGAATTTTTTCTTCTGCCATGATTTTTTACTCATCAGTAAGAAATCTTTAGACCTAAAAGTTATTTTTTCGGCTACGAGGTCTTTAAACTTTTTCTAAATTATAAAAATGAATTATTAGTTAAATATATAAAATATAAAATAAAAATATGAGTAAAGAAGGACAAGAGTATAAAATCATTAAAATTAGTGTGCAGGATTTAATAGATTATGGTAAAAAAATTGGTATGAAAGATATGTCTTATAGTCTTGCTAATAATTTATTAAGTAAATTCCACAAAGAATACAATCCAGATATTAACATTGAAGAATATATAAGAGAGATGAGGGGTAAAGCAACTGAAAAATTTGGAATAGAAAATGATAATAGTATTAGTGATGAAGAAATGTTGAAAAAACTAGCTTCAAAAATAAACTAATTATGTTATATAACTTTTTTTAATTGATGTATTACAAGTTATATAACAATTTTTTTATAATTTACTAACTGCATACCCCAACGCCAACATTCCTCCTACCACATATAACATTTCCCCCGTCTTTTGATTATCGCTTGGTATATAATAATCAGAGAATTTTGGTTCATCGATCGAATCTATCCCCAACTCCGTCGGATGTATTTGTTCATATAATTCGAAAGCCTCATCGGTATTCGAAATATTTTTTGATGCTTGATATTTTTCATC
This sequence comes from Ricordea florida, assembly GCA_949710005.1. NCBI lineage: Eukaryota > Metazoa > Cnidaria > Anthozoa > Corallimorpharia > Ricordeidae > Ricordea > Ricordea florida. The sequence continues at coordinate 14,250,449 of OX453281.1, forward strand.
TTTTTGTTGTACTTTCCAATCAATTAGTTTCTGTCTTTTTTCCTGATATTCAGCGTAATCTTTTTGATATTTTTCTAATGCCTTATCGTGTCGTATTCGTTCTGTATCGGTTTTATCTCCTGATAGATATTTTGCAAGATATGATCCACCAACAAAGGCGGTTGCATTTAATACTGCTCCTCCCAACATCATTGCTATTGTTGCCATGTTTAATTTGGTAAAATCTTTTGATCCTCTAAATATGTTTTTAGGTACATACTACCTGACAGTACAGCTACCCATTTTACATAATTTGTAATACTTGAGGAGGGATCGTTCATAAATGATTCTTTCATAACCTTTTTAGCCACATATCCAACTCCAGATGCTAATCCGATAAGGACGGCTAAATCAGTAACAGTTTTCACAAGTTTGTTTTCGTTTGACATAATTTTTACTACATCAGTAAGAAACCTTTAGATATCTTTAGGGTTTCTAATTATATCATTCCAATTTGTGGTTGTGGATTATGAATCTTTATGGGAGGGGCTTGAGATAAATCAGGTATTATGTTTTTATTATCCTTTTGTCGAGTTCCTTCCTTCGATCGGTATCTCATAAACATATCAAATGCTGTAAAACCTATTCCAACAATCGATAATACTGTTGTAAAAGATAGCTCCGGCAGCCACGCTTTTCCTTTTTCTTCTGATTTAGCTACACTCTCATTTTTAATCTCCGCTTGTTCCCTTTCACGTTTCATTTTCTCCGCGGCCCGTAGGGTCTCCCTAGCTAATGCTTCTTTTGCTTTTTTATTATATTCAGCTAATTTCTTACCTGCTGCTACTTTTTTAGGATCTTTCGCCCGTAGGTCGGCTCCGGCTCCGCCGGTCTCCCTCTTTTTTGAAGAAACAACCTCTTCTTTTAGAGGATCTCTAGTAATTTGCTCCGCATATCGGGGAGAGGCTTCGCCTCGATCAACAACTTCTTCAGACATTATTTTACATATCATTAAGAAATCTTTAGACCACTTGGTAATGATATGTAAATAAAATAATAGTATGCTTAGTAAACAGTATCAGTACCGCTTGCATCTTGCTTAGTAGTCTGCTCAGTTTTATTTGAAACGTCTTGTATTTTATGCTCAGTCGTACTTGCAACTTGTTGATTTTTGTTGAATTTAACGTGTTTAGCAACCTGGAATAGCCCGCTAGCAAGTGCTGCCAGTCTTCCTGCTTTCAATGCTAAGAGTCCTACAATGTTTGTTAGTTCACGATTAACCAAATCATCATTCTTCAAATCCTTACAAAGAGCTTCTATATCATCCACAGGAACCATGTAAGAAATAACTTTAGAAACTAATTGAAGAGATGAATCTACTAATCCACCGCTAATTTTCTTACCCAATACTGCTTGATACCGATTATAATATTTTTCTACATCTTTTACAGATAATTTTTTTACATCTCCCAAACTCATATCAACTCCTAAATATTCTTTTGTAGTGCCTAGGGATGCGAGAATAGCTAGTGATTCTTGTTTTATCTCAACTTCATTATCTTTTACTTCATCTTTTGTCTCAGTATTTTCATTAATATAATCTTCAACGTTTGCCATCTTTGTGATAATACATGGGTTATTTTTAAATCACTTCGGGAATTTCCAAATAACAATTAAATGGGTAACGCAAACTCAAACATAGCCTAGAATATTTTTCAGTTTTCAGGAGTTGCACAAACTTTTTACCTAATTCATAATCCAAATCACCGCCGTAATCCTCGAAAAACATTTTCATGCCTTTCTGAGATGGGTTATGGAAAGTAACAACGCAGGCAACATTTTCTCGGAAAGGTTTTGCTATCGATGTTAATTGCTGAGTTAGAACCCACATTGATAATCCATGGTGCCTTCCAGAGAATGCTAAATCTATAAACTTATTTGATCGCTTCTTAAGATCATTCGAAACAGCACAATCGTCTAAAATTATTAGTGTATTTGTTCCGGAGAATAAAGTTTGACAATCAGTTAACAATTCATTAATCTCATCTATATTACTTGCATCTGGTGATAATACATAGAAACGTTTATCTCCTCGAGCGAAATTATGATAGGTTTTATTTTTAGCATAAGTTGGGCATATTAAAACAATGAATTCAAACAATTTTCGGAATGGACCGCGTAGTTGATCTATTATGTATTTTGTTTTTCCACAATTTGTTGGTCCAGTTATAATACAGTGGAAAGGAATTTTATCTCGTAATTCTTCCATCTTTTCTTTCCTTCGGGTCTTTCTTTTAACTAAGTTCTTCCCTTTCCGGCTTCGCCGGGGAGAGCTTTGCTCGATGGTCAGTACATGATTGATCTTAAGTTTGAATTCATAACCTCCATTAATGCATCAGCCACAACAAACATGTAACAAGTCATACTACCAGAACCAATAGGTATTCTTTTAATTTCTATTTTTATACCGTCTTGTGCGTTGTTTAATGCCAGACCTCCTCCATGAATGCTATTATCTGGGTGAGTTCTCAAATCGATCCACAGAGCAAACTTATTATTATAAAAATCCTTTTCTTTTACTGACCAACGGGAGGAACCTGACCAACGGGAGGAATCACTGAAACGTTTCTTTATTGACTCCCAAAGATCTGACGGCACCATTCCTTTTGAGTAGAAACGATTTGGCACACCATTAACATCGATATTGATTGAGGTGATACCTGGATTAAAAAATTTCTCAGAGTCTCTGGCTCCTTCAACGTGTGATATCATAAACAAACATAATATCCCTGTAATTGACCTTCTAGGTAGATTAATATGCTGGTTTATAACACTATCAGTGGGTCTGGATATGGTGAAAGTTTTGTGTAGAGTAACATTCTCATAAAAGAATCCTTTACCAACCTGATAAGCTGCTTGTGCCTCACGAGCTAAGTATTCGCTTAATATACAAGAATATTCCAACTCAAGGTTTGTGATTTTGTAAGTTGGAGTCTTTGTTTTATCTGAATAAACAACAATATCGTGAACTGGGGCTAGCGTAATCTCAAATATTAGTTGATGATCTAACGCTTTTGGGTAGAAAACCCCATGATCGTTGAGAATAGGGTGATTTAGTGCGATGTGGTACTTGGTGTTATGTACTACTGCAAGTGATACTTCTTTTGCGTCTGTGTCTACCTTATCACCCGCATTTGACCTTAGCTTCCTCATGTTTACAGAAGAAATACCTTGCCTTAATCTATCCTCCCGTTCTTCATCTGATAAGAATAAGTCATGGTATGTTTGAAAAACATCGTATCTTTGAGTATCCTGTAGTGTTTCACCTCCAAAAAGAACCTTGAGTCTGGATACAAGGTTACTACCTACATTATTCACTAGGGTGTTATTTTCATGCCCCTCAACAGTCAACTTAAATACCAGATATACGCTTCCTGGTACAATCACTAAATTTTCAGAAAGTTTAGGAATATTTATGTATAGAGTTTCTTCAGGATTGGCTGATGATGGGTTGAGAGTAATTCTATTCAATGTTGATTCCGCTTTCAAACCTAGTGGTACTCTCGGAATCCTGTTTGGATTAATTTTTTCAGACGTCATATTGATTTATAAGATACTTTGGTTAATCTTTAAACCTCTTAGGTGTCTGAATTGGTATTTTTTTATTCTCTAATTCTTCAATATCTTTTACTAAACTTTCTCTTACCCCTTCAATTACAAGCATAAGATTAAAAAGTTCATAGCCATCTTTCATATTGTGAATTTTTGAAATTATAATTTTTTTCATCATATTAATTTGATATTCACTAAAAATTATTTTTTCTTCCTCCATTTTTTAATTTATAAGATACTTTGGTTAATCTTTAAATGAGTAACGGAAACATACTTTCAAAGATATATTATTCAACTGAAGGATATTGGAAAGGATATTCTGCAATTCCTAAATTAGCTGAAAAGGCAAAGGTTAGTGAAAATGAGGTAAAACAATGGTTAGAGAAACAAGCAATATGGCAAATATATCTGCCAGCTCCAAAATATATACCTAGACCACATTGGGTTGTGGATAAACCTAATCATATTCACCAAGCAGATTTATTATTTTTACCGCATGATAGAGTTGGAAGAAAAACATATAAATATGCATTAGTTGTGGTTGATGTGGCTTCTAGATATAAAGATGCAGAGCCATTAACCTCAAAAGAAAGTCGAGAGATATCTGATGCTTTTAGAAAAATATATTCCAGAAAAATGAGATACCCTAAAACATTAATGGTCGATCCTGGAAAAGAATTTATGGGTGAGGTTTCCAAAATTATGAATTATCATAATGTTAGAATACAAAGAAGTGAAGCTGGTAATCATAGAGCCCAAGCGTTTGTGGAAAGAGCAAATAGAATATTAGGTGAAAGAATATTTAGTCATCAATATGCGCAAGAAATTATTAGTGATGAAAGGTCTAGAGTATGGGTGAAAAGATTACCTGATATTCTAAAAACTTTGAATAATACACCAACTAGAATAACTGGTAAAGAACCTGATGAGGTAATAAAACTGAAAGAGTTTGATATTGAACCTAAAAATTATCGGCGAGTTGTTGGACTTGATGAGGTTAGATTTCATCCTAGTGTTAAAGTTAGATATTTATTATCCCCTGGTGAACTTGAAGGAGGAGAACGAAGAAGAGCAACAGATCCTATTTGGAGTATTCAAGCTTATGATCTTTCGCGTAGTGTGGTTTCACCTAATCAGCCGGTTTTATATTATTTGCTGGGCGGGCCTAGACGAGGATTTGTTAGAGAAGAATTACAAGTTATTCCTTTTGATACAGAACTTCCTCCAGATTATGTTTTGAGACGATAATGACCGTGGGCAAAAGTATTTATTCCATCTTTACAAATTATTCTCTTATCATCATCACCAGACAGTGCAACTTTATTAACAGTTTCAGTATAAACATCATGTAATTTACTTCTTATTACTTTCATCTGTCTCATCTGCGGTTCTTTATTGAAAAGGCAATCCTTATAATCATTAAAGCTTATGGTCTTTTTTACTACTACCTTCTTCATTCCCTTACATTTCTTTTCTTCTTCACCTTCATCCATCCTGTAGGAGTAAAGCTTAGCTCGTAAACCTACAAATTCAGCTATCTGCTTACCTCCAGCTTCATCTTTAAACATATTAACAACTTTCTTATTCACACCAGTCTCGATTCCAGATGGATGATCTTTTGGATAATTACTGGTGTCAAACATTTCCCTCACATCTGGACTAATATCTTTATAGAAATCTTCTGTTTTTATTTCATATGCAAGACTATCCGTATCTGTAAAAAGCAATTTAGCCATTTCACCATATTTTGGTTTTATATAATTATAATGAAAGTTGTACATTATTGTTTTACTTAAATCCAGAATGCACATACCTAAGTAAACGGGTTTATTGAATACTAACTTTGTTTTTTTCATGTGGATAGCTACAAGATTTTCACAAAAGATAGTGCGATGCTGATAGTTTGGCTTTGATATTAATTTTTTTGCATCTTTTTCATTAGTAACTAATTTAATGTCAACCCTTTTTCTAATGTTTTCCATGGTTTTGCCAAATACACAGTTATTCATACCTTTGAAGAAATCTTTTTCAAAGTCGTTATTCGCTTTTGATCTTAGATTAGTATTCAAATCAATGTAGGGTTTTAACCAAGCAGACTCTTCAAATGCAATTCCCCTATGAATCTTTGTTATTTTTAATCCCAAACTTTCATAAAGTTTTAGTGTTTCATGATGAACAACATATTTTTCCTTATTGTTTAAGTTTGAGATTAATTTCTCCACTTTATTAACTACAATCCTCTCTGGAGCTAGAGGATAATCATTATGTAAATCATGTAGGTGATTTGGGTATTCCAAATCAACCTCTAATATACATGAAATATTTTTCCAGTCTGAAAGATCTTTATAAACCATCCATCTAAACCCATGAGTAGGTAGCGGGCTACTCATTCCACCGCCATATAAATTATTTGCGTCAAGATATTGTATATACTTTATTGGTAGTTTTGGATCATATTCACCCATGTATGGATTGTTTGCTTTACCATATCTAGTAGAGATCATAGATACTCCTCCTCGAATTCCTTTCTCAAACATAAGCAACATGTCAACGTCGGTTAGCAACTCCAAATTCACTTTCGTTAACTTTAATACGGCATCCCAAGCTAGTCCTGGCGCTGTATAATAGTGTGCTGGATCTAAACCATAATGGGTTTGACAAACATCTCTAAAGTTCTCAAATACATCCGCTAAAAGTAGTACATCAGACTTTAGATATAGGTCATGATATTCTCTCATTGTTTTCATATTGAAGGTTTTCCATACATTTTTAGCGTGTTGGTAGTTATCTTCTGATATATCTTCATCGTTGAGTTTTGAGTAGAATGCATCCTTTGGTGGAAGTTGGTTTTCATTGAGTTTATCTAATCCATCGAACCAATCATATGGATATATACCCTTTCTCAACAATAACTTTAATTCTTCTCCTTTATAGAAAATATTTAGGTTTTTGAAAGATTTTTTTGGTAGATTAGTTACTAATTTTTCTAGACTTGTTGTCATAAATTTAAATGAATCAATGAATCTAATATCTCTCTTCACCTCAACCAGCTTACCTTCTTTATTTGTAAATGTATCAACCACAATCTGTTTTGTGAAAGAAATATACTTTTCTTCATTATTTGGTATGCAGTTTATTTTACCTTTTGTTGTGCCAAGATTCTTGATAAAAATATGTGCATCATATCCAGATAGGTTGTGAAATATTACAGGGAAGAACTTTGGAATCTTATAATTTAAGTTACATTCATTATGAGCTGCTCCTCTATACTTTCCTGTGAGATGACAGTGATCTAATACCTTATCTTCTCCCAATTCATCTTCACAAATGTGGCAGTGAGTAGCATTTTCATATTCTTTTTTATCCATTTCTGACATATTCACCGCTTTATGGTATTTGGTTTTATTATAAATTTTCTTAATATCTTTCTCTAAATTATCTACAAATATCTTAGAGATATCATAATCTAAGGATTTGGCAGTATATTTTACAAGCTTGGGTGGAAATAATTTATCATCAAAAGACTTTATGAGATAACAAAATCCTGATGGTTTATGTTTCTGGTATTTATTAGTATAGCTTTTACTTTTATTTGGCGAGCAGGTATGTATTTTCTCTACAAAGCTCTCAAAGTCTGCATATACAACAAATGGAACTCTCATTTTTCTGTTTAAGTTATTAAATTTAATATACTTTGGATTGCCATCTTCATCTTTTGGCATATGAATCTTGACTTCTTCATTTGTAGTGCAATATTCAAGATGTTTTTCCAATGATTTTTCTGTGGGAAATGAATTGTAACATCTACGACAAAATTCGCGTTTGTGTTGATTATTATTTATTTGTGATGAAACAAGTCTACTAAAATTCTTTATCCAACAGTAGTGATTATTTCCTTCATCATTCGATATTAGAAGTAATTCAATCAAATAACCGCTTTGTTTCTTACTTATTCTCAGAGGGTATACTTCTTCCTTATCTTTATCAAATCCGTGGACGTTAATCGTATAATAAGGATTTTGTTTTTCAAACTTATCAATATCTTTCAATTTAACGGGGAACTCTATTCCTTTCCAGTCAAAATTCTCAGATTTCTCTCTCATTTGTTTATCTAGTCTTTGTGGATTTTTCTGTTTTGGAAACGCGGCAGAAGTTATTGACCACTTGAAACATTCATGATCATTCTCATTTTTAACGTTTATAATTGCTTTCTTTAATTCCAATATTAATGGTAATGGAATATAGGAACTTCCAGAAATAGGTTCATAAGGATCGATGTTGATATCAAAGTATTCCACTCGGTCAAATTGCCATCCAGAACGTTGATTTTGAAACCCTTCAATCAATTCAAGTAGGTAATTTGTCATTGTATTGTATAATTCAGAAAAATCAGTTGCTTCTGTTATTATTTCCACATTTTTTGAATGAAAGTATCCTGAATTTTCATCAATCAGACCATTAGCAGGATTCTTTTTTATGAATTTACAGGTAAAGATGAACTTGGTTTTGATAGGCTTCTTTTGCTTATTAATTAGATCTAAAACTTTTGGTTTTATTTTATTGATAAATGTCTTTGGACCATACCCTTTTTGTCCATCTATCCTATATGTTTTCAGATATCCCCTAAATGCTGTTTGTTTTTGTTTTGGATCTAATCGGTTAACCCTTTCATTCAATTCATCTCTCACACTATCATAAATATTTACCTTTATTTTAGGTTTTGTTGGTTTGTTATTAGTAAGTTCGGAGATATTTTTATTGATTAGATCTGTAAGTGATTCCTCATTCTTTATCTTGAATATTCGGTTAACCTTTTTCTTCAAACTATCAACTCGTTTATTTACAGTCTTTTTGATAGGTTCTGGGATATAAGATAGTATCCAATCTGCGAACTTATTAATCTCTTTATTTATCGTTTTTGCGGGTTTAGAAGGTTTTATAATGGGAATATTAATTTCAGGTATTGGCTCATCAAGAATTGGTCTTTTTTGTTTGTTTGATATATTATCAAGAGCTTTAGCAATTTCTGGAATTTTACGCAACTCTTTTCTAATTACATTTTCAGGAAGTTTTTTACCTTTTTCTTTAATAATTTTTTCTAACTGATTTTCTATTAATCTTTTCAAACTTTTACCATTTTCGTTTATGGCTTGATTTAGCAGTTCAGTAAAATTTGCTATTTGTAATTGTTCCATATTAATTTATTAGTCCTAGCGCAATTCTTTAAACCATAATTTAATTTTTATTTGATAAAATTGCGTTGGAACTTTGGGTTTTTTGACGGTTTTTTAAAAAAACTTGATTTTTAGATTTAACTTTTAAAAGATGATTCGGAACTTTGGGTTTTTTGGCGGTTTTTTAAAAAAAACTTGATTTTTAGATTTAACTTTTAAAAGATGATTCGGAACTTTGGGTTTTTTTTTGGCGGTTTTTTTAAAAAAACTTGATTTTTAGATTTAACTTTTAAAAGATGATTCGGAACTTTGGGTTTTTTGGCGGTTTTTTAAAAAAAACTTGATTTTTAGATTTAACTTTTAAAAGATGGGCTAGAATCGGTACTTTTCTACTACTCGCAGAAATGCAGGTTATGTTTTACCAAAATAGCTGCATGTGCTCCTACGATTGGAGTAATCAATTATGGACAGATATTTATGTCTGTGCGGCCCCTAAATTGCGCAGACTTTATAGCACTAGGCTAATCCGATCACTTTGAATAAAATAATTAATATGTAGAACTAAACACAGAGTGGTTAGTTCTATATTTTAGATAAATCTTTCCTTAAGCCCACAAAAATAAACGCAGGGCTATAGCACGAGCTAAGAAACCTCAATACTTAGCATTTTACATGTCAAATCGTTGCTATGGCATTTTTAATGGTAAGGATAATGATATCAATATAATGGCAAACATATTTTTCGATAACCTCATGGCCCTAAAAGAAAACGTTACCTGGCTACGACCCCTGACCTGGTAAAAGGTATAAAGCATGCCGTTGTAAAGTAATTTATGTAAAAGAACTAAAAGACGCTGTCAGGAGTGGGGTTCGAACCCACGCCTCCATTTGGAGACCAGAACGCCCGCTCATTCCCTTTGCTAGCAGGGACTGTAGCACACCTTAAGTCTGGCGCCTTAGACCGCTCGGCCATCCTGACAACTTCCGAGGTCATTTTTTATCCTTTTTACTGCGCATTTGCGCAACACACATCCAAGGCTTGTGCTTTAGTCTTAAACTCGGGAAAAGAACGAAAACTAGCAGGAGCAAAGCGATCGTTTAAGACAACAAACCATTTTACACTCAATTTGGTACATGATATCTATTGCATAACACTTACCTTACGCTACAAAATATACATTGGTGAAACGGAAAAAGAGATCAGGCGATCGCTTCCGTGATCAACTGCTGCGAAAACGACCAAGAAGCTCCCAATTCAGTTGGGCAACATTCTCGTGAAGTTTTTCCCTAATGCTTTGTAAAAGTGTGGCGAAAACATCATTTAGCCGGTTCGATTTTTGCTATGATGCGGATTTGGATTTGTAATCCGAGATAACACGGATTACTGATAAAGCATCTAAGGTACCATAAATTATCTTGGGACAAACATTTGCCGGTTTAATTGATGCGCCATGCCCTGAATAATCTTGGATCACAAAACCAGATCAGGATCATATCAAAAGAACCTACCCCTGGACGACGCTTAGTGGTCTTGGTACAAACACTGTGATGTCCATGATTTGCTTCAAGTGTCAGGATGGCCGAGCGGTCTAAGGCGCCAGACTCAAGGTGTGCTTACCTTCCCTTCTAGCAGAGAGAGCGGGTGTTCTGGTCTCCGAATGGAGGCGTGGGTTCGAATCCCACTCCTGACACACTTTTTTCTTTAATTTTATGCTATTATTTCTGATGCCCTCTAAAAAACTACACCAAACATGCTACAAAGATTTATTATTGACCAAGCACGAGGTCAACACTGCTGCATATTAAGCAAGTCGTTTTCTTGGTTTTTTTTTTATTGACTGAGACGAAGTCGAGGTCAATCAGAACGTAAATGAGAACTCGGCAATTATGCAGCCATCTTGACCTAATAAGATTGATCAATAAAGGATTTATTATATGGCCATTTTGTTTTGTTTTGGTTCGCGAGACAAAGCAGGAAATCCCGAGCGGCTAAGAAAGGCCCATCTTTCCCAACTTGGGTAGCCAATCAGAACTAAGTCAAAATTCAGTTTATTTCTTTGGCCGCTTGCGGAACCGGCCTTATAATTAAGTTACTTGTAATAGTAAAGCAAGACAAAGTGTGATATTATAGCGATGGATATCAAAAATGGTGGATATTCTTATAATTTGATTCTATCTATACTAAAATCAAGTTTCTTAGTTGGTGTTTTTCTTGGTCACCTTTTCTAAGGTGTTATTGCTGGTGATATAAGAATCGGTGGAGAAGAATCTGAGCTGACAAGGTAATGGTTATAATATAATGTAAACATATGCATTTAATTGTATCCGCAGAAATGCAGGTTATGTTTTACCAAAATAGCTGCATGTGCTCCTACGATTGGAGTAATCAATTATGGACAGATATTTATGTCTGTGCGGCCCCTAAATTGCGCAGACTTTATAGCACTAGGCTAATCCGATCACTTTGAATAAAATAATTAATATGTAGAACTAAACACAGAGTGGTTAGTTCTATATTTTAGATAAATCTTTCCTTAAGCCCACAAAAATAAACGCAGGGCTATAGCACGAGCTAAGAAACCTCAATACTTAGCATTTTACATGTCAAATCGTTGCTATGGCATTTTTAATGGTAAGGATAATGATATCAATATAATGGCAAACATATTTTTCGATAACCTCATGGCCCTAAAAGAAAACGTTACCTGGCTACGACCCCTGACCTGGTAAAAGGTATAAAGCATGCCGTTGTAAAGTAATTTATGTAAAAGAACTAAAAGACGCTGTCAGGAGTGGGGTTCGAACCCACGCCTCCATTTGGAGACCAGAACGCCCGCTCATTCCCTTTGCTAGCAGGGACTGTAGCACACCTTAAGTCTGGCGCCTTAGACCGCTCGGCCATCCTGACAACTTCCGAGGTCATTTTTTATCCTTTTTACTGCGCATTTGCGCAACACACATCCAAGGCTTGTGCTTTAGTCTTAAACTCGGGAAAAGAACGAAAACTAGCAGGAGCAAAGCGATCGTTTAAGACAACAAACCATTTTACACTCAATTTGGTACATGATATCTATTGCATAACACTTACCTTACGCTACAAGATATACATTGGTGAAACGGAAAAAGAGATCAGGCGATCGCTTCCGTGATCAACTGCTGCGAAAACGACCAAGAAGCTCCCAATTCAGTTGGGCAACATTCTCGTGAAGTTTTTCCCTAATGCTTTGTAAAAGTGTGGCGAAAACATCATTTAGCCGGTTCGATTTTTGCTATGATGCGGATTTGGATTTGTAATCCGAGATAACACGGATTACTGATAAAGCATCTAAGGTACCATAAATTATCTTGGGACAAACATTTGCCGGTTTCATTGATGCGCCATGCCCTGAATAATCTTGGATCACAAAACCAGATCAGGATCATATCAAAAGAACCTACCCCTGGACGACGCTTAGTGGTCTTGGTACAAACACTGTGATGTCCATGATTTGCTTCAAGTGTCAGGATGGCCGAGCGGTCTAAGGCGCCAGACTCAAGGTGTGCTTACCTTCCCTTCTAGCAGAGAGAGCGGGTGTTCTGGTCTCCGAATGGAGGCGTGGGTTCGAATCCCACTCCTGACACACTTTTTTCTTTAATTTTATGCTATTATTTCTGATGCCCTCTAAAAAACTACACCAAACATGCTACAAAGATTTATTATTGACCAAGCACGAGGTCAACACTGCTGCATATTAAGCAAGTCGTTTTCTTGGTTTTTTTTTTATTGACTGAGACGAAGTCGAGGTCAATCAGAACGTAAATGAGAACTCGGCAATTATGCAGCCATCTTGACCTAATAAGATTGATCAATAAAGGATTTATTTTATGGCCTTTCTGTTAAAAGACGTAAAAAATAATAAATAAGGACCTTGCAAGAAGAAAAATTTTGTTGCGGCTGAATGGAGGTCGGCGTTGGGATAGAGATATCGAATACAGCATTTTTGTGACAAAGGATTCGGGGCTTAAGAAAGTGGCCGTTTACTTTTAGGGTGGCCGCTTAAAGGGTGGCTGCTCAATAGAGGTCGCATTAATAATAATAATAATAATAACAATAACAATAACAATAACAATAACAATAATAATAATAATAATAATAATAATAAGAAGAAGAAACTGTGCGTGGAGAGGTCTTAATCTTGTCTGAGATCCTTAAAGGTCGAAGTGTTAAGGAGAGGAAAAGAAGAGCTCTCGCGAGAAAATATACGATCAAATCCAATGACGACATCCAGCCTGTCATTGAAAAATTCAAGCAACAGCTATTAGCTAAATCCCACCACCAAAACAAAATGTTCAAAGAAAACACCAAAAGATTTTATCGTGAATTCGCGAAAAAGACCACCGAAATTCACGAGCCACCTGGGAAGGAAGCTCTTGAAAACCTCTGGGCTAGCATCTGGGAGAAAGAGAAGCGCCACAATGAGAGAGCAGAGTGGATAAAACAAATAGAGAATGAAAACCAACAAGCGCCCACTCAGGAATGGAAGGAAATATCAGTGGCTGAAACAACATCTGCCATAAAAAATCCAGCAATTGGAAAGCCCCTGGGATTGATGGTAAAGCAGACTTCTGGATTAAACACCTGACAGCCTTACACGAAGACCTGACTAATGCCTACAACATCTGCATCGAAAACCCAGAGGAATGCCCAAACTGGCTAACAACTGGCATCACCCACCTCCTCCCAAAAACTGAGGACACGGCAAACCCCAAAAATTACAGGCCCATCACATGTCTTCCTACCATGTACAAGATTTTAACATCAATCTTATCAGCCAGATGTTATAGCCATCTTATAAATAACAACTTGCTACCATCCGAACAAAAAGGCTGCAGAAAAGGGAGCTATTGCTGTAAGGACCGTTAACAAAGCTATACTGGAAGAGATGAAGACGAGAAGGAAAAACCTCACTACAGCTTGGGTGGATTACAAGAAAGCTTTTGACTCCGTTCCCCACAGCTGGATATTAAAATGTCTTGAAATCTACAAGATATCACCAAAGATGAGAGATTTCATCAGAGCAAATATGACCCAATGGAAAACAACCCTCACGCTTAACCATAACAAGGGATCAATATCAACTCGTGAAATAAACAGCGGTATCTTCCAAGGGGATTCCCTCTTACCTCTTCTCTTCTCTTCTCACCTCTTCTTCTTGAATGAGAGTAACTATGGGTACAAAATAAGCAACGCAATCATCACTCATCTGTTCTACATGGATGATTTAAAAACCTATGCCAAGACTGATGAAGAACAGAAAGGTCTACTCACAATCGTCAAAGGCTTCAGTAAGGATATAAGAATGGAATTTGGGCTCGACAAGTGCGCCAAAGCTACTTTCAAAGGAGGCAGGCTGGCCAAAACCGAAAACATCGAACTCGATATTGACACCACCATACAAGATCTAGAGCAGGAAGGCACCTACAAATACCTTGGTGTGAATGAAGGAGATGGGATCCAACACTCAACACTCTTGCTGTCCCAGTCGTCACTTACAGTTTCAACATCATCAACTGGAAAATGGAAGAACTTAAGAAATTAGACAGAAAAACAAGAAAGTTCCTGACGATGGCAAAAATGCACCACCCAAAAGCTGATGTGGACAGGCTAGATATCCCAAGAAGGGCAGGTGGAAGGGGCCTTGTACAACTAGAAACTACTTACAAAACAACCACAATTGGCCTAGACACATATCTCAAAAACAAAGATGATTATCTCCTCAAAATAGCAAGGGATCATGACCGTGGCAAGAAAACAATGTCAATACACCATCAAGCTGCAAAATACAGTCGAGAACTCAACCTACCGGAACCTGAATTGGTAGAGAATGAGCCAATTACGAACTATGCTCGAAGGGTCAAGCTGAAAGCCAAACACCAAGCTTTAGAACAACTCAAGAGCAAATGGGAAGAAAAACCTTTGCATGGTCAGTACCAGAAAAGAACAAAGGAGAAGGATGTAGACCAAGAACAAACCCACCGTTGGGTGAGTACAGCTGGCCTCAAATCAGAAACAGAAGGTTTCATTACTGCTGCCCAAGATCAGTGCATTAAGACCAATTACTACCGAAACAGGATCCTGAAAGATGGCACCGACCCAATATGCAGAATCTGTGGGCAGTTTCAAGAGAAGGTTGACCACCTCGTCTCCAGATGTCCTGAACTGGCCAAGAGAGAATACACACAAAGACACAACAAAGCTGCAGCATATCTCCACTGGACAATATGCAAGCACTATGACATCAAAGTACAAGATAAATATTACGAACATGAACCAGCTACAGTGACAGAAACCCAAGCAGCGACTATACTCTGGGACATGCCAATTCAAACTGACAAAGAGATCAAAGCAAACAGACCAGACATAGTGGTGAAGGATAAGAAGGAGAGAACGTGCCTGCTCATTGATATGTCTATCTGTCTGTCCCCACAGAATGGAACACCTCCTTGAAAGCAGTAAAAAAGCTCTCGAAGTACAAAGATCTTGAGATAGAAATCGAAAAAGCATGGGGTATGAAAACAACAACTGTCCCAGTGATCATTGGAGCTCTTGGGCTCGTCAAGAAGGGAACAGAAAACTACATCGGCAAGATCCCAGGCAACATCAGAATAACAGAGCTACAGAAGATCGTCCTCCTTGGAACTGCTCACATACTAAGGAGGACTCTATCCATCAAGTAATCCAGCAGACTTTTGACTGCCCTAAGCCCATGGATTGAACTCAGCACCATAAGAGCAAGATTTCAAGGACCTACATAATAATAATGAGGTTACACACATTACAGTCGAAACTAAAAAACTTGTGGACCTCCTAAATTATACATAATAAATAGAAAGCGCAGAATAATAGTAAATTGGAAAACTATGTAGGAATAAAATCTGTAATACATCCATAAAAAAAATTCACATTGTTCTGCAGAGGAAAAAGAAATTGGAAAAATCTCTATTTGGAGATTACTTCAATTCATTATTGATTCTTTGATATTATTAGATTTTATGATATTGGATAATGATCAAGTCCTGTATATAATTTGTTAAAATGTTAAAGATAATTATCCTTAAAAGCTCTGATACTGGAGCTTGTTCTAATACCAATAAGTGGTGTATTCCACAACTTAATTGCGTAACTTAAAAATGTCTTCCCACCCTCTGTTTCCCTAATATAGTTAGGACATCGTAAGGTTAGGTCCCCGCAACCGCTGATTTTGATCTCTTTGAAACCTCACTGATACGTACGATTTTGTCTTAAAAATATTCTGCACAATTTCCATTAAGTATTTGTATAGAAGGCATGATTTATTAATAATTTATTAACATTGAGTTCCTCATAAAAGTCTCCTGTTCAATTTTTTAAACAGTTTCACAGTTCTTTCTTCTCTTGGTTTTACACAAAGTATAACCCTGGCAGCTCTTTTTTTGTAGTCTGAAGACTCTTCTGTTGTCTTTTGATGGCGCTATAAAAATGGATTCTTTTATGTAATATATAAAAAACGAAGACGTGTTTTTTATCAGTGGTTTTTCATCTGTGATCATGGACACAATAAAAGCACTCCGCCTTCGGCGTCGTGCTTTCATCGGTTTCTCGATTTCTGGAAGTCCTGGTGAAACACGAAGCACGAGTTGAGATGACTTCTCAAACGAAACAATACAAAAGTATGCAGTGGCACATTAAATGGCTATTGTCCCCAAATGAAAGAAAGATCATTTATGTAGCGATGCAACCTTGCCATTTTCCGTAATACTAGATCAACAAGCATGATTAATTGTTTTGGTGTAGTTGGTGTCTGACCATGACTGAATTAACATGGAGGGACAAGATTTAGGGAGCCGAAAACGACTTACGAAGAATGCAGTTAGTCGAAAAAGCTATTCCCTCGTCAATCAAATATAAGAACAAATGGGCGGTAAAAATTTTTGGCTAATGGCAAATGGCAAATTTCTCGGTCGGTTATAGCCCCCGTTTTAGATCCACGAGCGCTCTCTAAAGAATATGACACACAAGGTCGCACAGCTTTCTACAAGCAGTACAGAAATTGAGGCAGTAGCCTTGAATTATTGGCTTCGCAAGTGTGTGGCGGAGGTGGCCAGGAAGTTGGGGGAGAGATATCCACCGAAGACCGTTTATAAAATAATTTGTGGTATCCGACGCTACCTGGAGGAGAACAATGGTGCAGACGCGTTAAATCCTCTTAATAATAGCGACCGAAGGTGAGGTGAATAGCCATCATTTCTTCTATAAAAATTTACATCTATGACAGTTTTAGTTTTTCTTATCGTCTCCTTCAAAGGTTCATCATATTTCGTCGAGCATTGGACGCGGAAATGATGGATGCCACAAGTCATGGTTTGCACTTAAAGTAAAAAAAGTGGAAAATATCACCAAAGAAGAGTTCAAATTTTGTGAAGTGCTTATCAAGCTCTGGTCCAATCACAATATAATAAAACAATTTTAACCAATCAATGTACGTGCAGTGTTTGCGTCATTCACAATCCAAGTCAGATCACTTGTTTTTCTTTTTCTTCAACACGCTCAAAGTAAGAAATAACTTGCGATCGCGGAGGGTCACAAGATAAATAAACCCCATTCTGGCTAACTGGTATATAAGAGGATAATGTCCTTGTCCTCAAAATTTCATATATGCCCTAGAAGCTCCGCTTCTCGACCACCTGTTCATTCTTCGGACAATCTCTTAACCGCGGGCGTAAGCCCGGTTCAACGACAAATTAGCGAAGGTGAACTGAGAGAAGTGTGTCTTTACTGACAAGACTAAAAAACACAAAAATGTCATTACAACTTCGTCAACAAGTCGCTGACGCTACTGAAGCTTCGCGTGATGTAGATACGCAATATGAATAACTTTTACGAACCACGACAGCGGGCATTATCCTCCAATATACCAGCCGCCAAAAGGGGTTTATTTACTTAATAACCCAGATTGAGAGAGCCAATCAGAAGCCTAGCAATGCAATATTCGATGTTCAAAATTTAATGAACACGTATTATCACATGCTTGGTTTTTAGACAAGAGGAAAAGGAAATAAAGATGGAGAAGACAAAAATGCTCATTTCCTCTCATACAAAATGTTGGCCATTTTGTTCAATGACACACTGTGTGTAAATTACAGTTAATATCCAAAATCTATCTTGATGTTGTTTGAAGTAATTTCCCTCCAGTTGTAATCAAAGCCTATGATTGTTTTATGTCAACACATTCCTTCTATAATAAGTAATGGTAATAGGACCGAGTGGAGTCCGATTCGGTCTGTAAACATACGAGTGATAAATAAAATAGTACGACAGCGTAGCGGGAGTCCGATTTGTTTAATCAAGAGTATGATTGCAGACCGAATTGGACGACACGAAGTCTTATTACCAATTAATCATAACTTTAACAAAAGTTGTGATATCTAAACTTCTTTTTTTAAATCAAAACATATGAAATTCCAAGGTTTTTTTTTTGCTAGCAGTGAAAAAAAAAAGCCATTTAAGTACGCGCGTAATGGCGCGTACTGTCCAATAGGGACTTTAAGATTCGACGACGCATGTAGGATGGCACGAAGTACGACGCCCCCGGAAGTAAAAAAGTGAGTTTGCGCATGTCAAGTTCAAGCTTGTTTTGCGTTGCCGTCACATCGGCGAAGCCATTCCTCGTGGTTTGAAATTGTGGCGAAAACGTGAGTATAAATACTTAGTTTTCACCCACAAATCCTTTAATATATCGGTGATTTTGAAAGACCTATTTAGGTAATAGAAATTTTTTCAATTTAAGTTTGCCGACATCGAGTTGAGTTTTTGTCTTTTTCCATGTTATGCATTATTCATAGACAAGTAAACAACCCACGGCAAACTTGAAGACCGAGTAAGTCATCATTATAATCAATTGCTCTGTCTTAGTTTTTTCACAGCTGAGTTCGATTTCAGTAAACGCTTAAGTGCTTTAATACGATTCCTTGTTGTTTCAAGTGTCAAACGAACTTATAAATTTTAAAATTCCTATATGTTTTCATCTAGAATTATGACCTAGAAAAAAGAACACGACATTCTCCTCATCAGGGAAGTACTGGTAGTCAACCCTTACACAGCTCCTAAAGGTTCCATTGAAAGAGGAAACTTATGGGGAATCATAAATAGCAATCTCAATTCCATCGATCAACCAAGATTCATTGGATCAGTGCGGGATCACCTCGCTATTCTTGTTAAAAATTTTAACAAGAGAATGAAAGATGAAGAGAAACAAAGTGGCATTTCTCCAGATATATCCGAGGTCGATCAAACTATCATGGAAATAATAGAAATGGAACAGGCTTCTAAACTTGAAGGCTATGGAGAAATGTGGGGATACACAAAAAAGAAAACTGCATGTGAAAGACGATGCTGATAATGAAAATGAGCCGAAACCAAAAGGGAAAGGTAGAAGGATAGGGAGTGATATTGTTCAGTACTTAAAGGAAAAAGAAGAGGCTGATAGGGAACTAAAAACCAAGGAACTGGAATTTATGGGAAAAAAGCATAATGATTCTGTGGAGATGCAGAGGGAGATGATGCAATCCATGTTAAACCAACAACAGGCACAACAGCAACAGCTGCAAGATCTGCAGAGGTCTTTGCTTCAGCAACAGCAAAATATGACCATGATGGCATTGCTTGAAAGACTTGTTAAGAAGTAACTTAGCAGTGTGTATGTACATTCATTTTCACCAGTTCTAGTGTTGACATTGATGAAAAAATTTTCATATTCATATCTTTGGTGATTCCAGTAGCATGATGTTTATTTTGTGGGGTTATTTTATTACCTGTATTGAAGTTTTTTTTTTGGAATGCGAGATTGACTAGGGAAACAGAGCGGGATACGGGATGTGACTTCATCCCAAGTTGACCAGCGCAAAAACCGCAAGCTGGCGGAAACGAACCTTTTGTGCGAATAGCTGTGTCAGGTGTCAAGTGATGAATAGCAACGGCTCTGTACCCTGTCAGGACTTGTCAAAATTATCCATTATCGCAGACCGTAGGCGGTCTTTGAGTCCTATTGCGTTAATTATGATTTTACAAATTACTAATTAACGCAAAAACGTGTTTGAAAATAGGGCGGGACTGGGATTCCCAAGTAAAAAAGGGCAAGATGGCGGGATTAACAGGAAAAAGTGGGCGGGAAAGCGGGATCTGAGAACCTATTGGGGACCCTCTATTAATTGAGAAAAAAATATGGCACCTGCATCTTTCTTTAATCTTTATTTATACACGGTAAAAAAAATTCATCGCGTACAATAAAATTTCAATAAGATGTCTAAGATCCTAAAATCTAAAATCCTAATCATATTATCTTACCTTACAACAAGATGCTACTTATAAACCTGATTTCCACGAATCCCGTGTGTTAAGTAATTATAATCGATATATAATTGATTCAATGAACCAGACTCTCTAAGGGTAAGCTGTTCCAAAGGGTTGCACCGCTGTAACTAAAACTATAGTTAGTTCTCGGAAAGGGAACAAAAAGTTTAGTTGACCGAGGCCCTAAGAGAATAGTTTGATTCGTTTTGCTCTACAAATTTAGACGTGAGATATTCGGGAACCAGACCGTACAAAGAATTGAAAACCATAAGGGCTTTCTGAATTTGACGTTGAGATAGCAGGTCTTTCCAAATGAGCTTGTAAGGAATCGATATCAACGTTATAGCTTGACGAAGTTATAACTCTTGTATCACGGTTTTGCAGTTTTTGTAGCTTGTTAGAGAATGTTTTGGCACAATTTCCCCAGACTAGGCTGCAGGGTGAGTGTCGCTTTTGCTCTAAAAGAATCTTCTAGTAAAAGAAGAACAGTGGTTCTGTTGAAAGAAAGTGTCCAAATTTCTCCCTGCGACTTTGTTTGCGAACGAGAGGCAAGTTGATGTATGCAAATTTCACGCAAATAATTAGCCAATTTTGTGACTCCGACCACAAAAACCGATGTTCTAATTTTTCTAAAAAATAAAAAGCTTTTGGCAGGAACAATCCGCATCAGGTATCTTATCTACCTAAAAGCTATCTATGGACAAAAAATGAAAGAAATCGATTTTTCAACTCTTGCCACGAAATTAAGATTTTGGTCGATATTTCCTGACCGTCGCTCTTAAATTATAATTAAGACCAAGCAGAAGAAATGTTGAACTTGAGTAGTGGAGAAGTGAGGGTTTTGGCACACTTCTTATCAAGAATTTATCAAGGATTTTATAGGGAAAAATAAGAGATTTTATAGGGGAAAAATATGGGGTTTTGGCACACCTGTTATCAAGAATTTATCAGGGATTTTATAGGGAAAAAAATTACAAAAATGTAAAATTTTATCATGGAGAAAAATTATAAAAATGTAAAATTTTATCAGGGATTTTATAGGGAAAATAAAAAAATGATTTTTAATTGCTATTTAAAAACAAAAAAAAAATATTGTAAAGATGGAAAAACAACAATTAAATAGATTAAGTGCAGAGCAATTAAGAAAATTAGTTTACTGGTATAATCCACCAAGAAAATCATATTATAATACTAAAGCGAAACGCATTGAATTTTTGATTAATATTCCTGAAATATTTAATAACGTTCAAGAAATCATAGATAATATTCGAGAAATTAGCGCGTCATTGCATGCTAAGCCACATAGACCTGATAAGAATACTCCTATACCAATTCCACCTCCACCTCAAGAAAATTTATCAACCCCAATGCTAGACTTACCTAATGTATTTAATCCTGAAACAAATAAACTTAAACAAACACTTGTTACAGAAGTTATGGATGATATGCGAAATATTCAGAAACAAGCTACCACATACATTTCAGAACCTAAAACTATTGAGTATCATTATTACTGTATTCATAAAAGACAAAAATCAAGATGTAAAGAGTGTGGAGGAGCGCAAATATGTGAACATAATAGAAATAAAGCTTATTGTAGAGATTGTGGAGGATCACAAATATGTATACATAAAAAACAAAGGAATTTTTGTAAGTTATGCGGAGGATCACAAATATGTATACATAAAAAACAGAAGGCGCGTTGTAAAGAATGTGGAGGTAAAGGAATATGTATTCATGGAAAACAAAGAAATTTTTGTAAGTTATGCGGGGGATCACAAATATGTGAACATAATAGACAGAAGGCATTTTGTAAAGAATGTCATTAAGTTATATAACGCTTATATGTGTTACATAACATAAAAAAATTAACTAAATCTTAAACTTAAAGTTATGGGAGACATCCTAAGATTAAGTTTTTCCCATTCATTGCCTAATATGGTTAAATCAAAGTGGTTTATTAGAGTATCATATTTTCGAACTGGAATTGTTGGATAATCCTTTGAGGGTATGTTTGCAAGTAGTTGCGATGGTGAGAGTTTTACAAGTTCTCCATTTTTGTTTTTATTCATATATGAAAATTTATTATCCACTATACTACACATAAGTCTCAGCGGCTCCTTAATCTGAATATTTATGGGGTATAATTTACGCGGATTTATGACTTCAGGGACTCCTAAACCAAACCCCAACCCTCTCGTAAGTTTAATTTTAAAATTTTTATTGGAATAAAGATAGTCAACAGTATCAGTCTCAATTATTGTTATCTTTTCCCCAGCAGGGTCATTAAGAAAAATTGATTGAATATTACGAAGAGAATATGTGCCGGACTGAATTATTACAATAATTCCATTGGTCATATTATTGAATATTATCTGGTTATCCTTGAAATTAATCAATTTTTTTGTTTGTATATTACAATCCAGGAGTTGTATCTCCCGAAGATTTTTCAGAGGAGGATCTAAATAAATCCTAGTTTCAGACTCATACATTGTTATGCTTAACATTTTGTTTGATTACACCATATTCATCTTTAAATTTATATACTCCAAGGCTATTTAGCAAGTACTTGGCTTTTATAACCCTATGACGTCAACATTCCACACTTCCCTAGTAATTTGGAGCGCTAGAGGAAAAAACGAAATCTACTTTCAGGTTCTCCGGTTGTTAGGGAGCTCTGGTATGCAATCTATTGTTCTCCACGTGAACAGCGATTGTATGCAAATTAGTAGCCACGTGAAATAGCCAGCTGCACCAGAATGTGCTCTCGTGATTACCGAAATAGAAACCACGCTAATCCACCCGCAACAACTGTCAATGCTAATATATTCTTTTCATGCTGCGTTGAGTCAATATTATTTTCAGCGGAGCTGGTACTGCGGATTTCCTGTTTCGCCGAGTCTGGTTTTGGTTTCGTTTCAGTTCTATGAGGTAACTTTAACTTTGAAGATCCCAAGTTATGACTTATTCCAACTTGTTTTGCTTCAGTGTTTAGGGAATTGTTCACTCCAAAATTCATATCATTACTAGCTTTCATAAGTTTGTTGTTAAAACCAGTCACGCTTTCAGTATTGATTATCATATTACTTGGCATCAACCATACACCAGGAGCAATAGCTAAATCAAGCCGTAATTTCGCTTCCTGTACAGCTAATTGATATCTTTGAATCGAACTAGAAATGTCATTCTCGATCACACTACTTTCAAATAAAGCTAAGAATTCTTGTTGTGTTTCGATTGCACCGCCGTCATTACCGTAAATTGAATTTCTTGTGTTAACTTGTGCACCCAATATGCAGTAAACAAAAGCTTCAGCGGATCGATTCAATCTACCAAGTCCAGCTTTAGTGAGCCCATGTCCTCTTGTTGGGATAAACCAGGCATATTTGTAATCAGCAAAGTCATCATTACGGATAAATGAAATTAAATTACCTTTTTCTTTCTTACCGCCTTCATCAGCGAATTTATTACCTTCACCGGGCCATTTATCCGCTTCAACATCATAATTCCGTACAATATGTACATTTTGATATCCCCCTCCTTTTCCACGATATCCTGCGCCATAATCAAGGAATATATCTCCCAATCCGCCGTTTCTACCCCCTTTCCATCTAAAATCGGAATTATTGGCAATTCCAAATTCTGCGCACAATCGTTGATATGCTACTTTACTATAGGGATTATTATTTATTACAAAAGGTTGCTCATCGGGTAAGGGAAGACTCAATTCATATAATATCCGCCTTATTGTGAAATAGATATGAAACTTTATAAAACTACTCACTACTTTAGGATAATTTAGACTTTCAAAAGGACTTATACCGCAACCAGATGTTGCACACCAAACTGCAAAGTTAAGTTGTTGAGGCCAATAATTCATATCAGGAGCGTTTAACCATTTTCTACTCTGTTTTCCAAATTTGAAAGTCACAACTTGTGATGTAAATATGTTTCTCATCTTTGTGGTAAATTTCTTCGTATTTGAAACGTATATATCTAGAAAGGTTAGCATTTTTGTTAAATCAGTTGTAAAGTCATCAAAATTAATAGCTGGTATAGGATAAGATTGATTTGTTATGGTTAAACTTTTTGGAAAAGAAATCAAATCACTGTCATCCAATCCTAAATCTTTCCATAAAAGTCTTTTCAAACGAGGTGATAAGGCATCAATCCATGTTTTTCCAGTAGGATCATCATTTGACATTATTGTTGTACCATCAACTTGCCATTTAATATATCCGCCATACGGATCAGATACAACTTCAAATTGACTTTGATCAGCCTTTGGATATTTATTTCTGAAATCATTCAATAATGACATTTTTTTTGTTAATAACATGTTGCTTTTAAATCACCTCTTTTCTAATACCAGCATAACAATTCCATCCTACTGGCGTTCTCTCAAATGAAAATTTCCAAGTTCGGGACCGGTTAACTCCTTTATAATTTCCGCTCGAACCTCTGTTCTTATCTGATTCATATTTAAGTTTTTTTCAGTATTTTTCCTGTTTTTCTGTCGGATTTCGAGTTTTAGTTTTTCAAACTTATCCACCTCTGATAAAATTAGAGAAAATTCTTGGTCGGATATAGCGTTATCTTTTAGAGCCTTTGAAACCAAGTCGTGAATAGTGTTTACTTTTGCTTTTGCCAAAGAAACTGTCTGTTCATGTTTACTAACTTTATGTGAAAGTTTTTTAGAAGCTGAACCGAATCCAACCGATATTACCCCACAAATTCCTCCCACCGCACCTAATGGGATACCAACAGCAGCACCAAAACCAGTAAGGGAGGTTCCAAGCCCACTTGCAGATAGGATAACTGAAATCACCCCACTACTAACACTTATTTTTGTAAATATACCTCTAGCACGATTATACTTTTTTCTAACATCTTCGTAATGTTTAATTTCCTTCTCAAGATTTTGTAGTACTTCGCATGACTTTTGTAGTCTGAAATTAACCGTCTGAAATGAGGAACTCGGGTCTGAATTAACAGGCGCATTAGGATAAATTCTATTGTAGTCATCCATATTGTATTTTACTGATCAACATGATATCTTTAGACCTTTTAGGGTCGTGGGAGGGTTTTGTTATCTACTCTTCTTTACCCTTTCCACAAAATATAGAACCACAGCCATTATCAACAACCATGCGTTCTTACCTAAAAATCCAATAACCTCACCCGCCGTTTTGAATAGAAAGCTTACAATCGCACCAACCATTCCAGGCAATATTTCGCCGAGTTTCTTACCAATAGCTTTCAAACCATTACCAACACCTTTACCTAATGTGGATAGACCTTTAGAAAGATTAGAAACTATAACTCCAATGATTACGCCAACAGCACTCACAACTGAAAATACTGTAAAACCATACTTTTTGAATATATACTTTAACCTCTCTCTTAATGGAAGATTTTTAATTATTTCTTCTTTTCGACTCTCAATATCTGATATTTTTTCATCACTTGATATTATATTATTTCTAATTTGTTCTCTTAATTTATCATTCTCTGATTCTAATCGCTCTTTACTTTGTTCCAACTTTGATAAATTTAATTTACCCTTCTTATATTTATCTATTTCTTCTTTGTATAATTTTACTTCATCCAAAAGCTTCTCACCTTGTATTTTTAATTCTATATTCTGTTTAATAGTTTCATCAAAAAGACTTTTATTTTCAGCTTTTTCTACCTGTTGTCTCTCAATGAATTGGCGTAGTTCTTTTTCTCTTTCTTCATATAGGTCAATCTCCTCCGTGCGCGTTGCTAAAAGCGATTCTATTCCTTGTACTGCATTAAGTAAATCCTTATGTTGTTCATTAACTTCATTCAATTGTGATACGGCATCATTATATATACCCAAAATGCTTTCATAATCAGCACCTAGAGCTTTTCTCATTGTTTTTGGTAAATCTTCAAGTTTAATCACACCATCTTTATCAACTATTGTATGCCACACATTATCACCTCTACTACTTAATTTTCCTATTATACTTCCATCTTCTCCAAATGTTACATTAAATATCCTATCATTAGGATTGTAATTTGGAAAATAAAGTTTGAGTTTTTCACCCGCTTCTATCCTTCTATTATATTCCTCATCTCTTTCTCTAATATCTGTTGGTTTTTTCTCTTCATCTTTTATTTCCCATTGAAGTCGTTTTCTTTCTGCCATATATTCCGAATAACCAAGATACCCCTGATCGATGGAGGTTGATGTTGGTGGACTTTGATAAGTTTTTTCACCTTCTTCATCTACATCATCTTCTCCTTTTGTTATATCTAATAATGGTATTTTTTCTCCTTCTGCCATATGATTTTTTACTCATCAGTAAGAAATCTTTAAATTAAACATATACGATAACCTATAAAAATTTACTAGCCATATAACCCAACACCAACATACCACCACCTACATATACCATTTCACCCATCTTTTGATTTTCACTGGGCCTATAATAATCCGCAAATTTTGGTTCATGCATTTGACTATATAACTTCAAAGATTCATCTGTATTCGAAATATTTTTTGACGCTTGATATTTTGCGTCCTTTTGTTGTACTTTCCAATCAATTAGTTTCTGTCTATTTTCCTGATATGTAGCATAATCTTTTTGATATTTTTCTAATGCTTTATCATGTCTTATTTTCTCTGTATCTGTTTTATCACCTGAGAGATATTTTGCAAGATATGACCCGCCAACAAAGGCGGTTGCATTCAAAATAGCTCCTCCAAACATCATTGCTATTGTTGCCATGTTTAATTTGGTAAAATCTTTTGATCCTCTAAATATGTTTTTAGGTACATACTACCCGACAATACAACCACCCATTTAGCATAATTTGTAATACTTGAGGATGGGTCGTTCATAAATGATTCTCTCATGGCCTTTTTAGCTACATATCCAACTAAAGCTGCTAATCCAATAAGGACTGCTGAATCAGTAACAGTTTTCACAAGTTTGTTTTCAGTTGACATAATTTTTTACTGTATCATTAAGAAATCTTTAAACTACTTATTTCATATCATTCCGATTTTAATAGGTTGTGGGGGTTGTATAGTAATATTTGCAGGTGAAACATTATTTTCCTTCGGGGTTTTATTATAATATCTCATAAACATATCAAATGCTGTAAACCCTATTCCTACAATAGATAATACAGTTGTAAAAGATAGCTCCGGAATCCATGCTTTAGATTCACTCTCTTGGTTTGAATTTTCTTCATGTTCCTTTTCGCGTTTCATTTCCCTAGCTAATGCTTCTCTAGCTTTTTTATTGCGTTCAGCTAGTTTCTTACCAGCCGCAACCTTTTTAGGATCTTTCTCTTTCTTTTTAGGATCTTTCTTTTCAGGTGCTGGATCCATTGTAATTTGTTCAACTTCTTCTGACATTATTTTATTTCACAAAGTAAAGAATCTTTAGACCCCTTTAGGCCCGCGAAGCAAATCAGTATCTGGATAAGTTTTGCTTGCATCACTGCGTATTTGTTCTTTTAGCGCCTCAATATCTTTTATAATTGCTTTAAATTTTTGGTTTTTATTATCAATCATCCTTTTAACATCTGCAATAAGTTTTAAAGCTTTTTGATTTTCAATTTCCATATCTTTTTTATATTATACCAACATTATTTATTTTTGTATTCAGTTGTGTTAATTAGTATGTTCAGTAGCCTGCTCAGTTTTGCTGTAATCATCTATATTTTTACTTGTAACTTGTTGTATTTTGCCTATTTTAATGTGCTTAGCAACCTGGAATAGCCCGCTAGCAAGTGCTGCCAATCTTCCCGCTTTTAATGCTAATAGACCTACAATGTTTGTAAGTTCACGATTAACCAAATCATCATTCTTCAAATCCACACAAAGAGCTTCTATATCATCCACGGGAACCATGTAAGAAATGACTTGAGAAACTAATTGAATAGATGAATCTACCAATCCACCACTAATTTTCTTACCCAATACTGTTTGATAACGATTATAATATTTTTCAATGTCTTTTACTGATAATTTTTTTACATCACCCAGACTCATATCAACCCCCAAATATTCCTTTGTAGTTCCAAGAGCTGCTAGAATGGCCAGTGATTCTTGTTTTATTTCAACTTCATTATTATAATTATCTTTTACCTCAGTCTTTTCTTCTTCAATATAATCTTCAACTTCTGCCATTTTACAATTTTCTTACCTACAGTCAGGTCTTTAAATTTATAACTTCAGGCTGCTCCCTTTGGTCTAGTTCCGCACTTAGCTACGCTCCGTTTGGAATCTCCAAATAGCAATTAAATGGGTGGCGTAAAGATAGAAAAAGTCTAGAATATTTTTCATTTTTTAATAATTTCACAAACTTTTTACTAGTTTCAGTGTCTAAATCACCTCCATAATCTTCGAAAAACATCTTCATACCTCTTTGCGATGGGTTATGGAAAGTAACAACGCAGGCCACATTTTCACGGAATGGTTTTGCTATAGATGTTAATTGCTGAGTTAGAACCCACATTGATAATCCATGATGTCTTCCAGAGAATGCTAAATCAATAAACTTGTTTGATCGCTTTTTCAAATCATTAGAAACAGCACAATCATCTAAAATTATTAATGTATTTGTTCCAGAGAATAAAGTTTGGCAATCAGTTAACAATTCATTAATCTCATCAACGTTACTGGAATCTGGCGATAGTACATAGAAATGTTTATCTTTATTAGCAAAATTATGATAGGTTTTATTTTTAGCATAAGTTGGGCATATTAAAACAATGTATTCAAAAACTTTTCGGAATGGGCCTCGGAGTTGATCAATTATGTACTTTGTCTTTCCACAATTTGTCGGGCCCGTTATAATGCAATGAAAAGGAATTTTATATCTTAATTCTTCCATCTTTTCTTTTAACTAATACACGATTGATCTTAAACCTCATTCAGTACATTATAGAGCGTAAGTTAGAATTCATAACCTCCATTAATGCATCAGCTACCACAAACATGTAACAAGTTATAATACCAGACCCACTAACTTTTCTCTTCATTTCTATTTTTACACCATCCTGTGCGTTATTTAAGGCTAGACCCCCTCTGTGAATACCATTATCTGGGTGAGTTCTCAAATCTAACCACAGAGCAAACTTTTTACTATAAAAATCCTTTTCCTTTACCGACCAAAGGGAAGAACCACTGAAACGTTTCTTTATCGACTCCCATAGGTCTGAAGGTACCATTCCCTTAGAGTAGAAACGATTTGGTACACCATTAACATCGATATTGATTGAGGTGATACCTGGATTGAAAAAATTCTCAGAATCTCGCGCTCCTTCACCATATGGTAATGTAAACAAACATAATATCCCAGTAATTGACCTTCTAGGTAGATTAATATGCTGGTTTATAACGCTGTCTGTAGGCCTGGATATGGTGAAAGTTTTGTGTAGAGTTACATTCTCATAAAAGAACCCCTTTCCAACCTGATAAGCTGCTTGTACCTCACGAGCTAAGTATTCGCTTGATATACAAGAATATTCCAACTCAAGGTTTGTGATTTTGTAAGTTGGGGTCTTTGTCTTGTCAGAATAAACAACAATATCGTTAACTGGAGCTAGTGTAATCTCAAAAATTATTTGATGATCTAGTGCCTTTGGGTAGAAAACTCCATGATCGTTGAGAATAGGATGGTTTAGTGGGATATGGTACTTGGTGTTGTGTACTACTGCAAGTGCTACTTCCTTTGCATCTGTGTCTACCTTATCACCCGCATTTGTCCGTAGCTTCCTCATGTTTTCAGAAGAAATACCTTTTTTTAATCTATCCTCACGTTCTTCCTCTGTTAAGAATAAGTCATGATATGTTTGAAATAGATCGTATCTTTGAGTATCCTGTAGTGTTTCACCTCCAAAAAGAACCCTGAGTCTGGATACAAGGTTACTACCTACATTATTCACTAGGGTGTTATCTTCATGCCCCTCAACAGTCAAGTTAAATACTAGAGATACACTTCCTGGCACAATCACTAAATTTTCAGAAAGTTTTGGAATATTTATATATAGCGTTTCTCCTGGATTAGCTGATGATGGATTTAGTGTAATTCTATGCAATGTTGATTCCGATTTCAAACCGAGTGGGTCTCTCGGAATCCTGTTTGGGTTAATTTTTTCAGATACGGTTGTCATATTTTATTTTAAGGAATGGGCGAGTAATCTTTAAATGAGTAACGAAAGAATATTATCAAAAATATATTATTCAACTGATGGATATTGGAAAGGATATTCTGCGATTACTAAATTATCTGAAAAAGCAAAAGTAAGTGAAGATGGGGCTAAAAGATGGCTTGAAAAACAGGCAATATGGCAAATATATCTACCAGCTCCAAAGTATATTCCTAGACCTCACTGGGTTGTGGATAAACCTAATCAGATTCACCAAGCAGATTTATTATTTTTACCGCATGATAGAGTTGGAAGAAAAACATATAAATATGCATTAGTTGTTGTTGATGTTGCCTCGAGATACAAAGATGCTGAACCGTTAACCTCAAAAGAAAGTCGAGAAATTTCAAATGCTTTTGAAAAAATATATTCCAGAAAGTTAAAATATCCTAAAACATTAATGGTTGATCCAGGAAAAGAATTTATGGGTGAGGTTACAAAACTTATGAATTACCATAATGTAAAAATCCAAAGAAGTGAAGCTGGAAACCATAGAGCTCAAGCATTTGTTGAAAGAGCAAATAGAATATTGGGTGAACGATTTTTTACCCATCAATATGCACAAGAAATGATTAGTGATGAAAGATCAAGAGTATGGGTGAGGCGATTACCGGCTATTTTGAAAACTTTGAATAATACACCAACTAGAATAACTGGTAAAGAACCTGATGAGGCTATAAAACAGAAAGAAGTTGATATTGAACCTAAAAAATATAAGAGAGTTGTTGGTCTTGATGAAGTTAGGCTACCACTTGAGGCTGGGTTTAGATACTTACTTGCTCCTGGTGAACTTGAGGGTGGAGAACGAAGACGCGCCACGGATCCTATTTGGAGTATACAAGTTTATTATATTAAGCGTAGCGTCGTTTCACCTAATCAACCAGTTTTATATTATTTACAAGATGGGCCAAGACGGGGGTTTGTTAGGGAAGAACTGCAGATTGTGCCTTATGATACTGAACTACCACCCGATTCTGTTTTGAAAAGATAATGTCCGATAGCATAAGTACGTATTCCATCTTTACAAATTATTCTCTTATCATCATCAGCAGATAGCGCAACTTTATTAATGGTTTCAGTATAAACATAATGTAAGTGACTTCTAATTACATTCATCTTTCTAAATTGTTTTTCCCCAGTTTTTAGGCAATTCTTGTAATTATTGTGACTTATTGTCTTTTTTACAACTGATGCTTTTACCCCCTTATCCTTTTTAATCTCTTTACCACCATCCATCAATATAGAGTATAGCTTTGGTCTTAGACCAACAAATTCAATTATCTGCTTACCCCCGCATTCATCTTTAAACTTACCAATTAATTTTTTGTTTACACCAGTTTCAATACCGGATGGGTGAACTTTAGGATAATTAGAAGTATCAAACATTTCTCTAACATCTGGACTGATATCCTTATAGAAATCTTCTGTTTCAATCTCATATACAAGACTATCTGTATCTGTAAACAACAATTTAGCCTTTTCTCCATATTTAGGTTTGATATAATTATAGTGAAAATCATACATTACTGTTTTGCTTAAATCTAGAATGCACATTCCTAAGTAAACGGGTTTATTGAATTTTATCTTTTTTTTCTTCATATGAATGGCTGCTAAATTTTCAGAAAAGATAGTACGATGTTGATAATTAGGTTGTTTTATTAATTTTTTAGCCTCTTTTTGGTTTGTAACTAATCTAATGTCTACCCTATTTCTAATGTTTTCCATTGTTTTACCAAAGACGGAGTTATTCATTAACTTGAAGAAATCTTTTTCAAAGTCGTTATTTGCTTTTGATCTTAGATTAGTATTCAAGTCAATGTATGGTTTTAACCATGTAGACTCTTTGAATGTAATACCTCTATGAATCTTTGTGATTTTTAATCCTAGACTTTCATAAAGTTTCAAGTTCTCGCGGTGAACTACATACCTTTCCTTGTTTTCGAGGTTTGGGATTAATTTCTCCACCTTTTTAACAACAAGTCTCTCTGGAGCCAGAGGATAATCATTGTGAAGATCGTGAAGGTGGCGAGGGTATTCTAAATCAACCTCTAATATACAGGGAATATTTTTCCAGTTTTTAAGCTCTTCTTCATCAGTAATCCATCTAAAACCATGAGTAGGTAGTGGTTTACTCATTCCTTCACCATATAAGTTGTTTCTATCAAAATATACAATATACTTTGTTGGTTGGTTTGGATTATATTCTTCCATGTATGGATTATTAGCTACTGCATATCTATTAGAAATCTGGGATACGCCTCCTCTAATTCCTCTCTCAAACATAAGTAGCATGTTGATATCAGTTAACAACTCCAAATTCACTTTTGTTATCTTTAATGCCGCATCCCAAGCTAGTCCGGGCGCTGTATAATAGTGAGCAGGATCTAAACCATAATTCTTTTGGCAAACATCCCTAAAATTCTCGAATACATCCATTAAAAATAGTACGTCCGACACAAGATATAGATCGTGGTAATCCCTCATTGTTTTCATATTAAAATTTTTCCATACCTTTTTAGAATATTGATAGTCGTCTTCTGTTATATGTTCGTCGTTTAGTTTTGAGTAAAATTCATCTTTTGGCGGAAGTTTAGTTTCATTTAGTTTATAAAAGTTATCAAACCAATCATATGGATATACACCTTTTCTCAACATTAAATACATCTTATCTCCAAATTTCTTTTTCGTTTCAGTTAATTTCTCATCTTTTGGGGAAAGACACTTACTTTTTGCTAATAAACAATTCTTGCATTTTTCGCAATTACCAATACCTTTATACTGAACAATCTTTTCATCTTCTATGTATCTCTTAATACAATCTCCTGGTTTGCATGCCCCACACTTTCCACATTTTGTAAGATTATCAACTAAACTACTAAGACTGGTTGGCATAAATTTGAATGAATCTATGAATCTAAGATCCCACTTCACTTCTCTTTCCTTACCTTCTTTATTTATAAATTTATCAAGTACAATTTGTTTTGTAAAAGAAATATATTTTTCCTCATTATTAGGTATGCAGTCTACTTTACCTTTTGTTATACCAATATTCTTAATAAAAAGATGTGAGTCATATCCTGATAGGTTGTGAAAGATAATTGGTATGAAAAATTTTGTAATTTTATAGTTTAAGTTACATTCACTATGAGCTGCGCCTCTATACTTTCCTGTATAGTGACAGTGGTCTTTTACCCTATCTTTTTCCAATAATTCACCCTCACATATATGACAATGAGTAGCATTTTTATGGTTGAATTTTTCCCTTTGTGTCATCCAATTCAATTTCTTGTTAGGTTTGATATTTTTGTAAATTTCTCTAACATCCTTCTCTAATTCTTCAATAAATCTCTTTCCTACATCTTCATCTGGGGATTTCGCTGTGTATTGCCTAATAACAGTTTCATAATTTTCATCAAAAAACTTTATTATATAGCAGTATCCAGATGGTTTGTGCTTTTGATATTGTTTAGTAAAGCTTTTAATTTCATCTGGAGAACAGGTGTGTATTTTCAAAGTAAAGCTCTCAAAGTCTGCATATACAACAAAGGGTACCCGCATTTTTTTGTAATAATTAATGAATTTAATATATTCAGGATTTCCATATTTATCCATAGGCATTTCACTCCTAACAGGCTCGTTTTTCATGCAATATATTTTATGATTTTCTAATTTTTCCTTTTCATGAGTATGATAAAAACACCTATAACATACGTAAATCTTAGCTTTATGTTTAGTAACTTGTGAAACTATCAACCCGCTAAAATTCTTTATCCAACAGTAGTGATTTGTTTTATCGTTTGATATTAGAAGTAAGTTAATTAAAAAACCATTTTGTTTATCACTTATTCTTAGAGGGTATACTTCACCTTTATCATTATCATATCTGTAGACATTAATCGCGTAGTAGGGGTTTTGCTTTTCAAACTTATCAATATCTGACCATTCAGCGGGGAACTTTATTCCTTTCCAGTTAAGCTTTTCAGAGTTTTCCATCATTTCTCTATTTAGTCTTTGTGGGTTTTTCTCCCTTGGGTACGCTGCTGAGGTTACTGCCCACTTGAAACATTTATTATCCTTCTCATTCTTAACATTGATTACTGCTCTCTTTTTTGCTATTTTTTCTGGTAGTGAAATATAACTACTTCCTAAAAGTGGTTCAAATGGATCAATTTTTATAATAATGTATTTTACATGATCTAATTTCCAACCAGAACCATTTTCCGCAAACTTCTTAAACACTTCAAATTGATGGTTAGTCATAACATCGAATAAGTTAGATAAATCGGTTGACTCTGTTATAGTTTCTGGTTGTTTAGTATGAAATGGGGGTTCTGCTTCATCAAAATTTCCTGTATTAGGATTCTCTTTTATAAATTTACAGACAAGAATAAATTTCACCTTTAGCGGTTTCTTTTGCTGATTAATTAGATCCATAACTTTTGGTTTGATTTTTTTGATAAATGTCTTTTCACCATATCCTTTCTTACCATATATCCTGTATGTTTTCAAATAACCATCAAACGCTGTTTCTTGTTCTATTGGGGTGAAATCTTCTTTTTCTCTTTCTTCTTCTTTTTCTTCTCCTTCTTCTGCAGTTAAATATTCATCATCTTCTACTTCTTCTTCCACTTCATTAAATACGCGGTTTATACTATTTTGAATAGGTTCAGGCATATATGATATAATCATGTCTGAAAATTTTTTAATGCCTCCCCTAACTGAATTATTGACTCTTCCTAATAAATCTTTGAATGAACTAAATAACGATTCCATCTTTACAATATTTTTTTTTTGTTTTTAAATAGCAATTAAAAATCATTTTTTTTATTTTCCCTGATAAAATCCCTGATAAATTCTTGATAAATTCTTGATAACAGGTGTGTCAAAACCCCATATTTTTCCCCTATAAAATCTCTTATTTTTCCCTATAAAATCCTTGATAAATTCTTGATAATAAGTGTGCCAAAACCCTCACTTCTCCACTACTACTTGCATAAAATGCAATCACCCAAACCTCACCAGCTACCAATAATTAATTTCAAACAACCTACCAGTTGATAAGACTGTTAAAACTAGTTTCAATCGAAGTACAAGTCATAATATGAAGTATGATATTATAAACTTCAATTAATAGTGTTGATGACCCTAAACTGTTCACTTCATGACTCAGCTGGCAAATAACAGTTATTATAACTTAAGCCTGCAAATCAAAGATCTGACATGCCTGTCACAGCGACAGCCGTTTCAGGGTGAGTGACAAGATGGATGCTATTAAAGGAAAATTGAATTGACATCACATTGTTATTTTATTAATTTCTGTTCCCTTAGCTCTCACACTCCCACAAGTGCCTATTGTACAACTTCTCCTTACATTCTCAATACAGTCCAAAGTAAGGGAAGATACGTTTTTTATTGGCGGTGGGGGGATATTTTAGAATTTTTTTGCGAAAAAAGTCGTGGCCCTCCTACTTCCTGGAATGGATTAATTCATGACCCTTCAGAAATACCCAAACAAAAACATCTGACTCTCCCCCCCCCACCTATCCACGACAAAAATAACCGGAAGTTAAAATAACAAACTGGAAGTGTTACTCATATAACCGCGCTCATCTGCGCACAAAGAAGTCAATTGCACGGCGTTTGATCGTACAGTGAAAACTTGAGAATGGGCAAGGATGTACGAGCAACAGAAAGAGTGAAATGAACTTGTGGTGAATGCGGGGATTTCATGAGGTCAGATGGAGCAACTTGTATATACAAAATAGAAGCGACATGGAGTAACTTTTCCTTGCCAACAAAAAACTGTTATCCCTGTTGAGAATGAAACAGGTTTGACCCTACCCAATTTGTAAAAAAGTTTACTAAGGAACCTCCCTTTCTGAAGCACCGGCCGACCCCCCCCCCCCCCTGCCAAACTCTTATGATGAGATTTGATAAAACAGGCAGTCCAGCACTGCACCTACAGGATGGCCCACTGGCAGTGGATGTTCCAAACTGTACTGTGCAGAGACAGGGAGAGGCCAAATAATGTTAGGCAAGCCTGCTATGTAGGCCAGGGGATGGACAAAAGAAAAAGAAGACAAACAAGTACAAGCCCAACAAATTGGGTAGGACAAAATTAAGAGCATCTTAGAGCTCTCTTATTGCTTGTGAACAAACTTATAGACTTGATAGCATAGTGTCTATGGGTTCCACAGGAAGCCCATAATTAGAACAACCATCAACTTGAGGATACTGAATTTATCAAAAACACATAACGAAATGAATGGCATTCATCGAAGAGAGTTGCTATTCAGATTTTAGAGGTGAAAGGGTTTCAACAAGACATGCAATCCTTCGGTTTAATCTAAGCCAGACTACAGCTACCTCCCTGGAAAAGTCGTAATACATCTGATCCCCAGCACAGGATTTTTGGTTGAATGCCTATGTTTATACAGTGCTTTAAAATAAAAAAGTTAAATAGAATAATTAACTTCATACACTGAAAATGGATTAATTTTCTAGGAATCAACAAGTATTCAATCTAGTGTAGTGCCTTTCTTCTCCTTTGAAAAATGTGGCATTTCTGATAAAGTCCTCTCTAAGATCTCCACCTGTCCCTCTCCAGAATGGGACCCTTTCTTTTCAGGTAACGCTGGTACACTCCGATACTCAGCCTTCCCTTCTGCATTCACTTCTGCACCAGCAGTAGTAAGGGCAAGTAACACCCTTTCAGTTTGCGGTCTTCGTGGTGGTATCATGGGAACAAGTGAATCGATGGAGCTAGTTTCCGACACTGCATCTGCAGCTGTAAATGCTGCAAAGTGTGTTGAGGTTGGGGGTGATCCACACAACACGTTTTCAGTACTCTTGCTTCTTCTCTTGGCACGCAGTGCAAGTTCTGTGTCAGATGCCCGCTCTGCCAGCTTCTTGTTCTTTGTTTTCTTGCTCAAATCGACTTTAGCATAAAGTGCTGGCAGTACCTCAACACTATTAGAATATGCTGCATTTAAGTACACAAAGTTTGGGGAACCCACCTTTGACAATAAACTTTCACTTTGGGAGAAGCACCGTTCATTTCGGTTGCTACTGAAAAAATCAACTTGCGGCATTGGCGCCGCAGAAGTTGGTGTTTGAGGGACCTCTGGTAGTGGCTTCTTGTATTCATTGCTGCGTGTCAATTCATCAAATGGATCTATATTGTCCTCATCCTGGTTAGGTGTGGTGGGCAACACTTGTCCCCCAAAGGACTGCTGGTTGTGTGATGGTAGGTTCAGAGGGCATCTTACATGCTGGTGTATTCTTGTGTCCTGTAAATACCACAAGAGGTATCAGGGAGTCAGGTCTGTCTAGTGAACAGAACAGTGGATAAACACCTGTAAGTTAAAGGAGCGAACTTCAAAATAAACAGTTACATGTGTACTGTAACTGTTATAAGGAATATATGGAACTCTTTCCCTCACCATTCTGATGCTTTATGGAAGACTGGGTTTTATTTAACAATTATTCGCCAAAGGCGAAGTGATTATTGGTGAATATTCACCGAGACAAAGTTGAGCTGAACATTCACCGATTATCACTGAGCTTGAGGCGAATAATTGTTTTAGTATAAATCCGCAGGTGATTGTTTCAAAAAAAAGAAAGAAAGAGAAAGCATTGTAGAAGACTAAAAACTTTCATTTCATCAAAAGCTGGCGAACGACTGGCAGCCATTTGTTCGTCCAGGTGATTATCGGCTGATAATCACAGATAGCGAACCAATCACAGCGCGCGATTTTCCAGGGACTGCTTCGTTGTTAATTTGGATGATTTCTCAATTGTCATGCATACAAACCGAGCCGCCATATTCGCGCGGCGGAGCGAAAAATTCGCAAGTTGCTCGGAGGTAAATAGCACAGGATATTCGGAGTTTGACTAGCCAATCAGAGGGCACCTTCAACGCTATCCACTGTTTTAGTATATACTAAATACTAATATATGGATAATAGTG
Organism: Ricordea florida; assembly: GCA_949710005.1. Lineage (NCBI taxonomy): Eukaryota > Metazoa > Cnidaria > Anthozoa > Corallimorpharia > Ricordeidae > Ricordea > Ricordea florida. Next base: position 14,288,745 of record OX453281.1, read on the forward strand.
TTTTACCGGAAACTAAAACACTCATGAATATTTTCACTCAGTGAAGATATGAAAAAGTTATGTACCAAATGTCCCGGATGTACGCGCGCGTCCTAACAAACTTATGTTTCATTTAGTTTGTCTCCGTTTGTCCATATAATAAAAACAACACTACACGGTGGCTTTAAGATATGAATTTTATTTTCTCGTGTTAAAAACAACATATTACTCGCTAGGCAGTAAACTTGGAGTCGCGAAGACTCGCAACTTCAAGCCTTCGTTCCTTGGAAAACAGCTTGATCCAGTGGAGGCTGCCAGAGACCTTGGTGTTGTGTTGGATACAAGTTTAACTTTTGACAGTCATGTCACTGCAACTGTCGCTTCTTGTATGTCGCGACTAGACCAGATAAACCGTGTTAAACATTGTCTTGACAACCGCACCTTTATTATTATTATCAACGCGTTAGTTTTCAGTAAACTTTTTTATTGCTCTTCAGTCTGGAGCAACACTTCACAATCTAAGATTTCTAAACTCTAAGCTGTTCAGAATTTTGCCTGTAGAATCGTTAGTGGATCAAAGAAATACGACCATGTCACTCCCACTCTCAGACAACTCAACTGGCTCCCCATGAAACAACATATGTATTATCGCGATTAAATTATGGCATTTAAATGCATGAATGGCTTTGCTCCTGATCAGTTTATTAAGCGTTCATCAATATCAACACGCAAAACTAGAAACTCACAGCTGTTAAATATTCCGTTATTTAAACCGCAACTGGCCAAAGCACTCTATACTATCGTATGGTATCTCTCTGGACCGCTCTGCCTCAAAATACTGTACACCTTTTGCTGTTCATTAACCGCAAAGGGATATTCATTCAAGCGAAAAGGCATTGTCATTAGAGCGAACAGGCATACAATAACGCGAATGAAGTTTCAAGAGTGCGATGGAACGTTGAACTTATAGACTTGATAGCATAGTGTCTATGGGTTCCACAGGAAGCCCATAATTAGAACAACCATCAACTTGAGGATACTGAATTTATCAAAAACACATAACAAAATGAATGGCATTCATCGAAGAGAGTTGCTATTCAGATTTTAGAGGTGAAAGGGTTTCAACAAGACATGCAATCCTTCGGTTTAATCTAAGCCAGACTACAGCTACCTCCCTGGAAAAGTCGTAATACATCTGATCCCCAGCACAGGATTTTTGGTTATAAGTCTATAATATCAAGACGCTAATGAAAGTTCGAAAACGCTAATGAACTTCCACAAACATATTCATGATTGTCAAATTCTATGCTAAATACGTAAAAAGAACGTTCCTTCGCACTCTTGAAACCCCGTTCGCGTTATTGTATGCCTGTTCGCTCTAATGACAATGCCTTTTCGCTTGAATGAATATCCCTTTGCCGTTAATGAACATTATTAGATTTCGTATTTATTTAGCAATTTATGAATTCGGCTTTCGTAGGATATGAAGAATTAAGCGGATCGAGGAAGGTGTTATCCACCGAGGCCGTTCCGAGATCCGCTTAATTCTTCATATCCTACGAAAGCCGAATTCATTAATTGCTTTATTATTTATTAAAATATTTTCACACACTTAAAGGAGAAAATGAGCTTTATTTTCACAAATTTCACACCCACCAGCAATATAACAAAATAACACAAGCTCGTCCCCAGGTCCTCTCGGTTAACGGTGCCTTAACCTGCGAAAACGCTGCATTTTTGACGTCATTTCCTCGTTAAAGTCAAAATTCTTCCAAATTTGGTCATCAGTAACTGATTATGGTGAATTAAACGTGTGCTTTTAGCCAATCAGAATCGGGGAAATATTTTGAATGAATAATAATGTATTTTATTGTTGTTTGTTACATATTTCACTAAAAAGCCCCTTGGGACACTTAATGTATGGTCCCGAGGGAAACAGTTAGTTTTGTTTTCCCAAAGGTCCTGATGTTTCCCGAAATGAAGTCGAGGACAACATCAGGACCTGAAGGGAAACAAAACTGACTCTTTTCCTGAGGGACCATACATTAAGTGCTTTGTTATATATTTAGACTTGCCCTTAAACAATTTTATTATATAGACACGAGTGTTTTACTGGAAAATATACCACTTGTAAAATTCATAAAAACTACATCCGGGACCCGAGTGGTTTATTTTCCATAATAATAAACTCACACGTGAGTTTATCGATGACGTAATTTCGGTAATTTCCCTCCGAAATTTGTATCGATGTCTTTTTGTCTACATAATAAAAAGAACATTACACGACGGCTTGAAGATATGAATTTTATTTTCTCGTGGCAAAAACAATATTTTACTCACTCGCTGCGCTCGTTCGTAAAATATTGTTTTGCCACTCGAAAATAAAATTCATATCTTCGCGCCACCGTGTAATATCCTCTATATAAATTATAGCAAAAGCAAACAAGAAAAGACGGCACAACTGGCGTGCAGGCAACAACTGCGCGATTGTATCCCATTCGGGATACACTTGAATTTGATCAGGGGTACGTGACCAAGAATCAACCAATCACAGTGCTAGTTTTGTTGAGTGAAAGTCTACGTATGTAAGCATATGTATGTATCATTATTACACAGCATTTTCTCAAGAAATTCTGTAAATTACAAACATACAAGACAAACTGTCAACCCAACCCTCCTAAAAAAAACATAAATTAACTGATTCACTGTTACCTAGTCCAACTGGAATTTGGATGTGTTGATTTTCTAAAGAGAAAAACGCTAAAGAACTCAAATAGAAGCCCTTGCGAACGGAAATAACCAACAATGAACTCAACTCACTGCAAACAACCCTGGAGTCTTACCGTTAACTGAGAAGGATAGCTGTTAAGACTTGGTGGTCGTGCAAGTCGATCATAGCCACTTTGACTCTCACCTCCCACAGATGGCATAGGGTTGAGCCTGTTATACTCTTCACGCATGTGTGTCATATGCGATGTCTGAGAACCCCAGCTGGGGTGTCGCTCTAGACGGTTGTAGCTGAAAGCAGACTCTGACATGAATGAGAAGCTGCCTATACTATGAGCACTACCAATGCTGTCGGACCTTCCAATGTGGTGATAACCCTGTTGGTCACTTGGTGATGCTATGGACTGAGGAAGAGTTGGGCTAAAGCTTCTGGATGCAAACCCTCTGTTGGAAGTTGGTACTAAAAAGAGGAAATATTACCTGTCACTCTTTGGGCCCTAATGTCAAGATGCAAATTCTCTTAACACGTCACTATACATTTAAAACAGTTGCAGAATGTAATAGAATAACAACACAGTCTGATATTGGTGATCATTACTGTGTATCGACAACAATTACAATGAGAAATAGGATCCTGACCACTACTGGGACTGAAAATCAAGTGAGAAATGAAATTGTCTATCCTCTAATCACCTTATGAGATAAGTGTTTGTTACTTTATGAGATAAGAAGCTCTATATGGAAAGCAATTACCTTATTATATAAACTGGTACATGTAAATTTACTTTTTTCTCCAAGGCTCTGAGAAGTTAATCTTCTAAGTGTATAATTTACTTATAATTATGCTAGTTTCATGAATTTGTTGTTTGATCAAATAAGCATCTTTGACTAAATTATTTACAGCATGCACTCAATGCTCACCAATAATTTTGTTTCCTGCACAGTGTATTGGAATTGTAAGGAGAATGTATGTATAAATCTGCTATTGATCAATTTTGAGTGTCCAAGATAATCATGAATATGATGCTAATAAACAGCAGCATTTAAGTCAAAAGACCAAATTATAATATGTAGAACAAGAAGATGCCAATTAGAAGTTGATCAAAATTTGTCACAATCACAGTCAGAGAAATGTCAAAAAGATTTCCCGCAGCTGGACAACGAGGGAGAGGGGATGGCATTTTAATTGCTTTATGTCTTTCACTCTTTTTTCTTGAAAAAAAAAAAAAAAATGCAGGCTGCACAAACACCAAAATAGCCAGAGATATCTCCAGTCCCCGGCCCTTGTTGAGAACCCTGCAGTCACATATATTTGCTCCTGTTGTTGCTACAGTGCGATCAGAATATCTATAATCTTTTTATACATCACAGAGGAAGATTTGCTTTTTTCACAAATTAAAATAAAATTTCAGTCACCATTCAAGAGCTTAACACCAGTGTCTGTGTGATTTCAGAACTTCAAGCATATTGCGAGCATGCGAGGTAGTAACATAAAATGCTCTACTTTCATATTGTGCTTTAGTTAAGTATGGACTGTAAATTAGACCATAAGCAAACCGAGATCTACATACCACTAGTGGGTAGAAGGCTAAATCTTAATTGATCATATGCTCTTTCAATATCGTCTTCTGTCAATTCACCCGATGAAGCCCTGGCCATTCCCTGTCGGGCCCTAAGACGCGCAGATGCTAGCTTGTCAATGCAATCAAATATTCTGTTATCGTCTCCATCCTGTGTAAAGAAGTTATATTTTCCTTCGCCCATTGGTGAAGCCCTTCCAGCTTCAAAAATGAACTCATTGCAGTCCATTGACTCATAGCTGCGTATGGTTGTTAATGGCCACTGTGCAAGGACAGCTCTTGTACGTTCCAATGCTAGCGTAAGGCCCCACTTGGAGATATGCAACAGGCATCTCTGATCACGGGCACCTATACGTTGCAACTGACGACTACCACTGCCTTTTAGTCTGAAAACCTCACCTGAAATAATTTAATGAAGAAAACTGTTAATAACTGATAAGGTTGTTTGTGATTGTGGGAAATTTGGAACATACAGTAGCTGCAAACGGGACATGATGGCTTTCTTAATTACTAACCAAATTTATGAGTCTTTACTATTTTCTGTTCATACAACCCTTTCTGTACCAGCTCATGTGGAGATGACTAAAACCGATTATTATTATTATTATTATTATTATTATTATTATAAGGCAGCTAGCTGTTAACTTCTGAACAAACAGTTCCTACAATATTTATAATATTATTACTGTATGCATGTTTAACAATGGCCAACTACAGTGTCTCATTAGTATTACAGTCAACTCTCTCTTAACGACCACTCAATTAAGCAACCACTTCTCTTAAGTGATCATCTTGTAAAGGACCATTTTGCATTTCAGTCAAACACTGCTTCAAAAACTCTCAATTAAGTACACTCTTCACATTTGGACCGCTACCACTATCAAGGCCTGAAATTGGACAAATCCTTTTGTCTTGTGCTTCTGATAAGCGACCACTCAAAATTCTTACATAACTCAGATGTCACAAAGGGCAGTTTATCAGATAGCGCTGACAATTTACACAACTGAAGATTACTGCTCGATCATGGTCACACAGCAAAAAAATTCAACAGTTTTATTGCATGATAGAAATTCCTATTCCATTTGAAACATACCTGCGCTTCCAATTTTTTTCCCTAAGCATTCTATAACCGCCGCGTCAACACTTCATTCATACAATACTAGATTTTCTGCAAACTGTAATTTTAGCAGACCAAAAGTATGTACCAATTATGGCAAGCAAACATTTACATTCACCTCTTCTAAAATCTGGGAATCTATAGACCGTCATATCAAACAATCCAGCTCCGTATTTATATTTAAATCAAAATATAAACAAGTGCTCCTTCTAAGCCAAACGTAGACTATAACTTCGTCCGAACATGAACATTTTTCTGATCTACTCCACTCTAGTTTTCCATCGTCAGCAGTGGCCAACTCGAAAGCTTACAGCTCCTTTGGCCACTGCACACAATACATCAGCAAAGTAATTCATCTCTTTTTTTTTTTCCTTTTTCTATTTTTCCTTTTGGCTCATTTTAATACCTATATTGTAATTATGTTTTTCTCTTGTAATCGTCGTGTAAAATAAAGATTGAATTGAATTGAATTGGAATAATAATAACAAATTCTTTTTCTCAGAAGAGATTTGCATATTTGCTTCATTTTTTGATAAATTTTACTTTACCAAAAAATGCACATGCGAAGGCGAAAGAAAAATCCCAAGAGACTTTTCTTTCCATCTCATTAATGTCAGAAAGTTGAAATGATTCAAGAAAATTCCAAGTGACTTGAAAACCATCCTTCTGACTGACCTAGCTGACTTGCTGGTTTTCTCAGTTTGTCAATCAAACTAAGCTCAGAGGCAACCTGTTTGAATGCTCTTGCATTTCATGTTTAGACTCAGTCTTTCAAGTGTGTGGAGAGGAGGAGAAAGATGACAGTAGATGTTTTCTTTCACAAATCTGCGATTCATGTTTGTTTACAACTGAAGAAAACCCTAACTTTTCCTCAATAACTAGCTGTCAATTTTCATTTGCTTAAATTACTTTCAAGTAAGTAAAAATGTAACCTGTGTGAAGTGTTACTAAATATTATACTTGACTTGAAATATTCCTAAGTTTATTTGGGATTTAACTTGTAGACTACTATTCTAATTACTATTACCCCTGTCATTAAAAATCAGCATCATTATTAATGATGATTAATTACACTATTATTCATCATTAGCTATCAAATTACTGACTGCCATCATAAATCCATTTGAATATCTCATTTTCCCACCATCTGACTGCATTTCGTGCCAGACACTGACATGTGTCACTCAGCCCCAACAGATTACAGTCAAGGGTGCAGCGCTAAAAAATTGCACAATGAATTTGCATAATTTACTGCATAATTACTGTCCTTTTTCATCACGTAATTAGCTCCGAAATTTCCACGTAATTTCCAATGTTTTATCTCACTCTATCAGAAAGCCTAACTCTAACTCACCTGCCATTCGTGGGTTCAAAGCAGACTGCATCTGTAACTGGATCACCCACAGGTCCATCACTGTTTCACTCTCTGCTGCCAACATCAGTACCTCTGCATCAGTGCTAATTTCAAACACATACAACTTTGTCTTGTGTTCTGCTCGTTTAAACACCTTGTACCTTGGGAATAATTCTAGTGTTCCACGTGGCATCTGGTGCCGCCATCCCTCCTCCTTGTCAAACCACTGCATAAATGGCTGGTCAGATGAATCGTACTTACGTAACACAAAGTAGTTTTTCTTCCATTTCTTGGCAAATGACTTCTTTATCCAGTTCTTGTTCTTAGCACCTTCAGCTTCTGTTGGTCTTTCTAACCAGCCCTACAGGATGTAATGTTTTCTCCCTTTGTAAATTACCAAACGTAAAAATCACTTTGTTATTGCTTGATATTTTATTATTAATTTTGTTAAAAAAGAATTGGCTTTAAAGTTGAAAATTTTACAAAATCAGCAAAGCCCAATAACAGTTTGACCACACTTGGTGTACTGCTTGCTACCTCATGATTTCCTTACTAAAACTACACCCTTTAGAATGAAGGCCAGTGTATTGCAAGATAATTTAATCAAAATAGATAATTTTTGACTGTTGCAGTTCTTGCCAACACTACAGCAGTGTGTGTCTTTCGTTAACCCTTTCAAGCCATAAAAATACTCTTACTATGGCATTTATCAATTTTCACTCACTGCATTCATACTGATTAGTGGGTTAGGTGATTCTGTAGGCATTTTTTTCCAAGTATACGAACAGGCTTTGATTTTTTCCTTGTAGATATGCTTTTATCTTAGTTTATGTATGAAGTTTCCTTAATATATTCATATTTTTTTTGTACCTGTTTGCATTAATTTTCAAGAAATTACCAAAGCTCCTCCCTCCACTTAAAATCTAATCTTTAGCTCTATGAAGTTTAATAATTAACCCTGGATTATCACTTATTGACCAAAAATTTAATAATTTTTGAGTGACTGTATCTCCATCTAGTTGTCTTAAAAAGAAAGAAATGTAATGTTCTATGCAAGCACCCTTCATTTGCCATTTAGAAACTGGAAACACTCTACAAAATTAGTGTTTCAAGAACACACCTCTTTCAAAATCCCAATGTTAGACCCCCATGTACTTGGAATTTTAATTGTAGCTACCCCCATGCCTCAAAGAACCCCCTTCCCCTCAGAATTCCAAACAGCTCTCTGTGGTATAGAAATGGACATAAACGCCTATAACTACTTTGTAAAGCAAGCAGATAACAAAAATTGAGCCCTGCAAGATTTTAACGATTTTGATTAACAGTGGAACATAAACATCCTTTTTGAAGTGATGGTTTAGGCTAGTCATTGAAACAACGTAAGTTAAGAAAAATCAGCAGGATCAGTAGGGTTTACAGTTATTACTTTATCAGTGATCAGTTAGCTCAGTTGGTAGAGCACTGGACTATCATGCAGGAGGTTGTGGGTTCAAAACCCAGCCGGACCAACACTCAGGGTCTTAAAAATAACTGAGGAGAAAGTGCTGCCTTTGCAATGCCATCTACAAACGGTCAGACTTTCTAGTCTTCTCGGATAAGGACGATAAAATGTAGGTCCCGTGTCATCATACCTGTTCCTTGTAATCTGTGGGACGTTAAAGAACCCACACACTGTACGAAGAGAGTAGGGGACGTAGATCCCGGAGTAGTGGTCTATCTGATCATCTTGTTAATAGTGTAATATCATAGTCGAGGGCCGTATGTTAGAAAACTGTTATAGGGTTAATGCGCCACCCTCGTTAAATAAATATAAGTGACTATCATATATTTTGATCAAGTTTCCTAGTGAATCTGGCACATTCCCTTGTTCATTGGACTGTTATACAAGTAAGAACAATAAGTTTTAAAGTCAATAGAGAGACGGATATCAAGAGTGTCTGTTTTAAATACATGTCATTAGAAAAGGCAGAGCTTGGTAAAGCTGGAGACTACTCCAAGACTAAAGAATTTCCAGCTGTCACGATCGTGATATGTTTAATCCAACTGAGGATTTGAGCCACTCCCAAAATAAAAAGTATCCATCGTAGTTACCAGAGAGGAAAATGAAAGTTGTGCAGCCTTACGACATCGCCTGTCTGAATGCTATTTACAAGCAACTACAAATCTACTTGGAGCAAAGAAAAACCTTAATTATGCAACCTAAGTTTACGAAGCGCACGATGCGAATAGCTGAACAACTCGATCCAATGATTCTAAAACAAACCAAACTGGACAGTCGAGTTTTAATAAACCTACAACAAAACGCCATAGAAATAAACTGTTAGAAATGGTTCTAACTTATACGGTGAAGAGTACTTACTTCAAACACATCTTCGATGCCTTCTAGATCGGACATGACGCTCGATGGGCGCGCGTTCGTCTAATTTGATCGAGTGCCAGCACTGAAGCCTTTGAATCGGCAAAACTACAGAATACAGGGCCACTTATTTACATAAATTTCCCAGCAATCTTTTAAAATTGGTAATGAATATTCAGTAGGGTCTAAAGTGATTGATAGGTAGAGCTAACTCGACACTAACTTAGCTGTGAGTCCACCATGCCATTGATCAACATCGAGGCACGGAGATGCCATCAGCGACGACTACCGGAAATGGGCACTGGAACTTCATCCCTACGTCACTATTTTAAATTTGAAGGCGCTGAAGCGGAAGTATCGCCCTCCTCTGCGAAGTAAAAACATGAAAAGACTATTTTCCAAGTTTTGTACAGGGCGCGAGTCTTTGGCCTTAAGACTTTACTGGAAATTTTGGTGAGGAACTTCTAGCCTATGAATGCCGCCGTTCATACGTTATCCAAAAAGGAAAGAAAAACTGTTGGCATCTGTTTGATGTTTTTTTTAGCTTTGTATGTTATCAAAGCCGTTCTTTTGACGAGGTTCAGGAAGGTTGATATCGAGTTTTCGTGAGTTCCCAAATAAGGCAGGCATCGAGTTTTCGTGAGTTCCCAAATAAGGTAAGCATCGGTAATAATTCCTCTGTGGGCTGACCATTTGGCTTTTGACAGGAGAGGGGTGACAAGGTCTTGGCAAGAACATGAGCCCATTTTGAGTGAAAATGCTCGCTTTAGGTGAAAAAAGAGCTTGATTTTTTTTTATCATCAAATTCATTATTATTATTATTCTTATTATTATTATTATTATTGTGTGGTGTACTACATATAATGCCATAATATTTATTATATTTATTTAATATTTTGTTTCTCCTCCAGCTCACACTATAACTAATGCTAGGCCCTTTACTAGTACCAGGATCATTTCTCATTAAAAGTAATAAACTGGTTGACCCCTTTTCCCAATCCAAGAAAGAAATCAGCACGCAGGATATTCCGAGATTTAAGCAGCAATTCTCAATAGTGAGTCTTATGCACTTCCTTACTTGTTAGTCTGGAGAATTTGACATTAGACAATATCCTTTGATTGGAATAATTCCATAAGCTGTATTATAATTACAATGGAGGAAGCCCCAAGCTTTTCATTATCATTGCCATTACGATGATTTCTAAATCAACCTCGTTCCCAGGGTCTCCTCCTCTTCCCGCCCCACGAAGCGAGGAGAGAGACCCTGGTTGGGTCTGGTCACGTGTCTCCCAGAATCTGGGAGATTACAAATAAACGATTCGAGGGAGGGGAGAATAAGTGGGAAATTTGAGGCCACCGCCTCCAGGGGTGAAAGGGAAGTGTTGTTCTCAAAGAAACTCATGCGTTTTGAGCTTCCGTTCACGCGGGTCAGGGTGAAATTTCAAGTGGCGGTCCACCGAAAACACCGAAGAAAGTCTATAAGTCCGTTGGTTCGAAAGTTTTAAATTGCTGTAGATTATGTAAATCATTTGGCGATGTTTCTCGTTGGAAAAACCTATTTGGTAAGGGAAATCGTACACTGCTCGCCGCTGCGGAGAATATTCACGGAAGTCCTCTATTACGCAGCGAATCCTTGCCACATCTATTGTGCAGGCCATGCGAAAGGAGATTAAACAATTTTATTGTTTTCAAGTCCACGATCACCGAGACCGAGAAGTCATATAACAATGGAGAAAGAATGAAAAGATGTATCGAAGTTTCCCCGTCCGCGCCTCGAACGTTAAAGAGTTCGAAGAAACGAGACGAGCGAAGCAGTCGCCGTGGCCTCCAGCTTCGATCAACAAGTTAGCTTGAATTCTTCGATAGAAAGAGAGGTAAGGTTGAATTAAATACAAGTCATCAGGAAATCATGTAGCCTTTTAGTTTTAACTTGTTATTTTGTCACTTTTGTAAACATCGCAGCTGTCTTTTGACACAACGGTTGGATATCCGAGAATAAAAATTACCCTTTTACAATTCTCTCAGAATATGCTGCTAACTGTAACAGGCGTGGAAATTCCCCACTGCTTGGCGTTTATGCATAAACCCATGAAAAATTATAATTATTCTCTAAACCATAAATATTTTCCACCTCTGCAGAATTTGTTACCTACAGCAGCCGAAGCTGTTTCTCCAGTCACAGGGATCATGCACGGATGTGAGACACAAATCCAGGTTTATAAATATTTACTTAATTAATTTCAAATGATGTCAGTTTTCAATTTGCCTTTTTGCACAGCTCAGTAATTTATGTACTTATGTGATAGGTTTCATGCCCTGAACCACAACAGTTTGAAAAGTTCCTCACAGATGCAGACAAGGAATTACTGGAGGTGGCACGAAGGAGCAATCAATCTGTTCTTCGGGAAAGAGGGTACACAGGAATGAGCACCCTTGATTTTGCAGAGATTATTAATGAGGTTCAGACTTCCTGCCCTACTGTGTATAATTTCTTGTCTCGGGTGATGCAACTTGATGTCAACACTGATAAAATGTTAGCTCCTATGACCCTTATCTATGCCATCATAATGTTTACACGATGCAAGGAGTTGAGCCGTGTCCAAAGGGTGAATACCGTGTTGCTGACAGAGGGCAACGCAAGTCAGGAGGTACATAGTTTACTAATAAGGATAATGTGCTTAATAATTATGTTGTTGTCTTAGTGTCCACAGCTGGTGGCACAAAGCTGCAAGAAACCTTGTTCCCAGGTTCATTTCATACTGGAAAGCCCCCCCCCCCCCCTCCTCTCTCACTCTGGTATCGAGAACCTAATAGCAATAATGGAATAAAATAAAATGTGTGCAAAAACAGTACAAGTGTGTCGCTTCGTGGGGCGGGAAGAGGAGGAGACCCTGGGAACGAGGTTGTTTCTAAATATCTTTCATTCCACCTAACGAATTTTGTCTGTAACTTGTTATCTTTTTCAGTTGACTAAAATAAAGTTCATTGTTTAAGAAATAAAACTCATATTCTGTGTTTGGACAGGCTTATACAAAACCGAGATGCGTTTGGGAAGAATTCAGAGAGCAAGTCAAACAAACACGAGGACCAGGGTTGATCTTGTGTTGTGCTCGAGAATTCTCAGCAGCGCCGTACAACCACAGTAGATGAGTTTTATTTCTTTTTTAAAAAAATGGCTTAAATTATGCCGCGTTTGCTTTGAAAGTGCCGCCATGTTTATGAAAAAACAACTACCGTGTGTACTGTATATCTCCTTTATTTTATGATACCTTTTTGTCGTAGGAGAAATGTGCATCTCTAGTTTCTCGACAGGGCTGTGGAACCATTCAAACTGTCTAAGCTCCATTCGTTTTTCTTTTTCATTGGAACCAACATTCACAGAAATACAGTGACTATGACTGTAAGTACCTGATTTCATACGGCAAATCGTCAATTGTCAAATTCCACACTTTTGCGTTTGTGATTGGGTGAACGATACTTTGGCTGGTGGATTTCCTCGTATACTGAATAAAACGAAATCGAACTTTGCAATAACTCCATGATTGTATGGGAAAAGACCATTATCATAACTCCTTCATTCCTGCGTACATGTCGTACTCAGTTCAGAAAACACTAATTGATGTATAAAACAATTCATGATCTTGCCCCGGAATACCTTCAACGGAATACCTTCAACGGCTTTTCAGTCAGCGAAATGCTGAATATAACTTGAGAAACTTAGAAGGTAAACTTAGTCTGCCCAAGCCAAATACTAATTATTTGAAACGAAGTTTCTCTTATAGCGGGGCCTGTTTGTGGAACAATTTGCCCCTATACTTAAGAAATGCTGACTCTATTAGGCTGTTCAAACGTACAATCAAGGAGGCATCTGACAATCCGTATGCATGTAAAACAGTTGTAAAGCGTTTTTTTTTTTTACTTTTTTTTTTTAGCTTAACTGATGATTTTTCGTGTTTAAGTAAAGTTTACTTACTTACTGGAAAATGAGTAAAAGCAGAAAAAGACACAAACTCCCATCCTTGCATCGCTAAAATAAGCCAAGATATTAAAGATTTTGCATAAACTCTTTTAAAGTAGGAGAAAACGTTTTTTTTTTTTTTTTAACGAAGCATCAGAAAATGTAAACCTCTTACTAACCGAGTTCGAGGTCCGTACTGTAAGTTAAGTACAGAATTTTTTCCGCTTCGCGCTTGGGCCATAAATCCGAGAGGACAAAAAGAGGATCCGTAACTTACAGTACGGACAGAGAAAACGAGGTTTGTAAGAAGTTTATTATGTCTCAAAACAAACTTTTGAATCTAGCGGGCCCTAGAGTGAAGTACGGCCAATCACAGTGCGCGTACTAGCTGAGAGATCTAGATAATAATTAACAATTAGACCCGTAGCCCTTGAGGGCGAAAGGTCTAATTGTTTTAGTATCACCCAACTAGTCGGACAGAAAAAGCAATAATAAAGTTAGCAAATGCAAGTTGAAGAAAGATTTATTTGGGAATAAAACAAAAGAAAGCGCCACGAATTTCGCTACTCGAGGACTATTACTAATAGTCCTCTAGTAGCGTAGCCAATCAGATTGCGGCATTTGCATTAGTCCACTAGTTGGGTGATACTAATTCTTTAATATTATATGGCTGTGTCTCAGAAGGACTGGGAACTACCAAATTCACGAATTTGATTGGCTGAAATCGATATTAACCGCGGTCTAGATTTTCCCATCTAGACCGGCATCCGTAGACCGGTTTTATTTTCCGTTGAAAAGTAGCAAACTAAAATACAAAAATGTTCACCATTTTCTTTTATTTTCGTCTCAATCATTTATGGAAGTGCCAAAAAGCCTGATGACAAAAAAAAAGTAGAGAAGACGAGCAAATTTCGGCAGGTTTAAGTTAAGCTCATCGCCGTTCGCAAGCAAAATGTCAGCAACCAAGTTACATTAAACGAATTAAAGTTTCCTTCTTTGCCATATAATAAACATCTTACTAACCGAGCTAAGTCGGTCTGTATGGGAGAATCTTGACCTCGGTCGTGCGTACAGACATCACTGCGTTCGGTCTGTACTCACGACCTCGGTCAAGATTCTCCCATACAGACCTCCAGCTCGGTTAATAAGAGCTAATTCTTGGTGAGAATTTTCAGTTTACATCCAGTGTGGTAACCAGGATGTAAGCGGCGTCGATGTAAGATTATTTGCACAGCTGTTGTAATGACCGTTATCAGTATTGCGCAGTTTCGCTTTTATTTTCAAAATTCACTGCCTAGCGTTGTTCCCAGCTAACAACTGTTCATTCACAATAAAATTGAATATTTAAGGTACATGTCTAACACGTTAATTACCACTTTAAACACGGGGTGAAATTGAATTATCATGGTTAAGCTGCTAAACAGCAACTTGAACAATAATTGGATTTTGTACTCAGTCAAGATTCAAGACTTCAGCCGCAAAAATTCCCTAAATATACGTTTGCAAGTTTTACGAAAGTCCGCACTGAAAAACGAATAGACAAAGGCATTTGCTGTGCAGTTGACGAGCATTAAGTTATACGCTACTTGGATTAAGGTTTTCGGCGGAGTAATATACAAAGCGTTAAGTAGCAGAAAAGTGGCGAAAGGGAGCGAACACACAACAAATATGGCTGTCAACAAAAGCATAATAAAGACCACGTTTCGCTTGCCTTTATCCGTGGTCGGTCGGAACTTACGGAAAAGCTTTGATCCCTGCGTGCGCAGCAAAGCTCGAATGACGGCGATATTGGTAGCAAGTATTACGAGAAGAGGAACAAGAAAAGTTGCTGATATAGTAACCATAAAAACAATTGTGATATCCGTGCCTCTTAAGAAGTCGTAGTTGCACAGCGGTACGATACCTCTACCGCAAAATGGATATTCATGGCGTTGCAGAAAGTAAAAATCGGGGATGGTGAATAGAATAGAATAATACCACGAAAACGCGATCATCAGAACTGTTCTGCGTTTGTCGATGTCGAATTCCATTGGTTTGACAACGGCGAGATATCTCTCAGCTGAAACGCAGCAAATGAGGCAGGAAGAAGAACAAAGCGTAGTCCACAACAAACCACCAAAAATTTTACAAGCGAGAGTTGTTGTATAGCTGGAGTCTACGCTAATGGCCTCGTTTACGTTGTACATTATGCACACTAACATGTCGGCGACGCTAAGTCCTTGAATAAGAAGCTTCATTGCACTGTGTTCTCCGTTTTTCTTCATTCGCTGTAAAATGAAAATCACGAGAGTATTGCCCAAAATTGAAACCACCAACAAAAGTTTGCTCAACACTTTCTCGGTTGTTGAATGCCACGTTTCTGGAGGTATTATACAGCCACAGAATTTCTCATAAGCCGCTCTCTCTTCTTCTCCCAACGGAAACGAATCGTTACAGGCAAAAACCTTCATGGCCATCTATAAAAACGAATTCATCTTCTCACTGTCGTTTCGATGGCAATTAACCATAGTAGAACAGAGCGATTGTTATTGTATTTGTTTTCTATGACGTGCTATTTGTCATTTCGTGAGCGCTGCTTTAGCTTTTTCGCCTTTTCTTTGACAAGAAATTAACGGCTTGTCCAATGTGTCTTCTAGCTGTGGCTTCATACAGATTAATTTTCTTGGAGATGTTCTCTGGAACGTGTAAGGCGCAATAACCCCCTTCAAAACTATTGCGTGCATACATTGTTTGGCATTATTTGGCTAACAATTGACTGTTGTAAGAGGGCGCATTCCTAATGAAAATTCATTTCTAATTGAATCTCAAGTGTCCAGAAAATGATCTCTCAACGATGTGAAAGCTGAAATAGGCCCTAATTCAACTCAGAAGCATGATATCTATAGGAAATAGGTTTTTGTATAAGTTTTTCTTTTGCTGAATTCGAAGTCTTCAATGCAGAAGTTAAGCTGAGCAGTTCAAATATGCAAGGTTTCAAATCGTTGAACGAAAACAAGGTTTCATCTGTCTTTTTTGTATTTGTTTTTTTAATCCATCACTTTTATGTTAATTGATTCGTGTACAAGCCTGTTGTAATTCTTTCTCCTTTTATTTGAGAATCGCTAATGATCACCGCTTCATTGCATTCTCGTTGCCAGAGTCCACGATTCTTTTGTCCAGCTAAGATTCGTGGCGCTGACCAAACGAATCGCTGCCAATAGTAACGAGAACAGCATCATTGGATCAGCTTTGGTGCGTCTTCAGGTGCATGCGTATGTGACTCTATACCACTATAACGGGATTTTAGTCAAGCATTCAAGAGATACACCATGTTTTATACTGAGGTTGATGTCAGGTCTTAATTGAGGTTCGGTGATTTTACTCAAGAGAGTGAGCAGTGCGCAGAGCTCTAGTTATACGCAAAGACTTCATTCAACTGACGAAAGAAATAATCATCCAGCCGATTTATCGCATATATCAAATTAACAAATAGGCCCAATGTGTTGATAAGCAACACGAATCCAACAGAAGTTTATGAGGTAATGAGGAATCTTAAACCAAATAAGGCTACGGGATGTGACGGGATCCCTCCACGAGCAGTCAAAGAATCGATGGAGGTTTTGTGCTGTCCTCTTAGTACACTGATAAATCATGTTTTAACTTCCACTAAAATACCACAACAGTGGAAACTTGGTGAGGTGATTCCAGTTCTCAAAAAGGATTGCAACCTAATGAAAACCAACTATCGACCCGTAACGATTCTGCCTGCTTTTTCGAAAGTTTTCGAAAGACTTGTACATCACCGAATAAGCCCACATTTTGAAGGAATTTATCATAAATATGTGTTTGCTTATAGGAAACATCATGGTTGTGACACAGCACTTCTAAGCTTAACCGAACAATGGAAGAAAGAAATTGATGATAACAAAACGATCGGACTGGTCTCTATGGATTTGTCGAAGGCTTTTGACACCTTACCTCACGAACTTATTGTTTTGAAACTGAAAGAATATGGAGCTGATGAAGCAACAACTGCCCTGATAAGGGATTACTTATCAAATCGATTCCAAAGAGTGAGACTGGGGAACACACTTGGCAATCAATATGTAAGGTGTCCCTCAAGGATCTATTCTCGGCCCTTATTATTCAACATCTTTATGAATGACCTTTCATAGCGGGACTCCCGCGCGCGAAGCGCGCGTGGAGCAGAGCCCCATACTCATGGAATATGGTCAACCTCTTTTCGTTTGGTTGTCACGTGACTGACCGAGCGTACGTCCGTACGTAGGTACGCGTCTACAGATTGTACGGGTAGGGTAGGGGAGACTATCAAAAGGAAGGGAGGGGTATCTCAGGCTTGTCTTGGCAAATCCACATCTTTTATATTGGACATTCACAATATGGTCAATTGACAGCTGTCAAAACGGGATAGCCACTGACCAGCATCACATGACCATATTGTGGGCTCATGTGTCAACTCATCGAGGTGACGTGATTTATTTGGAAGCTGTTCTGGTAGCCCGCATATTTTTGGCGGGAAATTGCGTTGACGACTGAAAAAGAAATTTTCAGTTCATTGTCTTTTTGAGACACAATACAGGGACGGCGGAGCGAAGTTTGAAGAGGGGGGGCTGAAAACGAGCGCCGGAGGCCCGAGTTGGTAGGGGGGTCTGAAATCTAGAGTCTCGGAAATCGTATTTACAACATTCTCCGCGACATACTTCTTGAAATAATTAGCCTGGATAAAGCGTAAAATGAAAGGTACTTTTAATGCTTACAGATATTTTGGAGGTTATTTCTCAGCCTTCCGGTCTCCAACGCTAACCTGCGGTTTTTGGACACAAGCTTCCCGTCTGTGGGAAGGACGCACACGCTGAGAAAATGTTAAAAATACGTAAACGCGAAACGTTTCCGACGAGGCTTGTATAAAGTTGTAGCTTAAACAAAATAAAATGTCATCCTCCTCAAAACTGGGGGGGGCTAAAGCCCCCCCAGCCCCCCCGGCTCCGCCGTCCCTGCAATATTACTACTCTACACTGTTAAAGTTTTACTAAAGGATAAACGAAACAATTTCTATTGCTATGTCAACAAACAATAGCAGAGAAAATATAATTTGCAGAACACAGGGTTCAGGTGAAGAGCAACGGGAAAGAGAGCAAGAGTTAACTGAGGAAGAATGAGCGAAGTAGATCGCCAAAGAAAGAGATCGCTCGGGAAAGAGAAAGGAGACGAAATTATAGCGAAGAACGCCGACAAGCAGAAAGAGTCCGGGCTCGAGAAAATAGACAAAATGTCAACGAAGAACGCCGAGAAGCGGAAAGATTCCGTGCTGTGGAAAACAGACAAAATTGGAGCGAAGAATGCCGAGAAGCGGAAAGACTTCGTGCTGTGGAAAACAGACAAAATTGTAGCGAAGAAAGCCGAGAAGTGGAAAGACTCCGTGCTATGGACCACAAATTTGCATAAGTTTTGTCTGCATAATATTTGCTCACTGATGCGTGACTCAGCACTCGCACTTTCCACTTTCCCTTAAACTTGACACTTGACTTGGAAAACCGACTTCTAAACAAACCTTCTTCAGAAAAATGATCTTCTGAATGCACTACTTTTGAATGAAAAGCAAACTGATGAAAGATTTCAAATTTTTATGTCCTTTAATGATATAAACATCTCCCCTGTCGACGGCTAAGAAATACTCCCGCGGGAATTTTCTCTTGGCGGCAAATTGCAGAATGTAGCCCCTTCACTGGCAGCTTTTCGCGTTGTCGACGTTGTCATTTAGTGTGTCGATTGAGAAGTTTGGTTTCAACGCCGTTGTTTTCGTAAGATATGTTCTTCTAAATTGTAAAATGTCTCAAATGTATGTTGGTCATTCACGTGTTGCGTTGGACCAGGTCTACTTATAGTTCACACTTTTACGGTTATTTCTTTTGTTAAGTAACTACAGCTGATTGTAGTGAATAAATGAAGGCCGTAATTTTTTAAACTTACAATGTAATTAAGAAAAAACTAATTAATAATTATTTTTTCATTCTCGTGAAAAATGTTTTTCGGGCTGGTAGATGTTGGTTACAGCTTGCGGCAATCTGTAAAATTAATTTTCTTTGCACCCTGCTTGGAGTAAACATTTATTTTACCGAGGTGTTCGTTTTAACACGAAAATGACAAGAGTTGTGTCCTGCATTTCCCAGTAGCGTGTACAAATCTTTTAAATACATTTACGCAAATAGAATGGTTAATTTCATCAGGAATAGAATTCAGTACATTGATAATTTGTGTTTTTTGTAGAATATACTCCATGACTTTGTAGGTAGAAAGACCGTACTAATGGCAGACGAAAGTTTAGACAAAAATCATAGCAAGTTAACCGACCTCGACACTTAACTATAATTAAAAACGTTTGTGAATTCCTTCGCTGTCTACTTATGCTGACGATACACAAATCTTTTACGCAGATAATGATCTTCCTAGAGTTGAAGAAACCATTAACACTGATCTTGCTAGTGCTGATAAATGGTTCGCGCAAAATGGAATGAAAAGGAACAGTTCAAAATACCAGGCGATGGTGTTGGGAAAAAACAAAGGAGCCGAGCTGGCGTTCAAATGTGACGAGTCACAAGTTCCCATTTCCAAAACAATGGAACTTCTTGGCGTAACAATTGATGACAAATTGAATTTCGAAAACCACATCGCTAAAATATGTAGAAAAGTCAGTCAACAAATTGCTGTACTAAAAAGGATGCAGAAACTGTTGCCTTTTGAGACTAGGAGGGACCTTTACAAGGCTTTCATACTGCCGCACTTTAATTACTGTTCCGAAACGTGGTACTTTTGTAGTAAGAAGTCAGCTGACAAGTTAGAGATGGTAAACAAACGAGCGCCTTATGAGAAACTATTAAAGCGTATTGGTCTCCCAAGTCTCCGCGAACAACGGTTAGCGAAAATATTGTCTACAGTTTTTAAGATATTAGCCAGCGATGCTGGACCTGCAAGCTTACGTGATTTCATTACAGTAAGGCGCTCCACTTATAACCCCAGGGGCAACACAATTGTAGACCTTCCAAAAGTAAAATCAATAACTTATGGCTTAAGATCGTGGAGATATGCCGCATCGAAAATGTGGAACTCTCTACCAGACGAAACAAGAAAGATAAAAACATATACCGTCTTTAAGAACAATTTAAGAACATTACTCCCTTACGGGACTTTGACCGAGCAGTGTGATAATTAAATACAATTTTTACTATTTTACTGCTTGTTAATAATATTTTTTATATTTTCATATTTTATTCTTAGTTAGCTTAAATTAATTCATACACTTCCAAGAAGTTTTTATTTTTCTAGTTTGTATTTTTATTTCGTGGCGCACCTGCAAACTAGCTTTTTAGCTAAGCGTGCTGACCACGTTAATAAAGATTGATTGATTGATTGATTATAATTATCTGATATATCGACGTTAAGTATCACGTGATGACATTCCTAAGATAATAGATTATAGGTGTACCGCTGAATACCCTATATATTAATAACAATTTAAAGCTGACGATAAACTAAAACATTACAGTTGAATGACTCCTATGCCAGGAGCCCATTACCGGGCTCCTGCCCATGCAAATTATAGGAGTTTTATATTATCTCTAGGATAATATAAAGGCGCAAGTTTCACTGTATGCTCTCAACCAGTCAGAGGTGAGTGTGATATAACAAAGCTGCATGGCTAAATAATTTGGTGCAGAAGATCTAGTATTTATTTTCGTTCCCGAGTGACTTTGGAGGTCTCGATTCCTGGTGCTGACCAAAGGGATCGCTGCCTCTGGATAGGAGAATGTTTTATTTGACACAAAACTAATTTTTAACTTACAGAAACAAGGCCCAATAATAATAATAATAATAATAATAATAATAATAAAAATAACTAGTCATACCTACCGGTACAGTGCCAACGAGCAAATGGAAACTTGCGCAATTTGAACATTACCCATATTTCTTTTCATATTAACGTACCTTTTAAATTTAGGAAGGGTGTTGTTCCTTACCATTTTTGTATGGTATTTAATGTTAAATCGTTATAAATTGTATTACAGTATAAGTAATGACGAGTAAATACTGTAGATTTTTATAGAAAAACTTTTATTGAACAGTGGAAGTTTCATTTTATTAATTCATATTATTACAGCTAACCAAGAAAATGAATTCCCTCTTAGAATGTCCTCAGAGTTGTAGTCAACCTTCAAGAATATAACGGTAGAGTTATTTGAAGCACATGCGTTTTGTTAACTATGTTTTGTTAAATGTTGCTAAACCTGTCATATGAGAAATACTTCTTACTTGTGCAAGGTTCACAAGATAGTATTGTTTCTTATGGGTAAACTAACAGGTCTCCCAGCCAATAATTGGAAAATCTCAGGAAAATAGGCTGTTCAAGTTCAAAATATAGGAATTTTGTGGCAATAAAATAGGCTTTTTATAGGAGCTAAAATAGATTTCATACCGAGTTAACCAATATAAAGTAGGAAACACAGTTTTTGTGCTTTTAATTTTTGTAGTCAAATGTGCAAAACAGTAACATTTTTAAAGGGCTACTAGAAAATGTTTTGATTTCCAAAACTTATTAAAACAAAAACGTTATAATAATATTTAAACAATTTAAACAAAACAATTTTAAACAAACTGTAACATTGTTGCTATTAACTACAAGAACAAAAGGTGCAATGTCTTTTATGTCACTCAATGTTTCTCTTTTGCAAATTGATCATCTAATCTAAGCATAGTTAAATTAAACATTGTTTCCATGATCGATACGAAAATAGCACACAACTTAATTGATGTCTGTGGATCAGTTTTTGAAAATATGACTTGTAACAGCCTTAATGCTACTAAAACCTTATATAAAATTGAAACAATTAAAGCAAAACAATTTTAAACAAACCGTAATATTGAACTTTGTTTCTATGATTGATACTAAAATAGCACACAACTAAAGGTTACTGTAGACCTTCAGAGGTGTCTTCTGAAGAATCATTCGTATGCGCGCCGCTTATATTATAACCATAGAAAAGTATATATCATCGTAAAGCTAATAAAATGTACAATCAGAAGAAATAATTTTTTTTAAGATTTGATTTAATGGTAAGCGCGCGCTAGCCTTCAAACGCAAAACTGACACTATTTGTTAAACTGAATTACCTGCCTTCCTGCTCGCAAGTACCACCAAACAAACTGCACAATGTCAATCAGTAGGTGATAGGCTACAAAAGGGTGTGAGGCTTTTTCGATATTCTGACTGGTTGCCGAGAAAATCTATTTTGAAGTTGGCGAATTGAATACTTGCCGATCTTCGTCACATGAGAGCGCGTAAAAGGAGAAGTATTTGAAATATCAGAAAAGCCTCACACCCTTTTTTGCATTGATAACCAAGGAACATTTTGGCCAAATGTCATGAGAATCCGTCAAATCTATATACCCTATTAATTCGCTTGAAGCAAGGAAATCCACGCAAAAATAAAGTCCGAGTTTTAGACTCCTAAAGTTTAAAGGCTTATCACACCTCATGAAAGCGGCTGTCAACTGGGTCATGCCGCCGACCAATGAAACACGAGCTTCGGATCCCCCGAGCGCCCGCAACAAAAATAGCTCATTAAATTTGCGGGAAGTTTTGCAGTCGCAGTCGAACACCGTCGAGTGATTGCGGCGAAAACATGGGTAAAGTTAAATCAACGAGAAAAGCCTCTGGAAAAACATTAAAGAGAATAGGCACTAATCAGTCAGCGAAAGGGAGGAAAAGTTGTGGCGACCTCCAAAGAACCAAAACATTCAGTCAACCAAGCGCGATCCAAAACAAAACGTGGTCACACTCCAATTCCTCCGATTGTGTGCTTGCGTTCGATTCCTCGCCACTGGTCGAGTCAGATTCTACTAAACCAGTGGTAGCAGCTTTCGAAGCCATCAGCTTTAAGGTACCGGCACCAACCTCTCTGGAAGTTGAAGGATGTGAGACTCCATGAAACATCGCTTGAAGGCTGGTCAAACCAGGAACCTTTGTCACTGGCGGCGAGTTCCTTCCTCCTGCTTTCATCAAACAAATCGCCTTTCTCCTTTTTCTCCAGGTTTCTTACGAGATTTTGTCCAAGGCTTCTTTTCTCTTCTCGATGAATTCATAATGTAAGTTTTCACGGATTCTACATTAAAATATTCACTGATACCAACGGCCAAAACGACGCGACACAGCACAACTTTCAATGTAAACAAAATATTAAAATGTTTGTAATTTTAGTCCCGGATAAGAATTGCCGCGAAAAATCAGTAGGCGCTAGATGTGTTTTTAATGGGATTAGAACGCCTTTAGTTATTTATTAACTCTTCTCCAAAATAGTTTTTCCCCGAAATCTCGTGATCATTGAATGATTTCAAACAACTTTTTTCACCAAACTTTAAATCAATGTTTTAGCTATGTCAGGAGCACAGAAAAAAAAAAATTCGCAAAATTCAGCCTTTGAAGGTCTACAGTAACCTTAATTGATGTCTGGATCAGGTTTTAAAGATATTACTTTTAACAGCCTTTATGATATAATAATAATAGTAATAATAATGATAATGATAATAATAATAGTAATAATAATAATAATAATAATAATAAACATTTCTTTCCTGATGAAAAAAAAACGCGCCGAGTGCATTGAGTTATAAAGACGCGCGGAACTTTCCAGCGACAAGAGTAAAAAGCGCCTTGTGAGGTGAGAAATCGTTACCTGGGAATAGTCTCGGGAAAAAGAAAAAGAAAAACACACAAAAATACTCTAGTCATGGACATCATGCTTGCGCAAGCCAATTCGTAAGTGTCGTAACCGGAGTACAGATGTTGCCCAGTAATACACCAAGTCAAGTCAAGTCAACTCCAGTCAAGTCAATTTTCATTTAACTTACACAGAATATTATGTACATAAAGTTAAAATGATTTATTGTTTAAACAAAATAGGAGAAGAAGGGAAAGTAAGTTTGTTAATATGCTGTTATGATGTAGAGTCTGGGAAACCCAGGCGCCATGCACTCAGTAAATTTTCGTTATTGTTAGAAGGGACTGACACGGAAAACGAGTTGAAAACAAATGATTTGGAGTTATTCATTAAGTTCTCCACACAAGCATATCTTTAACTGGCTTTGCGTCTTTTATACTTGACCCAACTACCACGAGGGGAGTTTTGTAGAAGTGTTCAGTTTTGAAAGAAAATACTTTCTCGATTAACGAGTTCAACCAGTAATACCCACAGGAAAGGTAAGTCAAATTTATAGAAAGCAATCAGATTTGATGCTTGCCAAACTCTATACAGAAAAACAAAAAACAATGCTGGGATTCTCAAAGTAGTTCACGGACTGGTTACGGCCTCTCCAGTTTCTCAACACACGAATCGCAGCATCAAAGAAAACCACGAGCAAGCCGAGGACGAAACAATGCTCTTTAAAGGTGTAAAATTCAGTAAAATTTTATTATAAAATTGAATAAAAGAAGTGTGCTAGATTTTCTTCTTTAATGTTGTTTTTTCTTTAATGTTGTTGTATACACATTTTCTGTTGTTGTACATGTATTTTCTGTTCGCTTGTTTGTTTGTTTGTTCGTCTTTTGTAAGCTTTTTAAACATCCAGTCTAAAATTAAGTAGCCTGCCAAGAATAGCTATGCTAATTGCGGGCTACTATGGTCTCTGTATTGGTTTTTAAAATAAAGCGAGTGCTGTTGTTTGTTGTTATGGCTTCTAATGAAACAACTAGACCACTCGTCCTCATTCTTCAAGTCAGTTAGTCGACTCGGCGACGCGCCTCGTTGACTATTAGGGAGCTTTAGCAAACACCACGACGCCGCCTGGGACAGCACCAGGGAAAAGATGAATTTGTTCAGTTCCACCTGTACCAATGGCGGCAGGCTCCAATCATTTTGTTTGCACATTTCTTTCTTTTATTTGGCGTCGTTGTAGTCGACGTCGTCATTGTGTTTCGCTTAAGCTCCCCATTGACTCGTACTCGAATTCTTTGTGGAATTGTTAAATAGATACTGAGTATGTTACCCAATCAGATTGCAGGATTTCTGATATTATGCGAGTTAGTTTCAACATATACAGTACATTGAGGAGGCACAGTAGTGTAGAAGTTAGCGTGTCGGACTTCCGAGAAGGAGGTTTGGAGTTCGAGCCCTGGTGCTGGCACTGTGTTGTTTCCTTAGACAAGAAACTTTACTACACACTGTCTCTCTCCCATCCAGGTGTATAAATGGTTACCAGCGATATAATGCTAGGGGTTACCCTACGATGGACCAGCATCCCATCCAGGGGAGAGTAATAATACTCCCAGGTGCTGCATGCTATTGAAACAGGGATAAGCTCTGGCCGTGTGGTCCTTTGGCTGGTTTGCGCCTTTTTTAGTACATTGAGGATTTTTCACGCCTATAATCGTAGTTAAACAAATCCACTGAGTAAAATGCAATGGCTCGCCTACACGGCAAATCGAGGGGAACATTTTTGCAATGCAAACGGTTTGCCCTGCAGGGTCACAAGGCACAATGCACTAATAGTTGTTCTAAAATGAAGGTTATACTCCAATACACCTCCGTTTGTTTTTTTTACAGGGTAACTATGCTGTAAGCTGTGTAGTAGGACTGAGGGGAGTTCAATTCAGTCTGTAATCACACGAGTGATAACAAAATCGGACGACCGCGCAGCGGGATTTCGATTTGTTCATCACTAGTATATGATTACAGACCGAATTGGATGACACGAAGTCTTGTTACCAATAAATCATTAAAATTACAATTTCCGAGAAAAGAAGAAGAGCCAAACGCAAGTTATGAAAGAAAATATTGTCATTTTCAAGGGAAAAATTCTTTATTCTGAAGAAAGCCCCAATTTAGGAGTCTGTACATTCCAAGGTTGTGATTGGTTGATTTAAGCTACAACTTTGAATGTTATTGGCTTATTGAATTGTCCGATAACAAACAGTCCAACAACAGACTGTCCGATAAGACTGTCCGAATTCGAAGGAGGTTATGCTCGCGGCGCTTCATAATACCAAATATGCGATACCTCTAGATCATCCTATTCTCAAGGATCATGGGGCCTTATATATGAGGGCGTTTCCTCATTCACTAGAATTTGAAATTACATTGACTCCAGTTGGTGATGTCGTCGTCTATTCGAATGCTGAGGACCCACCAAATTACACACTAACGAACATCGAGATGGAGTATTCGTGCACTTGTTTAAGTGATGAACTTACAAGCAGGGCACTGGACGCCTATCATATTAGGAAAGACTTTTTATACGAAAACATTCTCATGAACAAGACGTTTAAAATTTCCAGACCAAATGATGGAACAATTAGAGAACATGTGAATATCCCTAGAAAATCCATGACTGGAATCTTGTGTCTCTTCGTGGATGGTTATGAAGCTGGAAAGAGAGACTGAAAAGTTTGTGAATCCAGAAATCACATCAATCAAAATAAGCTTTGATGGGAGGCCGAATCAGAGCTATTCCAAAGGAATGTTACCGACTGATTTATGGCCTTCTGTGATTAAACGTTTTGGAAGTGATAGTTCTATGATAGAGGAAGATTTCATCACGGATAAATTCGCGCTTTGGATCGATCCAGACCCTATCCTGATAATAAAGTTTTTGGTGGAGGTTACTCTCTAGATAATACTCGCGATGGCATTACGCTCGAAATAAATCGCCAAAAGGGAGGAACTGGAGTCATCACATGTTATATGTTTTTGGTTGCTGATGCGTTCATGAGAGTTCAGAATTCCGATCTAAAGAGAATAGTCTATTAAATGCTTAACAGAAAACCAACAGAATGCTCAGCAGATGCTCAACAAAAATCAACAAAAATCAAGACTTCTTAAGAATTTGTTTGGAATTTGTTGGGAATTTGTTGTGGAGAATATCAAGAATTATCAAGTGACCGCTCAGCAAACATTTCAATCCGATTCTCCCTCCCCTCACTCTCTTCTCGCAACATTCCTATCGCATCATCGTGATTGGAAACCTTCGCACTGATCACGTGACACCCGTGACCCCCTCGATGACGTTGAGAAGACAAAGAGCGACGAGAGCGCCTCCTCACCCCCTCTCAGTTTCCCATCGCACCTCGTGATCGGAAACACAATCAAGGGATTATTAGGGAGCTTTAGCAAACACCACGACGCCGCCTGGGACAGCACCAGGGAAAAGATGAATTTGTTCAGTTCCACCTGTACCAATGGCGGCAGGCTCCAATCATTTTGTTTGCACATTTCTTTCTTTTATTTGGCGTCGTTGTAGTCGACGTCGTCATTGTGTTTCGCTTAAGCTCCCCATTGACTCGTACTCGAATTCTTTGTGGAATTGTTAAATAGATACTGAGTATGTTACCCAATCAGATTGCAGGATTTCTGATATTATGCGAGTTAGTTTCAACATATACAGTACATTGAGGAGGCACAGTAGTGTAGAAGTTAGCGTGTCGGACTTCCGAGAAGGAGGTTTGGAGTTCTTGATTTTTGATGATTCTTGAGTTGATTTTTGTTGGGAATTTGTTGTGGAGAATATCAAGAATTATCAAGTGACCGCTCAGCAAACATTTCAATCCGATTCTCCCTCCCCTCACTCTCTTCTCGCAACATTCCTATCGCATCATCGTGATTGGAAACCTTCGCACTGATCACGTGACACCCGTGACCCCCTCGATGACGTTGAGAAGACAAAGAGCGACGAGAGCGCCTCCTCACCCCCTCTCAGTTTCCCATCGCACCTCGTGATCGGAAACACAATCAAGGGCGTTGGCTCCCTCACACACAAATTCCAATCAAGGGCGTTGGCTCCAGCACATTCACAACACACACGCATCTCAAAAACAACCCCTTAAGGGAAATGAACGCACGAGAGAACTTTTTGAGGTGCTTTCTTCTTGCGAGAATTCACGGATTCAAATTGAGGAAGTGAGGAACGCAAGAAACGCGTCAGAAGGGGGCGAAAAGGCGCTAGGACGCGGGATTTGATGAAAACTGTCCTCGGAGCGGCCTTTTGCTACTACTCAGTGAAATATTCTATGAAGAACTTGACAACAACGCCATTGGCCGCGCGTTTGCAAAATCCAACGGATTTCGTTTCAAAGCTGCCTAGCAGTAAGTCCAATTTCCGGTCGAGAGACTTACTTACTTACTTACTGCCCATCATGCCTGTGTGGCACATAGGGCAGCAACAAAGTTCCTCCAACCTTGCCTATCTCTAGCCAGTTTTTCAATGGTGCTCCAGCTGTAATTGAGCTCCCTCAACTCCGCTTCTACCGTTCTGCGCCACGTTGTTTTTGGGCGCCCTCTTCTGCGTTTGCCTTCAGGTGTCCAGCGCATTGCAGTCTTAGCTATGTTGCTGTTGTCCATTCGAAGCACATGTCCAATCCATCTCCATCTTCTCCTGGTGACAATCGTGCGAATATCCTCCTGCTTGGTTTGCTTCAGGAGCTGGTCATTGGAGATTTTCTGTGGCCAGAAAATTCTCAGAATCTTCAAGAGGCTAGTTGTGTGGAAGGACGCTAGTTTTGACAGGTCATGTTCAGTCATTCGCCAGCATTCGCAGCCGTAAAGAAGGGTTGACAACACACAGCTGTCAACCCTTCTTTACGGCTGCGAATGCTGGCGAGAGACTAGCTTCTCATTAAATTGAATGCAACCCATCGAAACTTTGTCGACGGTTATTAATTCTAGTTCTGTGAAAAACTGATGAAAATAATCCGAAGCAGGCTGTTTTTTAAAGAGTAGTAAAAAATAAGCAAACGTCAACATCTCATACTTATAGAAGTTCAGATAGAAACGAAGCACCAGTCAGGTAGGATCTCCGACAAATAACTTGCTTAATTTTTAAAATAACGTCTGTAAGGCAGCGCAACTTTCACCTCCAAGAACAGTGTTGACAAAATTAAGTTGAGGACCCACCCTCTGTGCGACTTTGGTTGGAATGTATAGACACGTGACCAGCCGCAACCAGGGTGCTTTCTCGAGGTGGAGAGAGGACCCTGGGAACGAGGTTGACATCAAGATTGCAAAACATAGCATTTAATGTTACGTTAAAATCTCTTCTAGCATGTGCTGTAGTGTATGTTCACACCACACAACACATACTGTGTCCTTCTTAAACTGGTCATTGACAAGGAAAATACAAAATGGTCATTAAAAACGGTTTCTCAGGTCAAAAAATAAAACATCGAGACTAGCATGAAAGCTGCTACAGCTGTATGAGATTGAACCTCTAGCTGAAAAATGTGACTAAGGTTTCCCTTTAGTCAGATTGTAATGTAAACCTTTTCATTCTTGGTGAGGTTTAAGAGTGACAAGTCAATTCTTCATGGCAAAAACAAGCATTTGCGACCCTCTGACAAGACTCATACAAATTAAGAAGGCGATTGTACAAGAATTAGTTTCGGTGAATTATCATTAAATTTATTTCCACCGTCACCAGGCTTCGAGATCTGGGGATTTCCGTTTCTTCTTAGTCCCTTCATTGTCATCATCCAAATCTTCTAGTCCTTCCATAGCCGCGCGCAGCTCAGCTTCCAAATCGAGGCTAAGGTCGATTCCTTCTGTGAAGTCGGGTGTGTAGACAATATCAGGTGATCCCGGCGGCTGAGGAGGGTCCCCCAATTCCGCCTCTTCGGCTTCTAAAAGACGTGACTCTTTCGCAACGGTGGCATTATTCTTCCGTTGAGAAGACGAATCATTCTCGAGCACAGTCCCATTTGCGACTTCCTCGGTCTTGGTCTGTTCATCCTGGGCCTTTATTTCAGTAGTAACGTACACAGTCTCCTTGATCTCGTAATTAGCCTTGGTATTTCCTTCGTGCCCAGGTTTATTTCTTTCTACATCCTTTATATTGTAAGTTGCATCAGTTGACTTAAGCTCTTCGCTTTTGATCGAACTAGCCAACGTCTCTTCAGATATCAAGCCCTGCGAGTGTTTGTTCACTATAGCAGCCAAATTCAAGTGGTGTAGAGGTACCGCTGCCTTCGATCCACCATCTTCCACAGTAACAGTCCCTTCTTCCGTAGCACCCACTTCTGCATCAGCTCTTTCCACGCTCTCTGACGCTTGTCTCTGGTTTTTCTCGTCCTCATCTACCTCCTCGACTTCCGAGAGATTTGCGAAAGCAACTCGCTCTCCTGTTAGGCTAGACTCGTCCGCCGCACCGGCCGACACCACACTGCTGCTTTCTTCCACCTCGGTGACGGGATCAAGCCTGGAAGTAGCAGCACCATTCGGTAGCGCCTGAAACTCCTCTGGGGAAGGAGGGGGTGGAATTGAACCGCCTCTATCAGTGGCAGGGGACGGAGCATGTGCAACCATGGACACGGCCCCTCTATCGTCGAGTGTAGTGCTAGCTAGCGAGGAATCTGATAAGACCTGTTGAACCGGTAGATCAGGTGGTGACATGATGCGAGGAGGAGTACTTTTGGGCCTTTTTCGAACTCCAGTTGAAAGTGACTGAATCGATAGGGACTTAGGAACGCTATCCGCTGGGGGCTGCCTCAGCGGCCTGGGGGCTTTACGAGATGGTGTCTCTTGGAACTGAAGGGGGGTCCTAGAGCGTGGGGGTCGCCATCCAGGGGCAATGTATCCCGGATGTTCCATTGAAATCTGTGTTTGGGTAACAGTGTTTGGGTTTCCTGACATTTTGTGACCCTCTATCTGCATCTGCTTTTTTCCATAAAGGTCACCATGGAACTCGGCCAGTATGTCCAGCGGAATGTGTGTTTTAGAACCCGGACTC
Source organism: Ricordea florida (assembly GCA_949710005.1). Taxonomy (NCBI): domain Eukaryota; kingdom Metazoa; phylum Cnidaria; class Anthozoa; order Corallimorpharia; family Ricordeidae; genus Ricordea; species Ricordea florida. The sequence goes on from OX453281.1 coordinate 14,319,579, forward strand.
GGGCTCCGTATGAACCGAGGCTCCTCATCTGCGTTTTCAATTATGTTTATGATCATTTTATCCTGCGGCAATTCCTCGATGTCTTTTCTGCTTAATAGCGGCGTGAGGTTGGGATCACGTGTAGGCACCTCTTCCGTTAAGAACACTGGTTCCACTTCCGCTTCGCCATTAGGGCTTGCACGTGGGGCGTGCGTGCTCTCTGCACCAGTCTCATCTTGGCCATACACGCTGCTGAGGGTTTCCCATCTCCTTAAGTGTTTTGTGGTATCCCCTGAGGATATTTTACTGCGCTCTTGTATGTGGGAGGTCCGTGAATGTTGTCCCCATCTCTCGGGGCTGATGGGCGTCGGTGCGGGGGCGCTTACGGGAAATGGGGAATACCTAAACAGAGAGAAAATGCACTTATAACATGGTTTTCGTAAAGCGCGTGCTATCATTGGCTAATATGCGCGAGCCATTTGCCCATGGGTTGCATGCTGACGTCAGATTGTTAACCAGTATAACAGTTGTAAAGCCTTATGCGCCTCGAGCATCTCATACGCTTCTTTTGTGGTTAGCAACCTCCCGCGTGCGCCAATAACTCGATGGTTGCACGCTGTACGTTAACCATTTCTTCGTTTAAAAGATGCACGCGTTTCTCTCTTTTACCTACACAAAAGCGAGCGAGGACTTTCTAGCTATTCAAGCCTCCGCTCCACCCTAAACTAGACAGAGTTTTTAGGTATAGGTACGTGCGCGCAGCTGAATAAAGTTACGCTAGATGAATAGTCAGTAGGTCAGTAGTAGCCAGTAGGTCAGGCTAAATTACCCGCTGCGCACTATGTCAGGGCGCCTGGTTTGACACAAATGTGAGTATGACTACCCATATAAACGAGACATGCCCGTCCGTTTATTACCAATGTATAACATGGGACGCATTAGGAACTATTTATCATACGAAAATAGGACGTCCATCGTTCAGGCTGTCATAATGTCGCGTGCAATGGTTTATTATATGGTGTCCCTGCTGTTAATTTGAGCCAGTTGCAGCGCCTACAGAACGTCGTGGCTAGACATGATCACATACCTCCGGCACTGATCAGCCTACACTGGCTTCCAGTGAAATCGCGAATAGAATTTAAGATAGCCACGTTAACACATAAGTGGATTTGCGACATTGCGCCACAGCACCTATTGAACCTAATTGGAATTAGAGAAGCATCACGCTACCTTTTGAGATCAAATCAGGGAGTACGTACTTATTATGAACAATACTTGACAGGGCTTCTGTTAGTTCAGCGCCCATGGTATGGAACAGACTTCTCTTACAAATAAGACAGTACGAGTCATTCCGCAGTTTTAAGAGCTCACTTAAGACACACCTTTTTAAATTTGCTTAGTTTTAAGTATTTTTAATATTGATATCAGTTTTTTTACAGATAGTTGGTATGTTGAGCTTCGACTAGTTCTTATTATAATTTATTTATTGTTGCATATCTTATTTGATTATTGTTCGTATTATTTATTGTCAGTTTGTAATATAGATTCCACTAGAAAACGGAATTGGTATTATTTCAATTAACTTTTCTTTTAATATTGTACTGTGCAGTTATTATCATTATTAGGATGTAAAAGTTTTTTCCGTTGGTTTTACCTCTCTCAGAATAGTTATTAGCCAAAACCCTCGTGCCTCCTTCTTCACCAATAACAACTTGAACTGAAAGAAATCGTTATTAGGTTCACACGCGTTTCCACGCTTTTTGTGTTGACGACGAAACGAACTTGCTCTGAGATCTTAGATTTACTCTGTTCAAAAACCGCTCTTATCTATAGAAGGAATTCACAAGTAATAAAGTTCAAGTGAGAAGAGAATTGACAGGGCGCTCATTTGTACAAAGTGACTTCAAGCCATGCTTTGTTCTCCATTTAGTCACACCACAGCTTGAGCATGTTAAACAAATTTAGTTTCAAGTCAAGTTGTAAGAAACAGCTCCATGTGAATTCAAGGCAACAAGAATATACAAGTCAAAACTTAACGTGACAGTTTAAAGTTGTTTTACATACCTGAGTGCTGACGTCATATGTCCTCTAACAGGCCAATACCGGTTAAGCCTGACGTCGATAGGTGACACTCGCTCATCCGCCAGTTTCGCATCCATACAGCTGTGAGGCCCTGAAGCTATGCAAAACTGAGTTCCTGGTGCCAACCCCTCAGATTCTGCTGGAGTTCCCGTGGGGGAGGGGGTCATTGGCACAATATCAACAGGCTCCATGGAAACCCTTAAATCTAGGTTCTGAGGTATGGAGTTTGTACAGTGATGAAGTTTGCTCTTCGTTACATGATCTGAGGGTACGCCCACAGAGGCAAGAGGCAGGGGAACCCGGCCTGGCCTTGTCATCAGGCTTTCATCAGCTGCCTTCACAAGACTTGGTTCCTGATTTTTCACGACTTTATCTTTACTGGGGCCACCTAATGCCGCCCCTTCTACCTCAGCGCCGATGTCTTCCTCGTCAGGGGAGGTGAAGTGGGAGTTAATGTCAATGGCGAGATGCACGCGCGAGCTTTCCTTAGGTAACGTTTGCTCCAAACTCCACGCGGCCACGTCTTCAGTGGTATACGAATCTCTGTTCTGATTCACTCTTAATGACTTGGTTCCAGGTTCCTCTAGTTTGTCCCTAGATTGTTGTTCTGGGTTTATTTCCAAGCCAAACGGTAGGTCCGGATGGTCAGCAAAGTTCCTGAACACAGCGAAAAGATACAAAGACTGAGATCAATACATCTCACTAACCAAGTTCGAGGTCCGTACTGCAAGTCTCAGCGGAGTTTTTTTCGCTCGGATTTATTGCCCAAGCGCGAAGCGCGCGAGCCATAAATCCGAGCGGAATAAACGAGGATCCGAAAATTGAGAGATACAATAATAACCGCTTACTAACCGAGCTTGCTCGGGCCGTACTGGGGAATATTGTAGTCATGCAACCACTACAGTGTTGTCTTAGTTGTTTTGTGTTATGTAGGTTAGCAGTGTTTGTTACATATTACATACAATTATATGTATTGTGTGGTGATTGTAACAAAAATATTAATAACAATAATAATAATAATAAAAATAATAATAATAATAATAATAATAATAATGGTAATGATAATAATAACTAATGTACCTAATTGGTAAAAAATGCTACCCAGGTATATGGTGGAAATCCTGTATTTATCAGGAACACAAATAACAAATAACAATCGGCTGAAGAAGCTATAAACCGCATGGCCAGAAATTCGGTGCTTTTTGGCGAAAGACATATATGGTAATATTTGTTCTTCGCTGTTACCTCGTCACCGCATTACTGGGCAGCAAGATAAACCTAAACGATGCGAATTGCACGACATGGCCACACTTGGCTCATCAAAAGTTCTAAATTACAATCACAGTCTTTAAGTAAATCTAAGTATCATCTATAATGATGACGGAATATGGCGGTATATTTCAAGCTTTGATCTCAGGACCAAAATAGAATACTGTCCTATGAGGGCACAGAAGTGTAATGGTTAGCGTGTCGGACTTCCGAGCAGGAGGTTTGGAGTTCGAGCCCTGCTGCTGGCACTGTGTTGTTTCCTTAGACAAGAGACTTTACTCCACACTGTCTCTCTGCACCCAGGTGTATAAAAGGGTACCAGCGATATAATGATGGGGGTGACCCTGCGATGGACTCGCATCCCATCCAGGGGGGAGTAATAATACTCCCAGGTGCTCAATGCTACAGAAACCGGGATAAGCTCCGGCCGTGTGGGCGTTTGGCTCGTGTGCGCCTTTACCTATGCAGGCAGCAATAATTAATCAGTGTACTTAATAGGTAAACAGAACTGTCCCTGTATTGAAAATTTTGTATTTATCAAGGACATAAGCAATGAATGGCAATACGCTAATCAAACTAAAAGTCGCATGGCCAGGAAGTGGGTGCTTTTAGGTGAAAGACAACCTGAAAGAGAGCAATATTTATTCTGCTATTTCCTCATCGTATTAATACACAGTGGAAAAATCTAATGATGAATGAATTTTGCTGTGTTGGAAAACTAATGAACATGAATCTCCGCAGTGCTTCAGTTAGAAAATCGCGGGCTGCCGACAAGATTGTAGGGGAGCAGGGTTGACGCAGTGGTGAGACCGCTCGCCTTCCACTTATGTGGCCCGGGTTCGATTCCCGGCGTCATATGTGAGCTGCGTTTGTTGGTTCTCTACTCTGCTCCGAGAGGTTTTTCTCTGGGTGCTCCGATTTTCCCCTCTCCACAAAAACCAACACTTAATTTGATTTCATTTGTGCTTCACAGTGTCCTCAATTAGTACGTCAGTGCTACTTACAATTAACACTTAAATAAAGTTCATCTTACATTGATAATTACAAGATATTTGTGATAACGCTTGTCAGTAAATTGTCATGGTCATGCAACTTTTCCATTTACTCGGCCATAACGTCAGAAACCACGACAACTCTCTCCTAAGAAAACTAATAAAACCTTAACGCATCTCATGCTAATTTGGTTGGTAAATTTTCATTGTCGCACCAAGCAACTTTCATTTCTTGGGTGCTTTCTCCATGAAACGCGTAAAATCTTTACCAAGCAGAAGCTTGTAATAAGAACTTAACTAATCCATAACCTTTTCTGGCACGCTTGGAAACATACGAACAAAACGACCAAATGCAAATGTCGTTGAAGAGCGCTTTGTTGTATGAGGCAAAATAACCCGACAATTTCGAGTGCTGTCTGTATCCCTGTATTCTATTTGAACTTGGGCTCTTTCTTAGTTTCCAGAAAGGAAAAATAAGCCACAACATGTTTACTATCTACGGATACATTGTCAGGTTATAAGCATTTACACTTGGGTTTCGAATATGCAAAGAATCGAATTATACAAAAACAAGACTTCATCGACTAAAGGCTGGTTTTCACTAGCGACGGAGTCGGAGTCGTAGTCGGAGTTGTAAAAGCGCTTATGACCCAGTGAAAATTGAAATTCGGAGTCGTAAGCGGAGTCATAAGCTCAAAGGAGTCGGAGTCGTAAGAATCAGAACGGTTCCATTTTCTTCCGATTCCACTTATGACCCCGACGCTTATGATCAGGCGAAAACTAGATTGTCGAAGTCGCAAGCAGAAGCGGAAGGACAAACCAATCGTTAGGCCAGGATTCGAGCATTGTGATTGGTTTATTCTTCCGATTCTGCTTCCGACTCCGACTGTTTCCTCATGTGCTTTACGTTTCTAGTATGAGGAAATATCCCAACAAGACAACTTTTCCTACAAGTGAAATTTATTTCGGCGTCCTAACGGTTTTCTACCAGATCACACTTCATCATGAATAATTATTTTTTAGCACGATCTTTAGCTGATTGAATATAAACAAAGAATGGTCCGTATTGGGAATAACCATCTATACAATCATTGGCTGATTAAACATGCAATAGCGTATTGCAACATCCCCCCTCTTTTAGAGATAACGACATAATTGACTAGAAAACTAGCATAGGATTCTTGCACCTGTGTGTACTCTAAAGTTGGAACACATTTCATACCCTCGTATGTGCTACAGTTGAGATGCTGATCCGAAAATTTGTCAAAACACAATTATTTATACGATACACTGTAAGTACATTTCTCTTAAATTGTTATAGTGTCTCTAGATATGTTCAATTAGTCTCGTTGGTGGTCTAATAGTTCGTCGTGGACGAGACAACGCAATTCCGACCGGGGTCTTTCCCGGCACACACTGTTTGGGCAATGGCTGATCAGAAACATCGGCTGTTGTTGAGCTGGGCTGCTTGACAAGTCCAGGTACCGGTGACTTTGGTTCGGTTCCGGGAATTGATGGCACCTGATTTAATTCTTCTGGTTGGATCTCAATCGCTGGACGAATATGGCGACGATTCCTGAAATAGCGAGCACCGGATTCAGCCTGTACCTCATATCGCCTGGGCGCACTTTCATTTGGCTGCTGTACCACCGTGGCTTTCTGCCAGATTGGTTTCTTGGGATCTAACTGGAATCGGATACTCTGAAATTGTTGTAGATCTTGAAGTTTCTTGGCTGTCTGATCATAGCCATCACGTTGGGCTTGTTTCTGTGCTAGTAGCGCCTCCCTGCTGATCTCCAGATTGGGATGCAGATATTGATGGATGGGAAGGAGTGCTCTATATTTCCGCTGGGAAAGCATCTCTCCTGGGCTGAGCTGACCTGGTCTGATTGGGGTCGCACGATAAATTAACATTGCAAGATGCGGATCAGAACCCGAGTCTTCGGCTTTCTCCATTATGCCCTTTACTACTTTGATCATGGCCTCTATGAAACCATTAGACTGAGGATACCTTGGGCTAGAGTGTTGCACTTCGAATCTGTACTGCACGGCAAATTGTTTGAATTCTTGAGACACGAACTGGGTTCCCTGATCTGCGTACACCGTTGCTGGTACCCCGTATTCTGAAAATATTGTCTTGAGAAGACTTATCACGTGTCTCGCCGTCTGATTGGTTAGTTTCTTAACAACAGGAAACTTGCTGAAGTAGTCAGCAACCAGCAGATAATGGTTAGAACGATGCTCAAATATGTCAACTCCAAGTTTGAACCATGGCAAGCTGGGCACATCATGCGGTACCAGTGGTTCCCTCTGTTGAGCAGGCTTGTACTTCATGCATGCGTCACATAATTTAACTGCATTTCTCACGTCATCCGAGATCCCGGGCCAAAAGACTGTCTCTCGTGCTCTCAACAGAGTTTTCTCTTCTCCTAAGTGGCCCACATGAAGATCCTTAAGATACTCTGCTCTAAGTGAAGTCGGAATCACAAGTCGATGTGCTTTGAATATCAGGCCATCTTCGACTGCAAGTTCTTCTCGGTAATTCCAATAATGTTGCAATCCTTCTGGGAGTTGCTGCCTCTGAAGCGGCCAACCGTGAAAGATATAATGCCTTAACTGGTTCAAGGCTGGATCAGCGGTGGTAGCAATTCTGGTTCTGTCAAGTCGGTTGTCTGTGGCTGGAACAGTTGAAGTGATGTGATGCACTGGAATCACATCCATCTGCTTTGCGTCCATAGGTTTTGGACTGAGAGGGTCGACTCGACTAAGGGCGTCTGCAATTGAGTTGTCCTTCCCACAAATGTACTCGACTTGAATTTCGTATTTTGCAAGCCTCAGAAGAAGTCGTTGAAGTCTTGGGCTGGCCGAGGCAATACTCTTCTTCCAAATCGTTTCTAGAGGTTTGTGGTCTGTTTGAACTCTGACTGGTTCACCAAACACATAGTTGTGAAGCCTCTCCATGGCGAATACCACTCCTAGCAATTCCCTCTCAATGTTGGAGTAACGTTCCTCGGCAGGAGTGAGAGTTCTGGATACGTAGATCACTGGTTTTCCTTCTTGCAGCAAAACGGCACCTAATCCTTTCATGGAAGCGTCAGTCTGAATAACGTGTTCTGCTTTCCGGTCAAAGAACGCTAGTACTGGGGTCCTGGAGAGCTCTTCTTTGATGGCATCGAAGGCATCTTGATGGGAAGAGTCCCAGGTCCATTCCGTTTCCTCCCGAAGCAGTGGTTTGAGTGGTTCGAACAGTCTCGTCAACTTGCCTGAGTAGCGTTTCAAATAATTGACCATTCCCTGGAAACTCTGCAGAGCTTTCTTATCCTTTGGTGCTTTCATTTGTTTAATGGCCTCGACCTTTCTGTCGTCTACCTTCATACCCTCTGGCGTGATGGTCTGTCCGAAGAAATCGCACTTAGTTGTTTTAAACTGCAGCTTCTTTGGATTGAGCTTAATTCCGTTCATTCGTGCCGTTTCAAGTAACTGGAAGAGATTCACGTCATGATCCTTGGAATCTATCCCTTTCGTAAGGATGTCGTCAATGCATCCCGTGATTCCTTTCACATCTTTAAGGACCGCATTTAACCTCTCCTGAAATACGTCTGCGCTGACTTTAAGACCAAAGGGAAGTCGGAGCCCCTTGTATTTTCCCCATGGAGTATTGAAAGTAGTTAAGAGTGAACTTTCTTTGTCCAGTTCCACCATCCAATACCCTGACTTGGCATCAACAAGTGTAAAATATTTTCCTCCGTGGAGTTCAGCACTAACTTCGTCGATAGTCTTCGTATAGTACTGGTTCCTTTTGATGCTCTTGTTAAGGTCCTTTGGATCTAGGCATAGTCGAATTGATCCATCAGGCTTAGAGACAGGAACGACGCTGTTGATCCAGTCTGTGTGTCCCTGGACTGATTCAATGATTCCCAAACTGCACAATCTTTCAAGCTCTTCTTTGTATGCTGCTTTCTTCTTCTCAGGTACTGCTCGAGGTGGATGCTGTACAGGATGGGCGTCTGGCTTGAGTTGGATGTGGTACTTTCCCCCTGGGAGTTTTCCTATACCTTCGAATATATCTCTGAATTCGGATAACACGTACTCCTTTGTTATGGGCAAACAGTGTCTCTTTCCATTCAGGATGACAGCATCATCCAACACCTCGCATGTAGGCTTGTTAACCTTACTGGAATCAGGTCGCAGAGCGTTAACACTTGTATGGATTTGCGGCGTACTGGTTAAGGAGGGTGGGGTTACCTCTGGAAAGGCAATGTAGCCAACTTGCTGGGCTGTTTCTCTGCCTAGGATGAGATACCCTCGAGTATCAGTCACTTGACAAGTCGCCATTTGTGGCTGTTGTCTAAGACCAGTATGAATCGCAATAGTGCACGCTCCTAGATTTGTTACAGGGGATTCTCCGTATCCGAATATCTGCACAGAGGTAGGGGTAAGACTCTTGTCTCCAAATAAAGATTTGTGCAGATACAAAGGCATCACGTTGCATCCTGCGCCTGTATCGATCTCGAATTCAACCTGATATATGGGTCCTCCACTTGCTCTACTTAACCAAAGAGGCTTGATGTGCTTGCTTGAGGTATCATTAATACTCTTCACATGAAAAGTCTGAATATGGTGAAACATTGTGTGCTTGTCGTCCTGTAGTACCTGTGGACCAAACATCATGCGGTAATCCTGTGTAGGATCACGAACTGAAGTCTGATTGACACTGGCTCCTGTCAGCGGTGCTTGTAAACCATGTACTTGAACCTGCCTAGGTTCACCAATGGTACCTTGTTTACCTGTTTTGCTCTTGCAGCACTTTTTGTAATGTCCTTTCTTTCCACACTTGTAACAAATAACATCCTTGGCCGGGCACTGCGATCTAGCGTGAGCAGGTTTTGCTCCACAACAAAAACAAGTTTGTCTTTTTGTCTCACCATGCTCTTTATCTTTAGACGTTTTGTCTCGATTTGACCACTCCGTTGATTTCCCGCCTTTTTGATGCTTTGTTTGCACTTTGTGAATCTGTGTTGATCCTTGCTGTATTGCAGTTGCTGCTGCAGTTGCTGTACTGAGAGTCTGCATAATTGATCTTTGACGATCGCTGTTGTACAAGAGAGTTGCAATTTCAATCACACGTTCGGCGGTAAGCGAGTCCTGGTCTTCTTCCAAACACTTTTGATAAACGTTTGGATTCTTTAGACCGAGGAGAATAGCGTTCCTGAGAGCCATGTCCTTCGCGTTTTCTGGCCATCCGCATGCATCAGTTACTAGTCTGCACTTTTCGATGTACTCTGGTAATTCCATATCACCTTGAGTGAGCACTTTGTACTGTGTAGCCGCGACTAGTTTGCTCCCTCTGGGTTTGCATTGCTCCTCCACCTTTCCGAGATGTATTTCCCATTTCTTGCGATCATCGGATGAAATTGTTGCCTTGTCCAAAATATTTTGTCCGCGTTCACCCGACCACTGATAAATGCATAGACATACAAACTCTGGGTCTGCCTTGGTCATCACAAGACCTCTGCATAAAATCGACACCTTCTTTTTCCATTCTAGGAAACGTTCGTGAAGTTTTCCGTCGTTTGTCCAATCCAAGATTGGTCCTTTCGCGAGAACTTCCATGGTGAACTTGTGGCCTGTGAACACAAAAATATTCGCTCGAACTCTGCGATTGTCGATTAGCGATAAATTTGTTCGGTTTTCAGATCGTAGACTAGACTTTTACTCCTGACACCATGTTTCCTCATGCGCTTTACGTTTCCAGTATGAGGAAATATCCCAACAAGACAACTTTTCCTACAAGTGAAATTTATTTCGGCGTCCTAACGGTTTTCTACCAGATCACACTTCATCATGAATAATTATTTTTTAGCACGATCTTTAGCTGATTGAATATAAACAAAGAATGGTCCGTATTGGGAATAACCATCTATACAATCATTGGCTGATTAAACATGCAATAGCGTATTGCAACACCGACAATCTAGTTTTCACTAGATCATAAGCGACGGAGTCGTAAGCAGAATCGATATTTTTCCTTCGATTCTGTCGATTTGATTTTCACTAGATCGTATAGCTCTACGCTTCTGACTACGACTCCAACTCCAGTCCGACTCCGTCGCTAGTCAAAACCAGCCTTAATGGACCCATGAAAGTACATTGTTTGCCCTCGATTCCTCGATTAAACGTTCGTCACCCTGATGAACAATTCCCACAAGACTTATTTTACACTTGGCACGGCAAGCTTTCTATTTAAAGCCTTCCTTCGCATTCACACATTACGAATGTATTTTTTCAAAGCACGAGGTCGCTGATTCAAATCTGTCAATCAAAAATTCACCCTAAGCAGAGAAGTGTGGGAACTGCTAACAAACATCGGGACACCTTACCTTCAAGTTTGGATCTCAGACATCTCAGGACCAAAATAGCATAATAACGTTCAGATAAGGTGCACTTACATTATCAATAATTCTCAGAACAAGACTGTGGGAAAAAATACATTTTTCACAACAGGTATGTACATTCTAAAAAACTGGATGCATTTAAAAAACAGTGAGAGCTGGTTACATTTGGGTGATTTTGTCAAGACAATAGACCAGTGCTCAAACTTGGAAATTTTACCCAATTTATTTTTGCCATCTGCCACAGTCAAAAATAATTGTTGTCGGAAACTGTTATTATCGCATTTTCACTTAGTGTTACTGAATCTGTCAAGAACTCTATTAGTGACATAAATGAAACATTCCATTATAGGGCGTATTGACAGGTTTCTTGATAAGTATGTGCGGTATTATATATCTTTAGACTAGACGCTCTCGGGAGCGTTCACTCGGGCTACACTTGATAATACGGCTTCGAACAAACGTGAATGTGGGTTTACGCCTAACTTTTGTATATATTGTATACTATATGGTTGGATCCACAACCGCAAAAAACCTACCAGACTGTATATCGCACCGTAATTGTTGTCGACGTCGTGTTTAAGCTGAGCAATTTTATCAGAAAGTTTTCTAAGGTTTTACAGAAATTTCAGTGATAGTTGGGTTTTTTCACTAATCGAATTAATGTTGACCAATCAGCTTTCTTGGTTCCCACGGTAAAAAAACAGTCGTGAAACTTGATGCCATTCATCTGATTCCAAGTTATCGAAGGCGAAGAAGCGATATGTGGGAAAAACAACAATATTACTCCTCAATCGCGGGATATACTTTTCTTCCGATTTAGCCTTATTGGCCCTGTTCCCGCTAATCTCTTTCCACACGACCACGCAGAAAAAAAAACTTGAGTTTGAATAAGAAAAGATCCATGGATGATTTTGAAATAAGGCGCCTCGCTTTCATGCCTTCAGGGACACCGCAGACCGCGAGCAGCGCAGGCTTGCTCATTCTCGACGTTGTCGATAGACTTATAGGAAACCGAAACCTAGACTCGTGCTACCAATAACAAATTCCACTGTAGAGAGTGAGAGAGGGTTTTAGGCCGTTCAATCAACTAATAAATTAGAACCGAGAACATCGTGTGTTTTCTCCTTTCCCGAAAATTGTAAATAGTAATCTGACAGTAGGCTTAACCCTTTAAGTCTCAGTAGTTTCCAGCATCCAATTTCTCATTACAATATTCACTGTTCATTAACCATTCATGCCACGAGAATAACAAAAATAGACAGTCAAAGACTGCATGTGGCTCCTCCCGTTTTCACAAAGTGGATGGTGTGGAAACCATTATACTCTAATATACACTTATGTATGGTCCCGAGGGAGTCACTTTGTTTTATTTTCCTGAGAGTTCTGATGTTTCCCGAGACAAATATTGACTATGCCTTCGGCGAATAATTGTTTAATCGTACGATTGGTGAAAGCGTCTCAAGTGACATCCCCCACAAACAATATTGGGGAATCTTGATAAAGCCGTCTTGGAGGGCACAAAAAACTGTTGGCGTGCCCGAGGTTAAAGAACATGAATCTTCACAAGATACCGCTGACTTATGTTTAAAGTTATTTTCTGGCCTCGGAGTTGACGTCTCGATCACTGACATCGACATTGCACATAGGGTTCCTTCGCGAAATGTAACTGCAAGCAATGGCCACCGAAGACTACCTAGCCCAATAGTATGTAAATTCACCAGAAGGATGGTTCGCGACGCTGTGCTAGCGTCCCGAGGAAGCGTTAATGATTTAACCACCGATCTCCTAGACCTCCCGTCCACTGTAGTGATGGATAGAATTGCGATTTACAGCCACCTCACTCCTAAATTACAAGAGTTGCTACGAGCCGCGAAGGCTCACAAGGTCGAGTTTAGTTACAAGTGGTGCTGGGCGAAGGGAGACAGAACCTATCTCCGCAAAACGGATACATCTGAGGCAATTCGCTTGATGTCACTGGAAGATTTGACCAAGCTAAGGCTACGAGAACGACCCATCTCTTCAACTGATTAAATGGATCTCTCAGCTAAGTAACACTTGTTGTCGTAACTTGTAATGAAAGGCAGATAAAAAAACTAAAGAAAAATCATGTAAACTTATGCTTAAGGAATTACCTTATTTTAGTTATAATGGAGACATCTCAAATTCATGGGCGCTTTAATAATTCTTTCTCGATACCTTGGAAATCTAAACGTGATCTTGACAAACTCATCAGCTTGTATGACATAGATTTATTTTCCTTAAATACTACCCTAGATTATAATTTGAATCCCTTTATTCAATCATTTTATAAATTATCTAGCAAATATTTTTCACCAAATAGTTTCCGACAAATGATAATTCAGTTGTCAAAGGATAAAACTGATTCTTGCTTATCAATTTTTCACAACAACGTAGTTAGTTTGAACCGTAACCTTGAAAAACTACAGACTCATCTCTTACAAGAACTAGACTTTCATTTTAATATCATTGGAGTTACCGAAACGAAAATCACTGATGCTAATTCACAAATTTGTTTAACAAAGATACCAGGTTACGTTTTTGAATATGTTCCAACACCTCTGGCGTCTGGAGGTGTCGGAATGTTTATCGATGAATCTCTCAACTTTCGTATCTTGGAAAAAACCTCTAATGAAGCTTTTCAGGCATTGTGGATCGAGATTTCCTTTGTAAAAAACAAAAATGTCATCTGTGGAATTCTTTACAGACAGCATAACTCACCTGATCGCTTTCAAACATACTTTGATGAGGCTATTGAGAAATTCTCGTCTTCTGGGAAACGTATTGTAGTCATGGGTGATTTTAATATTGACCTTCTGAAGTGCGACATCTACTTATAGTCATGATTTTTTGTCTTCCCTCAAATGCTGTCATCTTATTCCTGTTATCGACAAACCGACTCGAGTTTGTTCTACATCTGCCACTCTTATTGACAATATATTTTGCAATAACCCTGATCTTGCTGTAGCTTCTGGAAATATTATTTCAGTCATAAGTGATCATTTTTCGCAATTTCGCATTCTTAAGTCCATGAAGGACAAGACCAGGGTACAAAAATGCAAAATGCGAGACTATTCTCACTTTTCTAATGACAACTTTATTTCTGATCTCGAAACCGTGAACTGGAATGCACTTCTTTCGACAGAGTCTCTTGATGTAAACAACGTGTTTTCTTCTTTTTACACCAAATTCAATAAGAGAGTAAATAAACATGCACCAATAAAAGCAATCTCTAATCGTAAGGCAAAGCAACTCTCTAAACCATGGATTACTAGAGGCATACGAAAATCCATACAGATTAAGAATAAACTGTACACGACTGGTGATGCGATTAACTATAAATTATATCGGAACAAAATTTGCACTTTAACACGCTTAAGTAAACAGCAATATTATTCTAAATTCTTTCATGACAACTTGAGAAACGTGAAGAAAACAGGGGAAGGAATAAATAACATCCTAGCTCGTGGGACGAAGAGTGCCAAATCTATCAGATTCATTAAGGACCCTAGTAATAACAACTCTCTCACTAGTGATCCCAGTAGAATAGCAAACGCTCTAAATGACCACTTCACTTCTGTAGGACCTAAATTAGCAAATAAACTGCCAACTCCTCAACGCACATACGCTGATTTTTTAAACAGTTCTTACGCTCCCATCAATTCTTTTGCTTTTAACTTAGTTACACCAACTGAAGTGGCACTGGAAATCTCTCGGATTCCTAATCATAAATCTCATGGTTTGTATTCTTGTCCAACATTTCTACTCAAATGCGCATCCAATATTATAAGCAACATCCTAGCTGAGATCTTCAAACTGTCTATCTCAACTGATGTCTATCCAAACAAATTAAAAATGGCAAAGGTCATACCTATTTTTAAATCAGACGACAAATCCGACCCAAATAACTATAGACCTATTTCTCTCCTGTCCAACTTTAACAGAATATTTGAAAGATTGATGTACAGTAGAATAGAATCTTTCATTGAGCAAAACAATCTGCTTTCTCCTTTTGTGTATGGCTTCCGGAAAGCGCACTCAACTCAACATGCAATTCTTGACATAGTGAACGCCATACAAACAAACATGGACAAGCGCTTATTTTCATGTGGTGTCTGTTGATCTAAAAAAAGCTTTTGACACTGTTGATCATCACATTCTTCTTCAGAAGTTAAATCATTATGGCTTCCGAGGCATAGTAAATGATTGGTTTTCGTCCTACCTAAATGGCAGAACTCAGACAACTCAAATCGATTCGCAGATATCTGGAAAAATAGATGCTACATGTGGCGTACCTCAAGGTTCTGTCCTCGGCCCTCTTCTCTTCATAATTTATATAAATGATATTCACAAAGCCTCCGACAAACTTGATTTCTTCTTATTTGCTGATGATACTAATATATTGTACGCGGACAAAGATCTTAAGTTATTAGAGGATATTGTAAATCAGGAACTTTTCAAATTGTACGATTGGCTCACCGCAAATAAATTAACTTTGAATATTAAGAAAACAAATTTCGTTATATTTTGTCCTGCTAAGAAGAAACTTACCTACTATCCTAGATTAACGTTATTTGATAACGAAATTAATGAACGATTAGCTCTGGAGCGTAAGGAGTTTGTCAGATACCTAGGAATTATAATAGATAATCACTTGTCTTGGAAGCATCATATTGATCATGTTGCTATTAAAATCAGCCATACCATAGGTCTCATCTTCAAAGTACGACATTTTGTACCGAAAATAACTTTTAAATATCTATCATTCTCTTGTTACACCTTACTTAACTTATGGTCTGTTAGTCTGGGGTCAGGCAAGTAATTCATATCTGGTAAAGCTCCTTAAACTACAAAAACGTGCTCTCCACCTGATTTATTTTTCGGATCATTATCAGCACGCTGTCCCTTTGTTTACGGATGCCGGGGTTTTGCCTATACAATTTACTTACTATGAACTTGTTGCAAACTTGATGTTTGACATAAGACATAACAATGCACCTTGCAATATTAGGGATCTTTTCCAGGATGTTTCTGATATCCATTCTTACAATACTCGTTCCTCCACCAATAATAACTTTTATAAACCAAGTTCTAGACTCTCTATCCAATTAAATTCTTTCTCCAGAATTGGAACGAAAGTTTGGAATGAAATGCCACAAAAGTTAAGACATCTAAAAAAACACGAATTCAAAAAGAGATAAGAAAGAAACTGTTTAATATTCTTACCGATCAAGACTCTTACATCCACACTCAAGAAATCAGTCAAAAAATCAAATTTAATTATACTTCATTTTTGTTTTATTTAGTGTTGTCATTATATTCCTTCTGTAAACTTGTAGCTGTAGTGTGAGACTAGACCATTCATTCATTTATATGTACTCCTTGTACTTATCCTCATCAGTTTATCGTAGTCTTTGTATAATTGTTAATGTGTAAGTGTAAATGTAAGTGGTATATATATATATATATAAAAACGTTAGATAAAGCAAGGACGGACAACTTCTGACGATAAAAAAGTTAAAAAGTTAAAAATTTAATAGAAAAAACGTTTCGGTCTTAGACCTTCGTCAGTAACTTGGTAACTGACGAAGGTCTAAGACCGAAACGTTTTTTCTATTAAATTTTTAACTTTTTAACTTTTTTATCGTCAGAAGTTGTCCGTCCTTGCTTTATCTAACGTTTTTAAATTCATTTTTGTGGTGAGGCTTGGACTGTGAATCTTCATTGATCCTCCTGACGCAGTGGCATTCTTTGTTGGCTTGAGGCATTTTATAACCGTTTTTTATATATATATATATATATATATATATATATATATATAATTGTTCCGAGCATGCGACCCACTTAAATAGCACTTAGGCTAACTGTGGGCGCATGCATATTTTAAATTGTAATTAATTAATAATAATAAAATGAGTAAAAAAAAACACATATCGCTTCTTCGCCGTCGATAACTTGGAATCACGATGAATGGCATCAGGTTTCACAATTGTTTTTCTACCGTGGGAACCAAAGAAGCTGATTGGTAAAATCCGATTAGTAAACAAACCCAGTTATCACTGAAATTTCGGTAAAACCTTAGAAATCTTTCTGATAAAATCGCTCAGCTTAAACACGACGTCGACAAGAATTGCGGTGCGATATTTGTACAGTCTGGTAGGTTTTTTGCGGTCGTGGAACCATGCCAGCCATATAGAATACAACATATATAAACCCAGGAGCTCCTGATAAACCTCAAGCGTAAACTGACATACACGTTTGTTCGAAGCGGTATTATAAAGTGTAGCCCGAGTGAACGCTCCCGAGAGCGTCTAGTTATATTAGCTTTAAATGTTGAACTTGTTGCAGAATTTTCGCTCTGTGTCTATCAGTTTTCAAGATTTCCGGGGCATCGGAAGGATGTCGTTGGTTGCTCGAACATTTCCCGAACTTTTCCCGAACTTAACTTACTTACTTGCTTACTTCCTTACTTAACAGAACCGATAGCAACAGTAGCCACAAAAATGACCACCAAAAAAAGTTGTATTGATATTTAAACAAATTCTCCTCATAAGTAACAACAAATATATGAAAACAGTAAGAAGAAAATGAATATTGATATTGGTGCTTAATTAAAGGGTTAAATATAGTGAAAGTATTTCACATTAAGAAGCTTACTTGGGTTTTAAATGTTGAATGATTCCTGCCAACACAGAGCTTGGAAAATCTTTCAATTCCTCTAACCTGTAGCATTAAAAATAGAATAATTATAATTATTATTGCTAATAATTATTAATATTATAAAAATAATTGACTTTATTTGAGAAAATTGAAGGTTAATTATACTTAACAGCCTGAGAGCTGATAAGCCAGTGAGCCTCACAAGACATCCAGATCAAATTGGAATTTGGTTATGTTGATGTGTATAGTATAGGTGTGTAACGGGAGCAAAATGGAAGAACCTGTGGAACAACTTTGGGGACAAGAAAGCAACCAACAACTAACTAAAACTGCATGAAATGGTAGGAACTGAACCCGCATTAAAGAGGTGCGAGGTGACTGCCTTGACCACTAGTCTGACATCTGAAAGCAGCTGCTGCTTAAGTTGGGCCATCTCACAGGTCACAGCTACTTCATAACATCTATAGCGACTGTCAATTGGCATAACACTCATTAGGTTCAGGGCTTTATTGCGATCTGAGAGTGTAAAACGTAAGAGCTTACCTACTCTACCATATAACGTAAAAAATATATAGAAGTATTATTTCATGTTACACTGAAGAAAACATTTACTTGCCCATACTCAGCCAAATTCAGATGTTGAATATGAACTTTCTTGAGAGTGTTTAATCTGCTTGGATTGTAGGGCTGGCCTACCGTGGGTGACCTACGCGGCTCAGGACGTCTCTGAAGAACACAATTAACACATGAATAATTAATACAAGTACTGAAGTACTGTTGCAATTACATGCATCTTATCTATGCCAGAATCTAAGATTGGAGCTTTTAAGGACTTCATCAATATTCACTAAAACTCCTTTCCAACAACTGCTATTGCTCATTTGGAACACTACACTAGTTACGTTCTCTTAACTCCATCACTAGTGATGTGACAATCGGTCACGCAATTGCACCTTTTTAACTCGTGGATACGCGAAGCTTATTTGCGAGTTTTTGTGGGGACTCCGATATGCAAATTGTCACTCACTCACTCACTCACTCACTCACTCCAGTGTAGACACTGTTCGTAATTAGTCGGATAGAACTCGGGAGCACCGATATGAAGACGACAATGTCGTCACCGAAGTCTACTGATCAAAGTTCACGCTGAAAGCGTATCGTACCGGTGCCAGAGTTTGTAATGATTTTGTGGCTTAACAGGACGATTAGCGAGGCCCTGTTAGGGGTAAATTCCGACAAGCGACATGGCCTTGAAACGGCGACATGAAGGAGCTGAAATATGACCACATTTCCCCTATCCTTAAAGATCTTCAGTGGCTGCCTGTAAGACTGCAGCTGCACTATCGCCATGAAATAATGGCCTTTAAATGCATGGCGGGGTGCGCACCAGACTTATTGTTTTCTAAATATACTCAAAGAGTAACCATCACCAAGCGACCAACGACGAACTCCCAGATGCTCAATATCCCCTTGTATAAAACCGCCACTGGACAAAGATCTTTCTATTTCAGGACAGTTAAACTCTGGAACTCATTGGACTCTACTCTTAAGTTGAAACCGACACTAAAGGACTTCAAACGTTACCTGAAGAAGAGTCTTCTCTCAAACTTTTTAGAACCTTAATTGCTTTACCTTTGTTATTTTTATCTTTTTATTTTATCTTGTTAATTTTAATTACATATTATAATTAACTAATTTTTGATAAGTTACTGTACACTTGTAAATTAGCTTTAAACAAGAGGCTTCAAAAGCCTTCACTGGGTTGCCTTTGTGAACCGTTAGTACGCAACGGCTCAATTTTTTGAAACTGTTTTGTCAATCCATTTTAGTTTGCAGTGTCAGTTGTGCTCAATAAGAGAAGCGTACAAGGAGTTAATCAAAGGCTTCTATGAACAAACTCATGAATGCATTCGGTGACACATGAGGAGAATTTTAG
Organism: Ricordea florida; assembly: GCA_949710005.1. Taxonomy (NCBI): domain Eukaryota; kingdom Metazoa; phylum Cnidaria; class Anthozoa; order Corallimorpharia; family Ricordeidae; genus Ricordea; species Ricordea florida. The sequence goes on from OX453281.1 coordinate 14,338,910, forward strand.
ATTTCAGAACTCATTCAAATAATTTAATCAAGAAAGGCCTGTAGGGCTCTGCCATCTCGTGTTCCATTTACCAATTTAAAAAATAGGCAGCCAAGGCCTGCATACAGCTTCACATTCTATATAGACAAGGGTATCTTTGAAAAAAAGAAAAGAAAATCGATTCAGTTTAAAAAAAAAGAACATAAAAGGAAAGTCAAGAATACCGCCACTGGGGAATAAACTCGGGACATCTGCTCCACAGTCCAGAATGCTATCCATTAGACCATCCAGAATTACCTGATTACTGACGGTATATTTTATATTTTATATGTTATAGATCTTTCGCTCGTACACTCTACTGAGTGAAGCTGTAAAAATTATATCTCATTTTTCAACGTTCATGAAAGGTAGTCCGTCATTCCCGAGGCTTTATCTGGAAACCTATATTTAAAATGGAAATGCCGTTGTAGAATTGACAAATTTGTGGCAAACATTGACGAACGTGTTTTATTTTATCTTAGATGTTGCTGATGCTCACGTACCCCTGGTAAAAAAGAGGGTGAAAAGACAACGGCAGCCAATATGGATGACTCCAGCTATCCACGAGCAACTGACTAAGCGCGATCGGTTACTTAAAAGAGCCCGCAATGTAGACACCGAAGAGGCCTGGGCGGGTTACAAAGAACAGAGAAATGCTGCATTCAGAGCTATCAGGGATGCAAAGAGTGCGTTCTTCAAAGAGGCGATAGAGAGAAGTAAAAACTCGAAGGATTTCTGGAAAGTTCTCAAGAATGCAATGGGACCAAATGAGAAACCATCTGTGTCATCTGTAAAACGAGAAGAGTTTGTTATTCATGATCCTGAAGATATCGCCAACACCTTCAATGAGTTCTTCGCGTCAGTCGCCTCTAAATATAGATCATCGAGTGATGGTAATGCGGACCTAAAAGCCTTGAAAAAGTTTGTACAAGCAAAGATGCCTTCTTGCTCAACTTTCGAAATTCCCCAGATATCGCAATCCTTCATAATAATAATAATAATAATAATAATAATAATAATTTATTAATTTATATAGCGCAATTAAATATAAAAATATTCTAATGCGCTTTACAATAGTTAAAAAAATATATATTATAAAATCTATTTACATTGAATTAAAACAATAAATGCTAAAATAAGTTAATAAGATTGACTAAATAAAAATGTTTTCAAGTTAGCTTTAAAAGTCTGCAAGTCACTGGATTTGCGTATGTATAATGGTAAACTGTTCCAGACCCTAGGTCCGGCAACAGCAAATGCTCGGTCACCAAATGTTTTGCAGTTCGTTCGTGGAATCACAAGGAGATACTGATCATCACTACGCAGTGCATAGCGCCCAGGAGCCTGCAGGTGTAACAGCTCAGATAAGTAAGATGGAGCGCAGCCACGAAGAACTTTAAAAACCAACAGCGCGATCTTGAATCTGATCCGGGAGACAACCGGAAGCCAATGAAGTTGAACCAACACAGGAGTTATGTGGGAGTATCGTGGAAGAAGGCACGTGACACGTGCTGCAGCGTTGAGTACACGCTGTAAGCGATTAAGCTGGTACTGCGAAACACCGTAGAGCAGAGAGTTGCAATAATCCACGAGAGACGTGACGAATGCGTGAACCAAAGTTTTGGTAGCAGCCTCCGATAGAAACTTCCTTATTTGCCTAATCTTGTAAAGACCAAAGAAGGCCTTACTACAGACCTTCCCAACATGCGCATCCACTGACAAATTCTCGTCGAACCAGGCCCCAAGATTGCGGACAGACGAGGTTGACACAATCTCAGAATCTCCGACTTGAACGGAGCCCATACTTATCTTTGCAAGTTGCTGACGGGAACCGATAATCAAAAATTCCGTCTTGCTATCATTAAGCATTAACATATTATGGCCCATCCAAACTCGAACATAAGTGATGCAATCCTCCATAGCTCGGATCGCTTGATCTTGTGAAAGGGTGGACGTAGGGCGAAACGAAAGATAGAGTTGTGTGTCATCAGCGTACCCTTGTACCGAGGGCAGGTGCTTTTCCACCACATGGAACAACCGAGAAGCGTACATGATGAATAACAAAGGGCCCAAACAGCTTCCTTGTGGAACTCCACTAGAAAGGGAGAAGTCCCGAGATTGCTCCTGCTTGATGGTTGCACGTTGCACCCTCCCACGCATAAATGATGTTATCCAGGAGAGAGCAAGATCACTGATGCCAAAGTCACACTCTAGAAGATCTGCCAAGATAGAGTGATCTATCGTATCAAAAGCCGCACTAAGATCGAGCAAGACGAGCAAAGTAACTTCTTGCCTGTCCATGCTGAGGAGAATGTCATTCTGTACTTTAAGCAAGGCAGTCTCAGTCGAATGATGTTGTCGATAGGATGACTGATTATTCGGTAGAGGTGCATGCTCAGAGCAGTGGGCGAGAACCTGCGGTATCACTACCTTCTCAACAGTTTTAGAAATAAAGGGAAGGTTGCTAACCGGACGAAAGTTTTTATACACAAGTTCAAGACCAAGCTTCTTAAGTAATGGTGAAATAAGTGCAACCTTCCAATCATGCAATACCTGTCCAGTATTCAACCAAACAAAGCGACTGGATTAGACGGTTTATCAGCGCGTCTCCTGAAAATGGCTGCCCCTGCAATCGCAAAACCACTCGCCAAGATCATCAACCTGTCAATCACCGCGAGGATATTCCCAGTATCATGGAAGCTCGCCAGAGTGACCCCGGTATTCAAAGCTGGTGACTACCTCTGTGTTGGAAACTATAGGCCCACCAGTGTCCTACCAGTGATATCTAAAGTGGTGGAGCGTCATGTGCACCTTGCAATGTACCATTTCTTTAATAGTCATGACCTTTTGTTTAAGCACCAATCTGGACTCAGACCATTTCACTCGTGTGAGACAACTCTTATTGAAATTGTTGATCATCTGCTAATGAATATGGACAGCGGTTGCATGACTGGCCTGACACTGATTGATTACAGGAAAGCCTTTGATCTTGTCGATCACGATGTCCTACTCCAAAAGCTGCAGGTTTATGGCTTCTCTGACGCGTGCCTATGTTGGTTCAAGTCATACCTTGAGGGGCGACAAGAAAAAGTATGTGTCCAAGGAAAGCTATCGGGCTCTCTACCAGTAACATCAGGCGTACCACAAGGATCACTACTCGGACCCCTCCTGTTCATTATTTTCATTAACGACTTACCTCTTCACATGAAAACGACCAGCATGTACATTTACGCCGATGATACGACGCAATTCGCAGCAGGCCGTAGCGTGGAAGAAATCAAGACATCGTTGGAGGGAGATCTCGCAGTCATCAGCAAATGGGCGGACGACAACAAAATGGCTCTGAACTCTGAGAAAACAAACACCATGCTAGTATGCAGCCGTTCCAAACAACGGGTGTTGGACGAAAATAACACGTATTTGAATGTATCCATCTCAGGTAGACCAATGGAGACTGTCAAAAGTACTAAGTTACTTGGTCTTCACATCGATGCCTTAACGTGGTCCATCCATGTTGAAAAGACAAGGGCCAAAGTATCAAAGCGGTTAGGCTTACTATTGAGGACAAGAAAATTTCTGACAAGGCAGGCCCGACTGGCGTATTACAATGCCATAATACAGCCAGTAATGGACTACGGAGCAACTATTTGGGGTGACACAACCCCTGCATCAGGGAATACCATGCTTCTCTTGCAGAAACGTGCAGCCCGTATCATAACAGACTCTAGATGTGATGCCCGCTCTGATGTGTTATTTAAGGAGTTGAACATTGTTTCTTTTCAAAAGAGAGTAAAGAAAGCAAAGGCAAAGATGATCTTCAAAATTTTAAATGGACAATGTCCGACTTACTTACGAGACAAGTTTAAGCTTTTCCGCGAAATTCATGCAAAGGGAACAAGAAATTCGGCTCACAATATTATAACTCCGAAAGTTAAAAAAGGGTCGGGTGTGCGGACTTTTACCTTCAGTGCAGCAAAAATTTGGAATAGCCTGCCAAATGAAATGAAAGCGTGTAAATCATACGATGGTTTTTGTAGCCAACTCAAAAGTGTGACTCTTTCGGCTTAGGTAGCTTTCTAGAAATGAATTTGTCATTTATATCTACGTAGCCAGGGATTTATGATTTGACTTGTATATTTTAGTTTTCTTTCTTTGAGGGCCGCGTGTATATTATCTGTAGATATTTAGTGTCACCCTCATTAAAAAACGTTTGTAATAATAATAATAATAATAATAATAATAATAATAATAATAATAATAATAATAATAATAATAATAATAAGTGAAACCTGAAACATGACACGACAGCCGTGAATACTTGGCATCTTCCCTTCCTCTGACCCGTTTTGGAGGTTCAACATTTAATTTGAAAGCGTGAAGTTCACCAGAAATAGATAAGTTCCTTAAATTGGTGGGTATGTGCCGGTTTCGGTGTTGTCGCAAATAATGATTTTGAAATTCAATGAAGCTGCATACCACCGGACTGTTTTTGCTCCAGTTGATTGTATATCGGGTTTTGTAGTTTTTGTACAGTATAGAGGATCCAACGCTATAAATAATATATAGATTTAGCCAAGCCTAAAAGCGGGGCTCCCGTTAGTACTTTCATTTCACTTTAAACTGTAAAAGCATTCTAAAATATTGCGAAGGAATTCACAAACGTTTTTAACTATAGTTAAGTGTCGAGGTCGGTTAACTTGCTATGATTTTTGTCTAAACTTTCGTCTGCCATAAGTACGGTCTTTCTACCTACAAAGTCATGGAGTATATTCTACAAAAAACACAAATTATCAATGTACTGTATTCTATTCCTGATGAAATTAACCATTCTATTTGCGTAAATGTATTTAAAAGATTTGTACACGCTACTGGGAAATGCAGGACACAACTCTTGTCATTTTCGTGTTAAAACGAACACCTCGGTAAAATAAATGTTTACTCCAAGCAGGGTGCAAAGAAAATTAATTTTACAGATTGCCCTTCGGGCAAGCTGTAACCAACATCTACCAGCCCGAAAAACATTTTTCACGAGAATGAAAAATAATTATTAATTATTCTTTTCTTAATTACATTGTAAGTTTAAAAAATTACTGCCTTCATTTATTCACTACAATGAGCTGTAATTACTTAACAAAAGAAATAAATAACCGTAAAAGTGTGAACTATAAGTAGACCTGCTGGTCCAACGCAACACGTGAATGACTAACATACATTTGAGACATTTTACAATTTAGAAGAACATTTTTTACGAAAACAACGGCGTTGAAACCAAACTTCTCAATCGACACACTAAATGACAACGTCGACAACGCGAAAAGCTGCCAGTGAAAGCGCTACATTCTGCAATTTGCCGCCAAGAGAAAATTCCCGCGGGAGTATTTCTTAGCCGTCGACAGGGGAGATGTTTATATGATTAAAGGACATAAAAATTTGAAATCTTTCATCAGTTTGCTTTTCATTCAAAAGTAGTGCATTCAGAAGATCATTTTTCTGAAGAAGGTTTGTTTAGAAGTCGGTTTTCCAAGTCAAGTGTCAAGTTTAAGGGAAAGTGGAAAGTGCGAGTGCTGAGTCACGCATCAGTGAGCAAATATTATGCAGACAAAACTTATGCAAATTTGTGGTCCATAGCACGGAGTCTTTCCACTTCTCTGCTTTCTTCGCTACAATTTTGTCTGTTTTCCACAGCACGGAGTCTTTCCGCTTCTCGGCTTTCTTCGCTACAATTTTGTCTGTTTTCCACAGCACAGAGTCTTTGCGCTTCTCGGCTTTCTTCGCTAAAATTTTGTCTGTTTTCCACAGCACGGAATCTTTCCGCTTCTCGGCGTTCTTCGTTAACATTTTGTCTATTTTCTCGAGCCCGGACTCTTTCTGCTTGTCGGCGTTCTTCGCTATAATTTCGTCTCCTTTCTCTTTCCCGAGCGCGCCTTCTTTGGCGATCTACTTCGCTCATTCTTCCTCAGTTAATTCTTGCTCTCTTTCCCGTTGCTCTTCACCTGAACCATGTGTTCTGCAAGTTATATTTTCTCTGCTATTGTTTGTTGACATAGCAATAGAAATTGTTTCGTTTATCCTTTAGTAAAACTTTAACAGTGTAGAGTAGTAATATTGTGTCTCAAAAGACAATGAACTGAAAATTTATTTTTCAGTCGTCAACGCAATTTCCCGCCAAAAATATGCGGGCTACCAGAACAGCTTCCAAATAAATCACGTCACTTCGATGAGTTGACACATGAGCCCACAATATGGTCATGTGATGCTGGTCAGTGGCTATCCCGTTTTGACAGCTGTCAATTGACCATATTGTGAATGTCCAATATAAAAGATGTGGATTTGCCAAGACAAGCCTGAGATACCCCTCCCTTCCTTTTGATAGTCTCCCCTACCCTACCCGTACAATCTGTAGACGCGTACGTACGTACGTACGCTCGGTCAGTCACGTGACAACCAAAAGAAAAGAGGTTGACCATATTCCATGAGTATGGGGCTCTGCTCCACGCTCGCGCGCGGGAGCCCCGCTATAAATGAACACTTTATGAGAATGCTTCCCCCGATGTTTTCGATTTGATCGCTTTGAGAAGTCAAGTTAAGACGAAGTATCGTATTTTGACGTGCGTAACCAGCTTGTTATCTCGGATTCAAAATAATACCGTGATGTCACAGCAAGCCACACTCTTGCTTTCCAAACTTCACGCGTGGGTCGACTCATGAACTCGATGGACGTGGTCTGCTAAGCGTGAACTAATTCTTAAAAATAAGCTCTACATTTCCAACAGAAAAAATGTGAATCCTTTCACCGAGGGAATCGCTAACACCACAGACCTCAACGTTTAAAGAAGAAAACACTCTCCAGCACGTAAACACATCCAGGGATAGCTACCATAGACACTAATAAAGTCATTTAGTGAATAAATCGAGTTAACAGCTCGAAAAGAGTGCAGCTCTGCACAAGAAAAACACTTAGGCGAATGGAGTCCACATGAAACTTTTCACGTTCTCTTCACCGTCGTGCTTACTTCAATCAGGTTTTTGTGGTGATGTTCATGCCGAGCCAATCACACAGCGGCGGCGTCTTTGCTAACCCTTGTATAGGCAATATTGCGCAACAATTGCAACTTCTCAGGGAGAAAAAAAATACCAACCCCATTTTAATACTGGATTGCCATTGCCATGGCAACCCAGTAGTTATTCAAATCATTTAATTGTATTTACTAGCTCTTTGTTCTGAAAAGCCCTTTTGGGACGAATAAAGTACGTACGTAGGTATGTATGTATGTAAATGGCGACGAACGACGAGCCGCTCATGGGAAATTACGACAGCGACCTTCCACCTTCCGAAATTGCGACGTGAAAAGGTTTGAAACTCAGACGTGCGACATAAAGAACCTCACTAACAGGGCTTCATTAGCGGTCTTGCTAAAATCAAAAGGAGTTTTGTTTCCAGTTAGGACAATGGCCAACTTGGAGACTGAATTTTATGAGCCTTTGACTCGGCCAGGCGCTAAACGTGACCAGATGATAACCATTCGCTCTTCCAACGTTGACCGCCCCCAAGATTACAAGCAGTATATGAATTTCAGTTGGCTCAAAGTGATTTGAAGATGAGAAAATCTCTTGCTAATGTAGTAAGCTTGGAATGATTTCCGCACAGGTCCCTACTTCATTATGCATGCTGAAGCTGTCTTGTTTGGTGTTATGCACGTGCAGATATTTCTTGTGTTCGAAGAACGAAATAATATAGTTACAGAATGCATAATGAAGTAGGGACCTGTGCGGAAATCTTACCGTAAGCTTTGATGAGAACTCATAGAGCGAAATGAGCACTTGAATGAGAACTTATATGAGCAAAATGACTGAAAACAGAATAAATTTACGAATTCATGATGTGAAACCGAAGAACTTCTGTGGCCAACCAGGATAAGAAACATCGCATGGAGGACTTTTCTAATGATTTAAGTGTTAGTACTAACAGGAATGGAGTTGGAGAAGTTAATTGGGACGGTAAAGAAGTATGTCAACGTTTACCATTAAATATGGAGGCGCATGCAGTGACGGAGAACCATGAAGATTACAATGTAAGAAAGAGGAAGTCATGTAGAAAATGTATTAAGCGTTATATTATATACAATGCACCACAAGCCGTTACAATGAAAAGTTTTCTGTCTATTAATTTCCGAATTTACCTTGAAGTGAACTAGATTGTGTTGAAGTAGACATGTTGGAAAAGTAGGCTTACCTGTTTTGCTTACTGTTGTGTGACCCATCATATTTACATTGTAAAAACAAGAAGTTATACGGATAAAAACAAAGATGTATTGCTGTATTAATGATGGCAAGTGTGATTCAGTCTTTTAAGTGCAACCCTGAATATATATGGACTTGCTGTGATCAGTTGTGGTATAGATCATCAGTTACAAAGTGTGATGATAACAAATACACTAAGTCAGTGCACCAAAAATTTACTAGCTGTACGCATGGTATCCGGTCGATTAGCCCCCAAGTCGATTGGCCCCCAAGTAAAAGCTGACCAGCCCGTAACGAAAATCTGTTTTCAACTTACTAGATTACTCTTCTTCGGGTATCTTGTTGTTTTACTAATGCTTGGAATTGAAGTCAATAACTTTAAAACCGTTTGTTCGTTCCTTCGTCCGTTGAGGGTGACCGGATTTCCTTTCTTCTCTAATCTTTACTTTGCGTTTAAAAACTTCATGACTTTGGTTGGTTTAAGATCTTTAGAACGAGATTTTAGTTCTGAATGTTTATGAAGTAAAGAACATTTACAAGATACAGTTCTAATCGATCAGATCAACTGATTTTTCTCGATCGCATCAGGCTACAATTTCATCAACATGAAAAAAGTTTGATTCGGGGACTATCGCAGGTAAATAGAGGTGGAGAATTATAATGTACCAGCTGATGTGAATTCAGTTTTTCACACTCTACCTACACCTATAAATGAATTTTACGCAATTCTTATCAAATTGAAAAGAAAATTAAGTCACAATCACCATTATAAGTTTTAAAGTGTTAGACCAAAAAAGTGTTGAAACCAATGAACTCTTTTAAAATGAGCATATACTGATAAGTCGAGGAGAAGTTGCTGAATAATATGTAAATAGCGCAGCTATAAATGAACACAATGATGGGGAAGAGTTCCTAAACTACAGGACTAAACAAATAGATGTACCTTATTCCCAGGAATCTATCGAAGAACATGCCAACAAAACTGAGCAATTGAAGCCATTATTACTGATTCTAAATACGATGATGTTGAGGATGGATAGTGCAAAGTCGAGGACTGCCATTCAGGTGCCTTAGATACTTTTATTATAAGAACCAGATGTCACTGAAAATGTTGAAAAGATCATAAGTTTTGCTCGAGGTGAAGGAAACACACTTTTAGTGGTATTTATGGACAAAGAATCTGAATGCGTATCATTTCCTGCAATTTACTGTTGACAAACCAGAGCTGATAACCAAGAACGAACAACATCTGTGCATTACAGTGCAGTATGGAAATGGCTAAGATGGAAGAGTTGCCCAGTCAGTATCTAACATCTTGTACAAATTAAAAAAAAATGCAAATTCATAAGACTGCAAGTATTTCTTTAAGAAAGTGTAACACCAAAGGGAAGAAATGTACGACGGATAACCTAAAATCAGATGACAATGTACATAAACTAATTCAACTTGATAAAGGATTGAGAGTCTTACTTAGGGATTTTAAGATCATCACTAACATACTTTGCAAAAATGTAAGAAAGATTTGTTTGGTATGACTTGTCAGCTGGGCTGTCCTACATGGTTTTGTTTATTATCAGCTGCAGAATCAAGGTGAATATTTTTGTTGAAAACATTGAATAGACTTGTAGACAACAAAAACTGTAATGACGATAAAATTGACAATGTCATGGCAACAAAAGTCAGACCTTATTCAGAAGGACCCTGTTACATGTCTTTAGAAACTTTGAACACACAGACAGTGAGCAGCAGGATACCAGAACTACATTTGGTTTCGGTTCCATTTAATCCTGTACCCTTATGTTAAGTTATCAAATTTTGTAACAACTGTATACTTGCCACCTGCCTTATAACTGATGATAACTGAAAAGCTACTCAGCTCCCTGGTCACTTTTATGTTGTGATTATAGATTATTAAAATTATCTTCAAGTTCATTCAATCACAACTATGAAAAAACACCTCGTTAATTTTAAAATTATTTCTTTTTTCTCTGTTTTGTAAACATATCCACAAGTTCACCATAGTCCTACTTTGATTTTTTATATACAGCTACACACTACTGCTTCCTGTGTCAAGGACATGGACGCTAAGGCGATGTTTATTTCACTTAATTCATTTGGTGAAGGGATTCATAGTGAACAATCAATACGTGATATCACTATATACCGTATTTGTGCATGGATAATACACCACTTTTTTCGCAAAATTAACATTCAAAATTGCTATGTGTATTATAAACAAATCCTACTGTTTTCCTGTGGATAAAGCTGCAAATAGACTCAGAGAAAAAATCTATCACACTTCAAACTTCTCTGCTTAGTATCCTGGCAGGTCAACTTGGCAGCGAGTGAGTTTGTTTATTGACTTGTTTTCAAAGATTCCTGACCTTCTTTGGTGTTTAATTTGCCTGTCTTATAAAGCCACTTTTTATCTCTTCACACTTGAGAAGGTTTGCTTGAAATCATCATGTTTGATTTTGTAAGCATTTTACAAAAATTATGGTTAAAATTTACCACGTACACATGAAAGATTAAGCAAATTTTGAATTCTAGATACTTCGATAAATAACTTTTCATGGATTAAACCTTTAGTGTTTGCTGTGAATTTTCTCCTTATTTAATTAATTTTTTCGAAAAGCATGCTCAAAAATTAGGATGCATATTATTCACATGCAGGTGCGTGTTATACACATATAAATATGGTATGTTATATTTAACAATTAATCGTTAAAAATTGGACCAACAAAGAGTTATGGATATACAATAAGTGAAATCAAATGGAAAGGAAGGTATTAAAGCAAAAATTTCAAAACCTATGAAATTCAAGTGAAAGTCTGTGACAATCGCTATGGCAGTGTTGCATAACTACGAAGTGACCACGTGGGCATAAGCTTGTTCACTGCCTCCTATATTTTCTTAAATTTAGGCTTCCAAATTGGGGGTGTAGCTAATACAGGGTTCGTACGCTTTTTTGGAATAAAAATTCAAGGACTTTTCAAGGACTTTTCAAGGACTTTCAAAGACATATTTTCCATTTTTAAAGGACTCCACGCACTGCAAAATCAAAGGATGTTCAGCTTCTCACAGTAGTGATTGTGCCCAGCTAACAGACAGCTAAAAGTCTATGTCTTTTTGAGTTCATCCACAACATATTACATGTTGCTATAATTCTGCCATTAGAATATATTTTCATATAAGGCACTCTAGAATCTAAGTTGGATGAAATTAGCTACAAATTTCAAGGACTTTCCAGCACTGACTGCAATTTTCAAGGACTTTCAAGGCCTTGAATTTTTATTTTGAGATTCAAGGACTTTCAAGGACTTTCAAGGCACGTGCAAACCCTGTAATATCTATGGGTGTGGCTCATACATGGACTTCTACGGTATATATTAGACTAAAATAATTGCAATAATGTAATTTCTTACTGGTTTCACTTTTTCCATTGCTGATGGTAACATGTCTTCTGTAACATCCCTAAAAGCAATTTTCTGGAGATCTTTCCTACTTGCAATGGACCTATTGTAAGTAAAGATGAAGTCGATGACCCACTAAAATATATAAAAATATATAAAGGAGTGATATGACTGGATAGGTATAGTTTGGGGCATTAAATAGAACACAGGGTTGCAAGGTTTATACTTCATGCCAGTACGCCATATAGTCCCCCGCACCATTGTGATGGGCTTGGGAGACTATACAGGCCTTCTGACAGGGTGCGTGGGTGCGGGACCGCACAATTAGATCAAAGCCGCACAATCCCGCACAATTTTTGAAAATCTGTGAAATCCCGCACAATATGGAAAGATTTGGTTAAAAATCTAATTAAATCAGTATTCCCATCGATTGCCAAGGTTTAAAGAAACTTTTTAGGCTATTTACCTAGCAAAACAATCTAGAAATACGCCGCTTTCCGCGATAGAACAGCTCAAGCGGATATAAAAACAAGGCGGCTCTTCATAGCTCCGTGCCGGCCTGGGCACTAGTCTCAGTCTAATCTTGTCTCTGGGCGCTTTCCATTCAAGGAAATTTTCGAAAATTTCGCGTAGGAATCGAATGAAACAGATCTTTTCCGGAAAATATTTTCGAAAATTTAGGACAACCTTTTCAGTGTTTCCGAAATTGGAAATTTCGGTATTTTCGAAAATTCTTGTGTTCCATTCAAAAGCTTCCAGTTGGACTGTTCTCCAGTCTCCTCGCATGCTCTTTGGAAGAAAAGAAAACAAAATTCCGACTGCGACTACGAAGGAAGCAAAACAATCTAGAAATACGCCGCTTTCCGCGATAGAACAGCTCAAGCGGATATAAAAACAAGGCGGCTCTTCATAGCTCCGTGCCGGCTTTTCATAGCTGCCGAAGTTTTAAACCTTCACAAGATAATATTCGTTCTACATATCAAAGAAAGTACAAAAATGTCGGGATTTTTCATAAAGTAACTTGTTCTGGTCGAAAACATTTTATTTCGAAGCGGAATTACACCCGGGAATTACGGTTTTGAGTAAACTTAATCGATTGTGTCATGCAACATGATTTTGTTGATACAAACTTTGGCCAAAGTTGTAACAAAATAGAAATTTGGTTTATGTTTAATTGCCAAACTAAGAAGGGAGTTGTTGCCCTTTTCATTTATCCAGAAATTCCTCCATGTCGGTTTTTTTGGGCCTGGTGATCGAATATTTGTTTGTTTACAAGATTTTGCAATCTCGCACAATTCCCGCACAATCGCCGTTTTTACCACACAATTTGCCTCCAAAAACCCGCGCAATTTTCTTTTTTTTTCCCGCACCCTGTCAGAAGGCCTGACTATATGGGATACTGGCATGAAGTATATCCCAGCTGCAATTGTTTCAATTCAACACAAACTGAATCTTTTTAAGAGCTTTATTAAAAATGTTCTCTGCTCATAGTCCCCTTTGTTTTAAGTTGTCTTGCTGTAGCTGGTCTCCATGCAACCCCCCCAAAATTGATACAACTGGGGACAATTATATTACAAGTCAGCATCAAAGGACTAAACGTTAATTGCTAATTTTGCCAGGGGTCAATTGAAATTTTTTTATAATTATGGGTTTGAGTAATACACTAGTACTGCCCCTGGCTCAACCTCCTCCCCTCTAGTCATGTTATTGAATTTATAGGAAGTTGAGTTCTGTAGCGATGTCAGTTGGGTGAAGGGAGGATAAATGAATAGTTAGGAAAAAATGAATATTGATATTGGGGCGAAATAGATGTATGAATGAAGCCAACCTAGAACCTTACCCTGTACTCTTTACTTTTCTCCTTTTTCTCTGTAAAAGAAAGAAAATGATTTCAATTTCTTCTTCATGTGATACAAAATACAGAGCTTCATTTAACCTTATCCTAAAATGTGTTCTCACTGGCCCAAAAATAAAGTGAACATTACTATCTTTCACCCAGTAACAAACCCTTTTCCACTGCTTGTAAACTTCATTGAATTGGATTTGTTTTTGTTTATTTATCTACCATTTTCTTACTCTTTTTCTATAGTCTTGCTTATGAGCTATTTGCAATATAATATTATATCATAGGTGTAACCACTGCTCACCTCGACAAGCTAATCTGCTAACTGTGAGCAGTGGATATTGCTTGATGTAAAATTTGCTGTAATTAATAAACAGACACACAACAAACAAAAAAAAATCATAATAAAGCAAACTGAATACAAAAAAAATAACCCTTTTCACAAAGGCTAGCTAAATAATGCCACTGTTTTGCAGTAATTAACCATCGACTATCTCATAGCCCAGCTTTGTCTCCTCTGAAAGTTTAAGATAGCAATTACGACTTGATTGTCTTTATTTAATGAAACAGCTAGATTTACATATTGTATGAATTTTGGGCATGGTCCATTCTCTGACATGGGTCTCAAACACCAAGTGTTGACAGGAACAACAAAAAGTGTTTGCATGAAGACCTTGATACTATATTTTATAAATTCTTTTATGTACGACTTACGACTTCAAATTTAATTGTCTTTATATGTAACCTGTAATGTAATTCTTATTTTTTTGTATTTTGTAATATTATGTTACACAGGACTCTACTTAAACTAGCTATGCTAAATAGATGTTCCTGTTAAAATATTGAAATAAAATAAAAAAAAAATAAAATAAAAATGTACTTATATGTACATGTATTTACAAGTAGGTCTCAACTTATGACCAAGCTATATTCATTTGTACCATACCCTGTTTGTTTGACACCATATAAGGTAGGCTGATGTAATATACACATCTTTCCAGTCCTGCAACAACTCATCATTTTCATACATTTCATGGACACCAACAACTGACACTTGACCATTACCACATCTTTGACCATCAGCTTCCTGGACAGGCAGTGCTTTCTTCTTCCAGAGCATTCGCTTTTGATAACCAGTCATTGGTGTTGGAGAGACAGGGGAAGGGCGGGGCACGCGAAAGGGTGGGGTAGCTGATGGTGACTGTAGTTGACTGCTGAATCAAAAAGGGAACTTCCCATTTAGAGACCCACCATTTGATTCTGACAGAGGTGGTTTGTGTATTGCAGTACACTTAAAAGCACAATACCTGCTTTGAACAGTAAAAATTAGAATGATACAGTAAGAGAATCCGTTATGGTTCTTTTTAAAGGGTTGTAGGGTGGTTAGTTGAATGAGAAAAAAGCCTCAAACTGCTAGATTCTCTTTCACATTTTCATCCATGCAAGTAGAGCACTCAAGCATGTCACCTGACCCTTAGATGCATGATTTTCATTGTTACCCCTTCCCTCCCACTGAGGAAGTTGGATTGAACATAGTCAGCCCATCCTAGAATCAGCTGTGGACCACTTTTTACCAGGGCCAGCCAAAGGCTGTTACTTTCTTTTTTTCAACATCTCATTCCCTAATTAATTTTAGGTGTTGCTTTGTGTCATGTGGAAGGATTTTTTAGGTTCTGACATTTTACTTGATACATTTTGATATTGTAAGGAGAAGCTGCAATTCACCTCTATGAGTAATAAGGTTAATAAATACCTCTTAGCTGGAGATAATGAAGGCAGTGATGATGATCTGTGATGAAATCCAGTGTGTTTCAATGTGCTGTTGTTTGGTGCACTACTGATCCTTTGCATGGTGTCTTCAAAAATGTCAATCACTTTTAAAGTTGGAAGAGTTTCTGTTAAACCAATCAAAAACATTTATCAACAGAAGAAATAATGTAACCCAACTATCATGATGCAAAATAATATGTTGCATATGGCCTTAAGCAATACACTGTAGTTTATAAAGTAGCTGAGTTTACAGACTACCGGTAGTAATAACATAGGTTGACAAAAGTAATATTAATTTTGTACAGCGCTTTAATGCAAAAAAAGTTCTTGGTCCTAACAAGTAATGGCTAAGAACTAACTATTGAGACTATATACCACCCAATATGGTGCTGACTCAGAAGGAAATCGGGAAACAAAAAGTGGGAAAACAAAACACAAACAAGTCATTCGCCAATTAAAGGGACAATTATATTATAACCTCTAACAACCAAACTACCGGTAACTTCAGCTTATAAGAAAAAAAAATTCATCAACAACAGCTGCGTAGAGTCTGGCTTCAAAATCAGATATCTGCTACTTTCGTCCGTTTTTTCGCACAATTATCACTCGAAATCGCAGAGATGGATGAAACGAGGATACATTAAAATAGTATGTCATATCATGAATCAAATGCCAAAATGTAGTAAGGGTATGTTAAAACCACGCATATACGCACTAAGGCGACAGTGGTACAGGGGATAAAACCCTGTTGCTACCAAAAAAAGATGAAAATATTGAACTCAAAAGCCAGCAGAATGGACAGCTGTTTCGGCCTTGTTAGGCCTCATCAACATGACGGAACAGCTAGCAGATGAGCTCTGGGTTCCCACATTATGAATGTCAAGGTGATCAAAAATGGTAGGGTTGTACAATTTTTCATGAACCAAATGGTCCAGTTGACACGACACTGCAAGATTCTTTACCTGCACATCGAAACTGTTACAGTAGAATATATTTTGAATGAAGTTTTAATCACTTAATGGCCAGTGCGAAAATATCATGTCGACTTGCTCAGTACCGTTTCTTAGAAAGAACCAGCCAATTGCTTGTTGTAGGTATAAGTCTCCTCTACTAAGTATGGTATAAGAGAACAATTACATGTAAACTGATCAATATTGAAACCAATCTTTGATCGGAGTTAATGAGTACGGAAGGCAGTAAATCAGGAAAAAGTACTGTTCGTACCTTCCTCAAAATCCTTGTTCCTTTCCACCACAGTCTCGTAGGATTCATCTTCTTCGCTTTCGGATACCTTTATTCCGTTTCTCGTTCGCACAGCCTCTTTCACTCTCCGCAAATTCGCCCTCCAACATTCGGGATGCTGACACAAAACACCGCAGGAAGTCTCTTTCATTGTCGTAAAGCGCGATCGAGGAGTTTGACAACTCACGATAAAGTATCATTTGAGATAAAACAGAACATCCACCTCTTTTCTGGTAATTTTGACTACAGGGAATTCGTTCTGGCAGTGTGAGACACAAGAAATAGCAAAGTGAACAACCTTGAAGCTCGACCACGACGTTGACCTTTTGCTAACAAGTGACGTCACAATTGATCATAGCAACAGCGAATTGGAAGAAAACGCAATTCGTTGCTAATGCTCACGAATTTTAACCTGGAAGTGTAAAATTACAATCAAAGTAGGACTATGGTGAACTCGTGGATATGTTTACAAAACAGAGAAAAAAGAAATAATTTTAAAATTCACGAGGTGTTTTTTCATAGTTGTGATTGAATGAACTTGAAGATAATTTTAATAATCTTAATCACAACATAAAAGTGACCTGGGAGCTGAGTAGCTTTTCGAAATAAGCATACAGTGAGTACATGACGCCAATCATTTGACTACACTATAGGCATCAGTTATAAGGTAGGTGGAAAGCATACAGTTCGCCGGTAAATAGAGCAAAGGTAAACCGATGACACGATTCGTTACACAACTGGAACCTTTAATGGCCGTTTTTATGCTAGAGACGTTAAAGTCGTCTGAGACGTTAAAGTCGTCTCAAGACGACTTTAACGTCTGGTATAAAAACAGCAAATAAGACAGACGCATTTAACGTCTGACAGCTTTAACGTCTTCTGTTAAGTGCGTCGTTAAGACGCATTTAACAGACGACTTTAACGTCTCAGACGTTAAATGCTTCTAGCATATAAAAACGGGACGCCCTTACTGGGACGCATTTAGCCCTTACTCGTCCACAGACGACTGGCTCTTTGACTAGTCAGGAGGGATCACTCATCGTTTCTGGGAAACGTCACGATTTTGCCTCGATAAAAATCGTCTCGATTTTACGACCTCACGTTATCCACTCCGGGCATTGGGATCGTGACCGAAGAACGAGACTGGATTATCGAGACTCGATTTCTTAAACGTAAAATCGAGACTCGATTTCTCGATCGTAAAATCGAGACTCGATTTCTTAATCGTAAAATCGAGACTCCATTTCTCGATCGTAAAATCGAGACTCCATTTTACGATCGAGAAATCGAGGCGATTACTCGACCTTAAAATCGATTTTATTCAACGAATAAAAAAACAAACATACAAACAATCAAAAGAAACAAACAACAACAAAGGCAGAAAAATAAACAAGTAAAGGACAGAAAAAAATAAACAGTAAATGCTATAAAGGAGAAAGAGAGAGAGAAAAAAAAAGAGGAAACAAACAAAACCCAATCAATTTAATAAACAACAAATAAACACACATTCAAAGAAAGAAAAAACAAACAAACAAAGGAGGATGTAAACGGAAAATGATAAAAAGAATCCATCAAAGAAAAATAAAGAAACATACAATAAACACTGAAAAAGGGAACAAAGTAACAAACACGAAGAAAAACCAATTAAGGCTACACATGTACAAACAAGAAAAATAAAACAAAAAAATGAACAATCTGATCGAAAGGAAGAAACACACAAAACTGAGACAAACAACAAACTAGCAAGCAATCAAAGAAGAAAAAAAACAACATAGACAGAAAGAAGAAACAAACAAACAAAACATGAAAAAAATCAAAGAAAGAATTATACAAACGAACAATAACATTGGCCTAAATATTCAAAGCAGACAAACAAAAAAAAGCGACAAACCAGAGGGGAGCCGCATCTTTAGAAACCAGGATCAGCAAAATAAATTTTGCATATTGAGTTGAAAATTCACGAAACTGAGTTTGCTGTCTTTTATATACCATTTGTATACAGTGGCATCAATGTTAATGTGTGCCGATTAATGTTATTTTTTTGTTATGCTACTTGTTTCCTCATTTTTTTCTCTTTCTCCTTTATAGCATTTACTGTTTATTTTTTTCTGTCCTTTACTTGTTTATTTTTCTGCCTTTGTTGTTGTTTGTTTGTTTGTTTATCTTTCTTTGGATGTTTGACTGTTGATTGGTTCTTTCTTATTCTTTAAATAAAATCGAATTTACGATCGAGTAATCGAGTCTCGATAATCGAGCCTCGTTTTTACGATCGAGAAATCGAGTCTCGATAATCGAGCCTCGATTTTACGATCGTGAAATCGAGTCTCGATAATCGAGACTCGTTCCTCGTCTCACGATCGAGTCGCATCTAGACGAGATTCGTTCTTCGGTCACAATCCCAATGCCCGGAGTGGATAACGTGAGGTCGTAAAATCGAGACGATTTTTATCGAGGCAAAATCGTGACGTTTCCCAGAAACGATGAGTGATCCGTCAGGAGTGCTCAACGAATGTTTTTTCTAGAAAGGTGTTTTATTGCATGTTACGATGTTTTGCAATCTGCGGAGTCGTTTTTGGTTAATAATTAACTTGCGTGGGAAAAAAAGAGCCGCTCCTCACTGCCAGCAAGCAACGGTTATTCAATTATTTTAGCCAGCAAGCAAAGGCCTATTTACTCAGTTGTTGCCAGCAAGCTTTCAATTCCAAGGAAAAACTCCCAGCCAGGATTTTTATTGCGTTGTTTTGCCAGCGGCTTACTTTGAGTTTTTATATCTGCCAGCCAGGAAATTTATTTAGAAGTTGCTTTTTGCCAACATCTAGTTTGAGTTTTTGTTATCTGTAGCCTGGATTTGTCATATTGGTGTGTGACATGACTCCTAAATTACATGATTAGAGATCTCTAGCTAGAGAGTACTGCAAAAGGCTGCAGGTCAGCTAGAACTAAAGCATGCCATTCTTTTCCCAGCAAGTTTTTCTTCAATATGCGAGCAATATGCGAGCAAGTTTATCGGTATTTCAGAAAAAAGCTAGCAAGGTTCTTGCTCAAACGGAAATTTCCCAGCCAGCTCAGTACGGTCTGCGGAGCGGGTATTTGGAGGAGCGGCTCCGCTAGGTACTCTTGACTAGTTGGTCCTCTATCTCGCCAAGAATGAACTGAAACGTTGCTCGATTTGTACGCAAACGTTTTTTGAACGCAGTATCGTCCCAATTTTAGTAACCATTTCTCCACCACGAGGAACTCCTTTCTTTATCCACGCTTCGTCCTTTCCTTGGTCTCTTCACAGCTACGGCACACAAGCCATGTGCCTGAACCACATCTAGTTCTCCGTCCATATCCTGTAAAAGCCGCTTTGTCGATTGACTTTTCTTCTTTAAAAACATTTGTATTTCCATATCTTGCCTTTCTTGCCGACGTCGAGTAATGGACTTAAGAAGTTGTAATTCCGCCATGCTTATTTTATTCGTATATTCACGCGCTTCAAGTTTATTTGGCGCCGAGTTTGCTCATGTCCAGTGTCTTCCGAGGATAGAACCCAGTCTTTTTCAGAAAAAAAAGTTTTTTTTGTTCTGTTAGATCGTCTTACTTTTATGCGTCCCGTTTTTATACCAGGCGGCTTTAACGTCTCGGACGTTAAATGCGTCTTGACGACTTTAACGTCTCTAGCATAAAAACGGCCAATAAGCCTGAGCGATCTCAGAGCGAGCTCGCATGCACGAGAGCACGAGGATCCAATCTCGTCCCCAGAGTCCGCTCGTCTTTGGTCGTTTCGCGGACCTCTGGCCAGAAGGGATTTGAAGTCCGCAAATCGCGGACTTCCGGTCAAACTGCGCAACATCGAAAGTAAACTAAACCCAGACGGCGGAGATAAGCGTTCCACGGGCATTAATTTTATAGACAGAATCAGGTATGGGTTAGGAGAAGCATCCAGCTTAAAGCGAAGCAAGAAGAGATTTGTAATGTGATCGTGTTAGAGCAATAAGATTTTGTGGTCGTTCTCCCGACGGGTTTATTACGGGAAATCGGTAATTAAGGTACTTCCACCCGCCAGTTGTGGATTATATGGATTCCGGCCATAGACAGACACAGAAAAAGGCTATCGACAAACATCTCCATGCTTGGATTGATTATAAGGTAGTAATATTTGAAGTCCGTTAACGACAGACGTTTCTTTCATGAATTCAGAGTACCTGAAAACTATTAAATTCATTATACCAGATTTAAATATACGTATCATTCTGACAAGGTATTAAATATCAAAAAGTTATATATTGTTGCCCACAAGTAAAATAAAATATACTGGCGAACTAAACTGAGCAAAACGACTTAGAAGGTAAAACCGAGTAGGAACGACTTGAACGAATAGAGATGTCTCTGGAAAATAGTTCTATTAGTCTAAAACGGAATCGGAAGACGAGCAACAGATACCAGGAGAATGTACTTTTACTCGGGCCACCTGTGGTAGCACGAGTCTAGGTTTCGGTCGACGTCGAGTATGAGCAAGCCTGCGCTGCTCGCGGTCTGCGGTGTCCCTGAAGGCATGAAAGCGAGGCGCCTTATCTTATTGAAACTCAAGTTCTTTTTCTACATGGTTGTGTGGAAAGACATTAGCGGGAACAGGGCTAATAAGGCTAAATCGGAAGAAAAGTATATCCGATTGAGGAGTAATAATGTTGTTTTTCCCACATATCGCTTCTTCGCCTTCGATAACTTGAAATCAGATGAATGGTATTAAATAGATTTAGGCAAACCTAAAAGCGGAGCTGCTCAAACAGTCCCTCCAAAAATGCTTGAAAACTTGTAGAAAGAACTCAGCTTTATGCTTATGTCCCTCCAAAAACGCTTGAAAACTTGTAGGAAGAAAATTTTTCCTCCAAAACCGCTACGAATAATCCGTTTCTTCAGCAAAACATTGTAGACTGCTGTAGACTGCTGGCTGTAGGTTATGTAGCCGCGGCAAGCCGCGAAAAGCGCGCGAAAAACAAAGCCTCGTTTCGGTTTAAGACCTTCTAAATATCCCGGATGACTATGGCCGCCATGTTGCGGCAACATCGTCGTCGCGCGGTAGGCGCACGCGCCCGCGAGCCATGCCGCTAGCCACGATGACCAGGGGTACTTACCATTTACATGGGAAAACCAGAAATTCCAGTTGGAAAATCAAATGGTTCGTGCCATTCCGTTTGGGAAGCTTCTGAAAATATGGGCTGTGATTTGTGGTGATGCTATTTTTCTGCTCTTTTAAGTCTCTCTAACTGATGTGGATATACTTTATAGCGATTCCTTCTCTCGCAACGTGGCATTCAACTGTTTAATGTTTTTGCCTGAAATTTCCAACCGGATGGTTTCTGTTAATGGTAAGCACCCCAGGAAAACTCAAACGCATGGTTTTCTCAATTTCTATCCTCGCACGGTAGTTATGGGGCTCCGCTCTGCGGCTCTTCGAGCCGCTGTGGAGCTCCGCTATCAAGTTTCACAAATGTTTTCCTACCGTGGGAACCAAGAAAGCTGATTGGTCAACATTAATTCGATTAGTAAACAAACCCAATTATCACTGAAATTTCTGTAAAACCTTAGAAAACTTTCTGATGAAATCGCTCAGCTTAAACACGACGTCGACAAGAATTGCGGTGCGATATACAGTCTGGTAGGTTTTTTGCGGTCGTTGAACCAGCCATATAGTAAACAACTTGTTTACTATATGGCTGGTTCAACGAATGTCAGTTTACGCCTAAGTTTTGTATATGATATACAAAACTTAGGCGTAAACTGACATTCACGTTTGTTCGAAGCCGTATTATCAAGTGTAGCCCGAGTGAACGCTCCCGAGAGCGTCTAGTTCGTAATAAAACGATAGCCTTTCCATTTTGAAGAAATTCCCAACACAGAGAGTTGCAGTTGTGATAGCAATCATTCATAACTATGTGATCTGATATCATTGCAACAGTGAAAATATTGTAAATTTTCTTGATGTAGCAGTTACGTTTAGCGTTTTCAACAGAATAGATACCCAGTGTCACTTGAAATAAAAGCACATGTTGTCACTGACTTCTGAGTAGTATTTCTTTTTGCTATATATATATATATATATATATAGAGAGAGAGAATACTTCATGGAAAGAGTGGGCGTACGGTATTTACGCACGAGTTGTTGACGTATTTAGAAATCGAACGAGTGAGCGCAGCGAACGAGTGAGATTCCTGATACAAAAACAACGAGTGCGTAAATACCGTACAAAGCACTTTCCATGTGGTATTGTGTTTATTATATATATACTGAGATTTAAATTCTTGTTTATCGTCTTTAATGACAGACCAAGACAAAACTTTGTTACGTGAATTCAAGTTAAAAACTCATGCAAGGATTATAACATAAGCTTGAATTTCTGCCAGAAATTTAACATTACAGCAAGCAAATAAAATGTTGAAATATTATTTCTAAACTTTAATCCGAGTCGGACTCCTCAATTCGGATTCTCTTCCGGCTTATGGTATTCGACGAAACGAAACGAAACGAAACAATTGGTAATCGACGAAACGAAACGAAACGAAACGAAACGAAACAAGGGTGGCTCAGTCAAATTAACTGAAATTTAATTTGAAGACTTTAATTCGTTTTCACGCGAGAATGATCATTCTTTAGGTTTACAATTTTAACGGGTAAAACTGTTATTGATATCCAAACTACTACAACAACAACAGAAAACGTTTATTGCGGGTTTTCTTTGTTGACTAAGCCACCCTCGGTCGAGGGAAATTTGACCTCGGACCAACGCCGTGTCTAGTTGCCGTATCATAGTACTAGTGTCCGGAGACAGAAGGTATCTTGGACATGGCTCGAGGAAATGTTCCAGCGACATGCGTCGCTTTTAAACGTTTGCTGCGGTGTAGCGATGATAGAAGTTTGCCTCTGGTCGAAAAAATCTGCGATTTCATGGGTTTTCGGGCCGCACCCGCCTTTGAATAGACAAGGACCTGACCGCCGGCTGTTTTTCTCTATTATGAAGAGAGTGACAGGGGTCAAACAATAACAGCCAAAAAAACGACCAAATCGCTGATTTCAAACCGAAAAACACAGGAATACATCAAAAGTAAGTGCCCTTTATTTATTTTATAGAAAAATAAGTAAGAATAATGATATTTAGCGTTCGGAGATCTCAGTACTGTATTTCTTATTCAAAGTCTCAACGGTTGTTTGTAACGCGACACCGACTCTCTTGCGAGAAAGTTAATTTCTCGGGCTACCTGTGGTAGCACGAGTCTAGGTTTCGGTTTTCTATAAGTCTATCGTCGTCGTCGAGAATGAGCAAGGCATGAAAGCGACGTGCCTTATTTCAAAATCATCCATGGATCTTTTCTTAATCAAACTCAAGTTTTTTTTTCTGCGTGGTCGTGTGGAAAGAGATTAGCGGGAACAGGGCCAATAAGGCTAAATCGGAAGAAAAGTATATCCGGCGATTGAGGAGTAATATTGTTGTTTTTCCCACATATCGCTTCTTCGCCTTCGATAACTTGGAATCAGATGAATGGCATCAAGTTTCACGACTGTTTTTTACCGTGGGAACCAAGAAAGCTGATTGGTCAACATTAATTCGATTAGTAAACAAACCCAACTATCACTGAAATTTCTGTAAAACCTTAAGAAAACTTTCTGATAAAATCGCTCAGCTTCAACACGACGTCGACAAGAATTACGGTGCGACATACAGTCTGGTAGGTTTTTTGCGGTTGTGGAACCAACCATATAGTATACAATATATACAAAACTTAATCGTAAACCCACATTCACGTTTGTTCGAAGCCGTATTATCAAGTGTAGCCCGAGTGAACGCTCCCGAGAGCGTCTAGTTTACATAACAAACTCGTAACGTGAGCACCTGTGATTTTCATTTTCACAAATTAAAGTACTCGTTTCGTTTCGTTGATTACCAATTGTTTCGTTTCGTTTCGTTTCGTCGAATACCATAAGCCTTCTCTTCCACCTTTTTTCGGTCGTTTCGGTGACGGAACTCCTGGTTTGAATGGTCGGCGAGGTAGTAAGAGCATTATTTTAATGGAAATCGTAAATTGTCCTCCTCTTATTACTGCTCCATCGAAAAAACTCATCGGGGTTTTACTAGTGCAAGTGCTCGCAGCAGCAGTTTCGTTAGTTGCGGTAGTTACTTGTGTTTGCGACGATGCTCGGCTTAAGATGCCCGATATGTTTTTTTCTTTGATTTAGGTTCAAGCTACTATAGTTTGCCATGCTTTGTACGTTCTTGTACCCACTTAACTAGTAGTTGGAAATTGGGGATTCTGGCTCAATGGGCGTGGTCATTAATTTTTTGGCTCAAAATGGTTTTATGTAAATTAGGGTGTGGCCAAAATATGTTAATTAGTGGTGTTAAAATTGAAAGTTGATTTTGGGTTTGGTATGGGTTGGTATATATTTGAGCAAAGAGAGAGAGAAAAAAAATGAGTTAAAATTTTAAACTTGGTTTTAGTAAATAATGAACAAGGGTTTTGGAGATGCTTAATAAAAGGAGGAAGTGTATTGGTAAAAAAAAATACTTATGCAGAGAACATGGAAGGAATAAGTATTCATGTAAAGAATGTGGAGGTTCTGGAATTTGTGAACATGGAATTAATAAGTATTCATGTAAAGAATGTGGAGGTTCTGGAATTTGTGAACATGGAAAAAATAAGTATTATTGTAAAGTATGTAAACCTGCTAAAGTAAAAAATAATTCTAAGGTATTAAAGAATGTTGAGTTTGTTATTTGTAAACATGTTGAATTAAATTATGATTTTTGTGAGGATTGTAAAATTGTTTATTTATTTGGGAAAGATTATTTGTTTAATCTTAGAAGTAAGGAGTCTGAAATTAATAAAATTAATATAGTATGGGTTAGTGAAAAATTCTCAAATGGGTGGGTTAATTAGTATGTTTGAAGTATTCTTTACTTGATCTAGTAAAGAAAACAATTTATTAATTATTACACATATTTTACTATAACCTCCCTCTTGTACTTCCTAGCCATCTTAATAGCTGATTTAGTACCATCTATTAAATAATATGAAGGTAGAGCTAATACATGTGTCACACACTCCATAATAGTCCTATTACGAATTGGTCCAGCTGCTTTACCATAATATTCCCATTGAGGTTTAAATTCCTTGAAGGGTATTCTGTTTTCAATAGCAAAATTTTTAGCCATAGAGTCAACTCCTATTTCATCTCCAGATACGATACATTCAATGTCAGAGATTCAGCTTCCATTTCTTAAGAGCCTTCCTTATTTGCTCTTTCAAGAAGTCACTGTCAAAGAAGCTTCTACTACCAACGATAGCTAGTGATACCATGATTTACAAATGGGCAATATCCATGGATTGGTTATTTCAATTTTCATCTGAAAATAATCCAAGCTATAGCTGCAGCTGCAATTGTTAATACTATCAAAATATCCTCATTATTAGTAGTTGTCTTTTCTGTTGTGGATTCTTTGATTATGGGTTGAGAAGCAATCTTTGGTGTTGGTGGTTTGGGCCTTAAATATGCATGTGGCAACTTAACTTTTGAAGAACCTAGGTTATGGCTTATTCCCACAGTTTTAGTCTCCAGATTCACATTTGTGTTAACACCAAATTTCATATCATCAGTAGCCTTCATAATGTTGTTATTATAACCAACCACACTCTCTGTGTTTATAATCATATTACTGGACATTAACCATATTCCAGGTGCAATGGCCAAATCTAGTCTTAATTTAGCTTCTTGAGTGGCCAACTGGTACCTTTGGACTGAGCTTGAGATATCGTTTTCTATCACACCACTTTCAAATAAAGCCAAGAATTCTTGTTGAGTTTCAATTGCACCACCACCAGTACCTACAATCGAATTTCGGGTGTTAACTTGTGAACCCAACACACAGTAAACGAAAGCCTCAGCAGATCGATTCAATCTACCAAGTCCAGCTTTGGTGAGCCCATAACCACTAGTTGGAATGAACCAGGTATATTTATAATCAGCGAAGTCATCATTACGAATGAATGAGATGAGATTACCTTTTTCCTTCTTACCACCATCATCGGAGAATTTACCACCCTCGCCAGGCCGTTGGTTTGCATCTTCATCATAGTTTCGTACAATATGAACATTTTGAAATCCCCCACCTCGTCCATGATAGCCAGCTCCATAGTCAAGGAATATATCACCCAGACCATGGTTTCGCCCTCCTTTCCATCTAAAATCAGAATTATTAGAGATTCTGAATTCAGCGCACAATCTTTGGTAAGCAACCTTACTGTAAGGGTTGTTGTTTATAACAAATGGTTGCTCATCGGGCAATGGTACACTCAATTCGTATAGTATTCGCCTTATGGTGAAGTAGATGTGAAACTTCATGAAGCCGGCCACCACTTTGGGATAGTTCAAGCTTTCAAAGGGGCTTATACCACATCCAGAGGTTGCACACCACACTGCAAAATTAAGCTGTTGAGGCCAATAATTCATGTCAGGTGCATTCAACCACTTTCGGCCTTGCTTTCCAAACTTGAAGGTTACAACTTGGGATGTAAACACATTACGCATCTTAGCAGTGAATTTCTTGGTGTTTGAAACGTAAATGTCCAATGAGGTTAGCATGGATGTGGTATCACTGGTAAAGTCATCAAAGTCAACGGCTGGTATTGGATAATGATGATTTGTTATGGTTAGACTATCTGGGAATGAGCTTTCTGTCTTATCATTCAAACCCAAATCAGTCCAAAGTAATATCTTCAAATTAGGTGGAAGGCTATCAGTCCATGTCTTGCCAGTAGGGTCATCATAAGACATGACTGTTAATCCATTACGTGCCCATCTCATATACCCACCATAGCTATCATAAACAAATTTGAACTGGCTCAAGTCAGCCTTTGGATATCTAGTTTTGAAATCATTGAGTGTAATAGCTTCGCTATGTTTAATTAGTATTTACCGCACTATGTGAAGAATGAGTGCTTATCATATTATCACATGTCAACTGCTTGTCATGATATATATCACTTTTCATCATTTAATAAATCAGTCTTGCTTATCCTTTACTCACGAGTAGTCCCAAGTTATTACATTGGCGACGAGGATCTAAAAAAACCTTAGCGATGGCAACGTACGGTCAAATCGGTGAATACAAGGAGACCGAGCTGTGGACGCAGTACGTGGAAAGGCTTGAACAGTATTTTTTGGCCAACGACATCAAGGATGCGGCCAAGAAACGGGCAATTTTCATCAGCGTGTGTGGAGGGAAAACGTATGCGCTAATTCGAGATTTGCTGCAGCCGAAAAAGCCAGCCGAGACGGAGCTGAAGGTCATTTTCGAGGCAGTTGAGAAGCATTACTCACCAAAGCCAAGCGAGATCGTGGAGCGCTTCAAATTCCACAATCGCAGTCGCACTGAGGGAGAAGGCGTGGCGGAGTTTTTAGCAGGGTTACGAAAACTATCAGAACACTGTAATTTTGGAGAGACCCTAGATAACATGCTGAGGGACAGATTAGTTTGTGGAATCAATGACGCAAAAATCCAACGCAGACTTCTAGCGGAACCTGAACTAACGTTGAAGAAAGCTATAGATCTAGCGTTAGCGCTTGAATCTGCTTCGAAGAATCTCCTTGATTTGAGTTGCAAAACAGAGTCTTCACCAGTTAACCTAGTGCACGCGCAAAGGAAGAGCGGCAGAGCGAGAGGCGGAGCCGGAGAAAATGCCAAGTGTTATCGCTGTGGTGGAAAACATCTGGCTGCGACCTGTAAATTCATAGACGCCCTCTGCTTCAATTGCGACAAGAAAGGACATATTGCGAAGGTGTGTCACTCCCCTAAATCTGACAAGAAGAAATCAGAGGGAGCAAGAAAAGAAACTAAAAAGGACACTAAGAATCGTACAAACGTGGTGAGAAATAAGGAAAGTGACGATGAGTCATACGCCATGTTCAATGTCACCGGAAAAGCGGAGACTGTGAAAGCATTCAAAGTTGACGTTAAGATGTGTGGCAAACCGCAGCAAATGGAGGTTGACACTGGAGCGTCAAAAACAATTGTAAACGAGAGCACGTACGCGATGTTGCGTGATGAGGTCAAAATGGAGTTTGCAAAGCCTACATTGAGTACCTATACAGGGGAGAAAATTCCTGTGATAGGAACCGTGATGATCCCAGTGGAATATGGGGAACAAAAACACAAATTATCAGCAGTGGTGGTTCAAGGACCAGGACCAAACTTGTTAGGTCGGGATTGGCTTAATGTGTTGAAGCTCGACTGGAAGTCGATTTTCAGTGTGCAAGACACGCCCCTTGTGAAGCTTTTGGAGGCTCACAAAGATGTGTTTGATGAGGGACTTGGAACTTTGAGAGGTACCAAGGCAAAGATCTACGTGGAAGCTGACGCTGAGCCTAAATTCTTCAAGGCACGTCCAGTACCCTATGCTCTAAAAAGCAAAGTGGAAGACGAATTGAAACGGCTCCAAAAGGAGGGAATTATTTCACCCGTGGAATTTAGTGAATGGGCGGCACCAATAGTTCCTCTTTTGAAGCCGAACAATACGATTAGGATATGCGGAGATTACAAATGCACTGTCAATCAAGTTTCCAAGCTTGACAACTACCCAATACCAAAAACGGAGGATCTGTTAGCGACTTTGGGCGGCGGAGAAAAATTCTCGAAGTTGGACATGTCCCAAGCCTATCAACAACTAGTGTTGGATGAGGATTCAAAGAAGTACACCACCATTAACACTCATAAAGGATTATTTTGTTATAACAGATTAGCCTACGGAATTTCGTCAAGTCCTGGAATTTCTCAGCGCACAATTGAAAATGTGTTGCAAGGGATTCCCAAAGTGATCGTCAGAGTGGATGATATTTTAGTGACAGGAAAGGATGACGAAGAGCATTACAACAACTTAGGAAAAGTCTTAGAAACACTTTCACGAGCGGGACTTAAATTGAGAAGGGAAAAATGCAAGTTCATGCAATCGGAAGTGGTTTATTGTGGTTATGTCATCAATGGCAAAGGAATCAAACCGGTTGCAGATAAGGTGACCGCGATTAGCCATGCACCGGAACCAACGGACGTGGGACAGTTGCGGGCATTCCTGGGAATGTTAAATTATTATCACAAATTTCTACCGGATGTGGCTACGTTGTTGGAACCTTTACACAAACTCTTGCGAAAAGGGGAAAACTGGATGTGGAAGGACGAACAACAACAGGCATTCAACAAAGCAAAGGAACTGTTGCAAGCGGCGAACTTGTTGATACATTTTGACCCGACAAAGGAACTTATTCTAGCCAGTGACGCATCCAATTACGGAATTGGTGCTGTGTTGTCACATCGCGTGCATGATGGAAGTGAGCGACCTATCGGATACGTGTCACGCGCGTTAAACGCGGCGGAGCGCAATTATTCAACCCTAGAGAAAGAGGCTTTAGCGGTTATCTTTGGAGTCAAGAAATTTCACCAATACCTGTATGGAAACAAATTCACAATTAAAATGGATCACAAGCCACTGGAGGGAATTCTGAGTGAAAAGAAAGGGATTTCACTGCAGGCAGCTCCCCGAATCCAGAGATGGGCTTTGACCTTAGCAGCGTACGAGTACACCATTTCGTACAAGACTGGCGTGAGAAATGGTAACGCTGATGCACTGAGTAGACTCCCGTTGTCTACGTTACGAGAAAATACACATCAAATGGGAGAGACAATAATGCTGATGGAACACTTGGAAGGAATGACCATCAATAGTCAGCATATTAAGGAGTGGACCAAAAGGGATCCGACTCTTGCACAAGTCTTACGGTTTACATTGGAGGGTTGGCCTGCAGAGACACAACAGTCTGAGGAGCTGAAACCCTACGTGAATCGCAAGACCGAGCTAAGTGTCGAAGATGGGTGTTTGCTCTGGGGAACCCGAGTTATTGTACCGCACCAAGGCAGGAGCAAAGTACTCGCGGAACTACACGAGACCCACCCAGGAGCTTCACGCATGAAAACACTTGCACGAAGTTATGTCTGGTGGCCTGGAATGGATGGAGATATTGAAAAATTAGTAAAACGTTGTGACCAATGTCAGCTACACCAAACGGCACCAGCAGAGGCACCCCTACACCCCTGGGAGTGGCCTAAACAACCATGGTCAAGGATCCACATTGATTATGCGGGACCATACATGGGAGAAATGTTTCTAGTTGTAGTGGATGCTGGTTCAAAATGGCTTGAAGTGCACATAATGAAATCAACTAAGTCAGCACCTACAATCGAGAAATTGCAGGAAATTTTTGCAATGCATGGCCTACCAAGAACTGTGGTCAGTGACAACGGACCGCAATTTGTCAGTGCGGAATTTAAACAGTTCATGGACGCAAACTGTATTAGGCATGTTAAAGTGGCACCGTACCACCCAGCCTCAAATGGCCAAGCTGAACGGGCTGTGCGCATTTTTAAGGAGGGGATAGAGAAAATGCAAGGAGGCAGTTTAAAGAGCAAGCTATCGAGATTTCTACTGAGATATAGGGTTACTCCGCACTCTACAACAGGCGTACCGCCAGCTCAGTTACTTATGAAACGCCACTTGTTTACCAAGCTGGATTTGTTACGGCCGAGCGTTGAAAATCGTGTGCGTGACAAACAGACCACACAGAAAGCGTTGCATGACTTACATGCAAAACCACGAGAGGTCAACGTTGAGGATGCAGTGGTAGTGAGGGATTTCAGGTCAAAGAAAACGTGGATGCCGGGCAAGGTAGTCGAGGAAACGGGTCCAGTTTCTACAAAGGTTGAATTGGAAGACGGGTCCATCATTCGCCGACATCAAGATCATCTTAGAGTTTGCGAAAGCCCGCCAATCGAACCTGTGGCTACGGAAAGCCCAGAACCTGATAATTCGGCAGAGATAGTTAGAACGGAGAACACTCGTCCTGTACGCAATCGAAAAATGCCAGAACGCTTTAAAGACTTTGAAGTTTATTATGTTTAACTTGATTGTAGCCTATTGATATCAGAGACTTTCTGTGGATTTTAAAAATTGGTATGATCAAACTTAGTGGGGAGGAATGTAATAGCTTCGCTATGTTTAATTAGTATTTACCGCACTATGTGAAGAATGAGTGCTTATCATATTATCACATGTCAACTGCTTGTATATATATCACTTTTCATCATTTAATAAATCAGTCTTGCTTATCCTTTACTCACGAGTAGTCCCAAGTTATTACATTGAGTAAGCTTATCTTCTATCCAGTGTTTGGGTAGAAGGGTTATAGTGTTTAACTCAATAAGATACTTTGTCATAAGTTATGGTTATGATCCTCCTTTGAGTTCTTTGAGTAACTCTTTTCGTACCCTCTGTCTCAATACCATTGGGTCTTCTACATTCAGATTTTTTTGAGCTTTGAGTCGTATTTCAGCTTTAAGCTTTTCAAACTTCTTGAGTTCTTCAATTATCAAGGAGAACTCCTCGTCAGAGATCTTATTATCGTTAAGCGCTTTGGAAACCAAGTCTTCAATAGTATTTATTTTTTATTTAGCCAGTGTAATGGTACTTTGGTGCTTGATAGCTTTCTTGTCAAGACTCTTGGAGATTTGTTCACACGCTATGGAAGTACAAACGAGTATTCCACTAGTCACCCCTAAGGGTATAGATGCCACAATTCCAACTCCACTCAAGGAGGCGCTTTAGTGTTTGCGCCAATTGTTGTTATGTAACATAGGATTTGATTGACAGAATCGAATGATCTAGAAGCACGTGATGGCTGTATGTATAGAAGGGCTGGAGAATGTGGGAATAAAGTGAGTTGCAATGTAAATGTAGGTGATCTACTGTTTGCTTTACCGGTCATATACTGAATACTAAATTTGGCGACGAGGATGCTCGGACTTCATGCCGCACTCTGATCTTGAAGATCAAACTGCCGAGATGGCCACTGCGTTACACTTACCTGCCGTCCAACCTTTCTCAGCTACCAGTGACCAAACGACGCTCGGGCCGCGCTGGTCGAAATGGGTCAAAGGTTTGGAATATTTTCTTACTGCGTCAAATATTACTGACAAGAAGCAAAAGCGTGCTGTGCTCTTACATTTGGCGGGTGCCGAAGTCCAGACTATTTTCGAAACTCTCAGCGGAACTGGAGAAGACTACGGTACGGCACTGGCAAAACTAAACGCATACTTTGAGCCGAAGAAAAACTTTCCATTTGAGAGACATACGTTTCGTCAGGCAGCCCAAGGGACAACGGAAGGTATGGATGCATACGTTACTCGTTTACGAGGCCTTGCAAGAACCTGTGAGTTCGACAACGTGGATGAAATGATTCGCGACCAAGTCATTGATAAGTGCAGCTCGCAGCTCGCACAATCTTCGCCGTCGCTTGTTACGCGAAACCGATCTGAAACTGGACGGACTCTTAGACATCGCTTGATCGATAGAAGCGTCTAATCAACATGCAAATACAATGGCAGCACATTCTGAACAGCCAGGGCAGCAACTCAACCAGATTTCTACTGAATCTCGGCGCCCAGATCATAGGAAACGAAAGAAAGATCGAAAGAATTCGAAGCATCCAAGCGGCAAGGGCAAAGACACGAAACGGGTTGTGTGTTTCTGTTGTGGTCGTTCGGGTCATCGCGCAAAAGATCCTTCGTGTCCTGCGAATGGCAAGACGTGCAATGCCTGTGGCAAACAAGGACATTTTGCTAGTGTCTGCCAAAGCACTCCAAAAGCTACAAAAGACACGATTTCGCAGAGTGCTACGCCACAAAGGAATGGACTTCGGTTTGTGACAACCGAGCCCGAGATTTCTGATGATGAATATCTGTTTGCGATCGGAGAAAACAAAGATGCTACAACTGTCCCAGTAACTGTTGGCAATACGTTGATTCCCGTTATTATTGACTCGGGGGCAAGTGTAAATGTGTTGGACAGTGCTACGTTCAACAAATTGATGGATAATGGATTTGTGCTCAGGAATTCGTCTGTCAGAATTTATCCATACGGATCGGAAACGCCGCTCCCTGTCAAAGGAACGTTTAGTGCAAATGTGTCAACGCCTCAACTTCACACACGTGCCGACTTTGTTGTTGTGGAGAATTTCCATGCGGGATCTCTGCTGGGCAAGAAAACAGCGACAGAGCTTGGTTTACTACGAGTTGGACCTGAAGTCCCAAGTACTATTAACCAGATAGCAGTGGGCTCTACTCAAGCGATTGTAGACAAACATGATGCAGTATTTCGTGGTGTCGGCAAATTAAAAGATTATCAGCTTAAGATACATGTCGACCCAGAGGTCACGCCGGTTGCGCAACCACAGCGACGTGTGCCGTTCCATGTTCGCAAAGATGTGGACAAAAAGATAAAGGAGTTGCAAGATCTCGATATCATTGAAGATGTTGAAGGCCCAACGCCATGGGTTTCATCGTTAGTGGCCGTTCCAAAGTCCAATGGCGATGTACGAGTGTGTGTCGATATGCGTCGGGCCAACGAAGCAGTCGTTAGAGAACGTCACCCGATACCTACCCTTGAAGAAACTCTGGCTGCGCTCAATGGAGCTGCCGTCTTCTCGAAACTAGATCTACGATGGGGATACCACCAAGTTGAGCTGCACCCAGAATCGAGAGTGCTCACCACGTTTTCAACACACAAGGGACTTAAGCGCAACAAACGCTTAATCTTTGGCTTATCGTCTGCACCGGAAATGTACCAGTATGTGATTCAGCAAACTCTTCAAGGAATCCCCGGAGCACGGAACATTTCCGATGAGATCATTGTGTTTGGCCCTGATCAGAAGAGTCACGACAAGAATTTGGAGCTGACACTCTCACGCCTTGAGGGACTTACACTGAACCGAGAAAAGTGTATCTTCAGCGTCCCAGAATTGGTCTTCTTTGGGTTCAAAATTTCTGCTAATGGATTGGCACCGGATGAAAGGAAAGTAGAGGCTGTGAAGAATGCCAGATCACCAAAAAATGCAGCAGAAGTACGAAGTTTTCTTGGGCTGGTCAATTACTGTGCGCGTTTTATACCGAATTTTGCAACCCTTGCAGAGCCGTTACGAAAGCTTACCAGAAGCGACACAGAGTGGATCTGGGACGAGATCCAACAGGATGCGTTTCATCGGCTCCGAGAGGCTCTCACCGGTGACTGTGTCGTTGCACATTACGACCAAACGGCGGACACAGAGCTGAAAGTGGATGCTAGCCCAGTAGGGCTTGGTGCAATCTTGCTCCAACGCAGCAAAGGTGTTGTTCGTCCTGTAGCCTATGCCAGTCGCACGCTGACAGATGTTGAGCGAAGGTATTCACAGACTGAGAAGGAAGCTCTAGCAGTTGTGTGGGCCTGTGAGCGGTTTCACATCTACTTGTACGGCCAGCAGTTCACCCTTTACACCGATCACAAACCCCTGGAGATCATTTACAGCCCAAAGTCGAAGCCTCCACCTCGAATTGAACGATGGGCACTTCGCTTGCAGCCGTACCAGTTCAACATTGTTCACATGGCGGGAAAGACAAACCCAGCTGATGTACTCTCACGTTTGCCACTAGACAACCAGCCGTTTCGCGAAAGAAACATTGCCGAGGAGTACATTAATTACGTCACAATGAATGCGGTTCCAAAAGCACTCACTCTTGAGGAAATTGCCAGTGCAACGAAGGCAGACCCGATCCTCCAACAAGTGGAATGCTGTTTGAATGGTGCTGAGTGGCCAGACACCCTAGAACTCAAACCCTACAAGCGGGTTAAAGATGAACTGTGTGCGAGCAATGGGGTAATTCTGCGAGGCTCTCGGATTGTCATGCCAAGTACTCTTTGGCAGGCAACCCTTTCTAATGCACATGAGGGGCACCAAGGGATCGTACGGACCAAACAAATGGTCAGAGAGAAAGTATGGTGGCCAGGTATCGTGAACCAAGTGGAAACAATGGTCAAGGCTTGCCTACCCTGCTAGTCTGTTGCAGACAAGCCTACAGCAGAGCCACTTCGACTAACAGAGATGCCTGGAAAACCATAGCAAGAGGTGCACATAGACCTCTGCGGACCCTTTCCGTCTGGGGAAAGCTTGCTCGTCTGTGAAGATGCCTGTACACGCTGGCCTGAAGTAGCAATTCTGCGGTCTACTACGTCTGCGGCCATTATTGGACATCTTCGAAAAATCTTTGCTGTTCATGGATTGCCCGAGAAAGTTGTGACTGATAATGGAGCAAATCTGGTATCTGAGGAATTTGAAAATTGCCTGTTGACGCATGGCATCAAACATCGCAAAGTCACTCCCTACTGGCCACGAGCCAATGCAGCAGTTGAGAGGTTCAACAGGACAATCGAGAAAGCAATTCGCACCGCCCATGCTGAAGGCAAGGACTGGCGTACAGACATGTATATTTTCCTGCTTAACTACCGTGCATCACCTCATGCAACCACAGGAATGTCACCGGCATTTCTACATCTTGGACGGGAAATCAGAACGAAAGTACCTCAAGTCAAGACACAGATGACTAAGGATCTGTCCACTGCACTACAAACTGCACAAGTCAAGGACAGACAAGCCAAGCAGAACACAAAGGCTTATGCAGACAAGAGAAACAGAGCAAGTTCCTCTGACATCAAACCTGGGGACAAAGTGTTGCTTCAACAGGCAAGACAGAACAAGCTATCAACGCGGTACGACCCTGAACCATACACTGTGCTTGAACGTAAGGGTCCAAGTCTCATTCTGCAGCGAGGAGAAGGAACTGTGTTTATGCGCAATGTATCACATGTACGTAAGTTGTACCAGAGTACTGTAGCCCATGACGAGGATGATTACGAGATGGGCGTCGAAGTTCCACAAGCACTGAATCAGGAGGTAGATCCTCTACAGGCTGTGGACAGTGTACGGAGATCTGCTCGTGTCAGACGTGCGCCTGCACATCTGAATGAGTATCAACTGTGAACAGTTAGAACTGAACATAATGTAGAAATTTGAATGGCATAGGACTTTTACTGTGTGTTGCCTATTAGCCAGGATATAGCTTTGTTTTGTTGGTTTCGTCTATTTGCCAGGAAATAGCATTGTTGATTCAGGATGATTTTTAAATTCGCTCAAGGGAGGGATTTAGTGTTTGCTCCAATTGTTGTTATGTAACATAGGATTTGATTGACAGAATCGAATGATCTAGAAGCACGTGATGGCTGTATGTATAGAAGGGCTGGAGAATGTGGGAATAAAGTGAGTTGCAATGTAAATGTAGGTGATCTACTGTTTGCTTTACCGGTCATATACTGAATACTAAAGGTGCCCAATCCACCAGCCGCTAAAATACAAGATAGGATACCACAGGTGGAGCTTGCATTGATGAGAGCGCCTTTGGACCAGTTATACTTTTTGAGTACCATTTCATAATGTTTCAATTCATCCTTAAGCTTATTCAAAATGTCAGTACACTGCTGAAGTCTGAATGAGGGCCCATCAGGTGTAGGAGGAGGAGCAGTTGGAGGTAACTCGGGATAGATTCTGTTATACTCATCCATATTTGTTACGACTATAACTTCCTTTTAAAATGTTATTTGAAACTTAAGGTGACAGTGATGGGAGAACCCTTAAGATCCAACTTTTTCCATTCACTGTCGAGAATGTTCAGATCGAAGTGATTTATGGGACTCTTTGACTTCTGTGCAGGGATGACTGGATAATCCTGTGAGGGTATGTTGGCAAGGAGGTATGAGGGTGAGATCCTAACAGGGCCTGTAAATCGAGCAATATTCATATAGGATGACAAGTTATCTACTATACTGCAAGTAAGCCTCAGGGGCTCCTTTATCTGGAGATTTATTGGGTATAATTTGCCAGGTTTTATGACTTCAGGCACCCCCAGTCCAACTTGTAGCCCTCTGGAAAGACTATAACCTTATAGTTCTTATTTGAGTACATATAATCAGCATTATCAGTCTCAATAATTGAGATCTTCGCATTCTCCGTATCATCTATAAATATTTCATGGATACTTCGCAATGAATATGTTCCTGGCCTGATTATTATGAAGGGCTGTTGTTGATTATCCCTGACTAATTCCTGGCGGTTTTTGAAATTCACCAATCGTTTGGGTATCCTACAATCCAGGAGTTGTATCTCCCTAACCTTTTCCAGAGGAGGATCCAAGTACACCCTAGTTTCAGACTCGTACATGGTAACGCTCAACATTTTGGATTATTACTCAGTCTCCTTTAAATTTCTATATTTAGCCTCTGAGAGGAATTGAGTCTTGGTGATTCCGCAGCTGACACATTTGCACTTCATCATGGGCCTACCCTTAAATGTTTTGGTGAAGGTTTCGCTTCCAGGCACGCATTCAGTTTGTTTTCTCTCTTTGACACAATAGCTCTTTATTTAAATTCACTTATGCTTTTTCTTTAATTCCTCTATGAAATAAAGTACAACTGCCACTATTAACAGCCAAGCATGTTTACCAAGGAATGAAATTACTTCACCCGCAGTCTTGAATAGGAAGCTTACAATAGCGCCCACCATTCCAGGCAATATTTCACCCAGCTTTTTGCCAATTGTCTTTAGTCCATCACCAACGCCTTTACCCAATTTCGAGAGCCCTTTGGAGAGATTGGAGACTATAACACCAATTACCACTCCAACTGCACTCATAACGGCAAAGACTGTGAATCCATATTTCTTGAATATAGCCTTCACCCGGTCTCGCAATGACATTCGTTCTTGGATTTGCTCATTCTCCTCCTCTAGGTTAGCTATCTCTTGTTCCTGTTCACCAATTTGCCTCTCGAGAGTCTCTATTTGACTTTTTTCCTCTGGGGTATTTAATGGCTTATTTCTATGGAATTTTAGCATCTCCTTCATTTTGGTGAGTATTCCCTTTTTCTTAGTTATCTCACCATAATTAGCTTCCATAACTTCGGCTGAGGCTGGGCCAAGATTGTCTCTTATACCCTTCAGGTTCATAAATTCATCATTTACCTCACCATCATCTTTGAAGAGTACATATGTTTTGGCATTAGACCTTTTCAATCGTACAATTACCCTTCCCCATTCATCCATGGTAGCTATGAATTTAGCCTTTGAAATATTAAATTTGGGGAATTTTGCTTTGATTTTAGACAAAGCTTCATCTTGGGCTCTCTCTCTATCTACCAAGGGCCTGGTTTCATCATCACCACCAAATGAAGTTTCTTCTATATCAGGATCTTCACGAGTGGTGGATGTCTTTGTAATTATTGGGCTAAGATAAAACGTTTCATCACCATCACCACCAGCAGCCCCTGAGGTTCATTTAGTGTAGTAGGGTCTAATTCAGGATCAGCAGTTGCCATATTTGATGCTAAATATGGGAACTTCTAAATTGATTTCAATAGTCTCGAATATTCATATCTTTGATGCTCCATATCTCATCACGGAAACCAGTCTCTGAAGTGCAGTCTGGGATCTTTCTCACTATAGCCATTGGCAGAACACGCTGTTTGATTTCACTCTTAGCAATGGCTATGGGATCAAAGGCTCCTTTCCATTCTATAACAGGTTTCTTACCAAGTTTGAGTTGTGTAGCTCTTAAACCTACCATACAAATATATTCACTGGGAGTCATTGTATTATTTGTCACATGGTCTGCCATTATAGCCACTTGCTAGTAATGTATCCCAAGGCTAACATCCCACCAGAAACATAAGCCATTTCACCAATTTTTTGATCTGAATTAGGTCTATAATAGTCAGAGAATTTGGGTGGATTGCCCATTTGACTGTACAGTTTGAGAGCTTCATCTGTCTTTGATATATTCTCAGAGGCCTGGTTCTCATCACCTTTCCTCCTATTCATAAAGTCAATATAAGCCATTCGCTTCTCTTGGTACGCAGCGTAATCTTTCTGGTACTTCTCCATAGCTTTGTCATGCCTTTCTCTTTCAAGTTGGAGATCAGCTGAAGATGAACCACTAAGGGCCTTTGCTATATAATTTCCACCAATGAAGGCTGTTGCATTGAGGACTGCTCCTCCAAGCATGATTGCTATACTCGCCATTAGCTACTGGGTAATATCTTCTGATCCTCTAAGTAAGTTTTGAGATACATACTTGCTGATAATACAGCTACCCATTTACCATAATTCATTATACTTGATGATGGATCACCAATGAATGATTCTCTGAGAGCCTTCTTTCCAACATAACCCATAGCGGCAGATAGTCCAATGAGCACTGCAGAGTCAGTAACTGTCTTTACGAGCTTGTTCTCAGCCATTTATGGACTACATCCACTCATCTTTTAAATTATTTTCTTCTTTGGGTGGCTGACTTGCACTATTGTCCATGATTTTGACTGGAGGGGGTG
Source organism: Ricordea florida (assembly GCA_949710005.1). NCBI lineage: Eukaryota > Metazoa > Cnidaria > Anthozoa > Corallimorpharia > Ricordeidae > Ricordea > Ricordea florida. The sequence goes on from OX453281.1 coordinate 14,378,759, forward strand.
GATTTAAGATATGAGTTGGTGATGGTACATGTAAATCAGGTATTCTATCCCTATAGTTTTTGAATATGGCATAGGCAGCGAGTCCAATGGAAGCACATTCTGGAATGATAGACTGGGTAGCCATTCATTAACACTACTTTCTTTTTTATTTGACTTAGCCTCCTCCTCTTTCTCCTGCGCTCGCTTATAAAAAGCCATAGCCTCATTTCTTTTGGCTTGTATCGCCTTACCAGCCTTTACCCTCTTGGGATCTTTGACCTTTGTTTTAACTTCAGGTTCTCTAGTAATTTGCTCAGTGTTTTCTTCAGACATGTTATGAGTTAATCTATTCTAACCTTTAAGTCTCCTAGTAAGTGGCATACTAGGAAACTAACATTATTTTCTATCTATTAAATTAAGTGTGTTTATTCTTACGAATCTTTGGTACTGGAGGCTTTACTTCCTCCTCATCTTCATCTTCATCTACATCAACTATATACACCTCTTGATAACCTCCAGTCAATAGTTCCTCAACAGTTTTACTACTATCGAATTCAGCTTCTTTCTCATCATCCTCAAAATCACAATTTCCGAATACGTCTTCTTCATCCTGTAGTGGTTCGAAATCAATCATAGGTTTATAGAGTTTAATTGCCTGAACCACAAATCGTAAAGAAGCAATCACATCACTCATACCATGTGAGCCAAAGTATACGCTGTCTAATCTTAATGAGATTCGTGCGCATGATTTGGTATCAGCTTCTTTGGCGTATATGTAGTCAATTATAGGTATCATTCCTTCTCCTGCCTTTGAATACAGTATGTGATTTGAGACTACTACCTGATCCAATTGTCATGAAATTAACATACATACATAGTGGCCTTTGCTGACCATCTTCAGATTTTGGGTATGAGTATGGCGGCTTCACCAGGTTAATTGGCATACTTTCCAAATCTTTCAGCTTATGTTTGCTTTGACTTATGTCAGGCATTTTGTCCTTAGTCTCTTCATTAGAATAGAACTCTTGAAGAGCAGTCCCTACTATATCCACGAGTATATCAAATCTAGACCTAGTCTCTTGTTCCTCCTCAGTTGGCTCATTCATAGTTCCAAATGAGGTCAATGGGTAGTTCACTTGGATTCCATTGATGTCCTCAACCTTCTTTTCTTTTCTCTTCTCGTATTTGTAACTACGAAACAAACCTAATATGTTCTGCTTTGCCAGCTCGAAAGAGAGGCTCTTTTTCTCCCCATTCTCAACTACAAAGACTTTTGAAGAGGAGCACTTGTACCTCTTGTTCTTTACAGGCTTGTCTATAAGGACAGAGTCCCAATTAAGATCAGTCTCTTCAATGGATATGAAGCGAGTTTTCAATGAGCCAGATTTGTTCACTGTATTTGATTGCGCCATTTTGTTTTCTGAGTGGGTATACTGATTCCTTGTCTAGTCTTGTTCAGTTTTCAATTTTTTCAAACCAATAAATTTCAATAAACAGTATCAACTCCAACATGCTCTGTAGTAATTGGCTCAACAGGGTCTCTGATTTTGAAATGCTTAGCAATGTAAATAACTCCTGTTAGTAATGCAGTAAGTCTACCACCCCTTAGTACTAGTAATCCAGATAATTCTGATATCTCTTTCCTAATTATTTGATCATTCTTCCAGTCATTTACTAGAGCTTCTATATCATCTATACTAACAAACTTAGCAACCAAGTAAGCTATTAGTTGTAAAGAAGGATCTACTAATCCATCAGCTATCTTCTTCCCAGACACAACCTGATACCTTTTGTAGTACTTTTCTACATCCTTGTCTGATAATTTATGTCTATCTTTAATATCCATGTCAACACCAGTGTACTCCTTAGTAGAGCCTAAACATGCTAGTATTGAAAGTGATTCTCTTTTCGATTGCAAATCATCATCATCAGTGGTGATTGGTTGGTCATTGCCCACAGAGGTTTCATCGTTCAAGATATTTTCAAGAGTTGCCATGTTTATGCTGTAAGCGCTGGTATCTCTAAATAATTTTTGAATGGGTGTCTAAGGGAGAAACACAGTCTGGCGTACGTTTCCTTCTTGAGATGCTTCTTATATTTTTTACAAGTTTCAGCATCCAGATCCCCACCATATTCCTCGAAAAGCATCTTCATTGCTATTTGTGATGGGTTATGGAATGAAACCTCACAGGCCACATTCTCTCGGAATGGCTTGAATATCGATGTGAGCTGCTGTGTGAGAACCCTCACTGATATCCCTATATGCCTGCCAGAGAAAGCTAAATCAATGAATTTGTTGGATCTCTTCTTCAAGTCTTTTGAAACTGCGCAATCGTCCAATATTATGAGCGCATTCTCACCTGAGAAGAATGAGAAGCAAAGAGTTAACAATTCGTTTATTTCATCCTGATCACTAGAGTCTGGTGATAATACAAAGAATCGTTTATCCCCCTTTGCAAAGTCTCTATAAGTCTTGTTATGTGCATATGTTGGGCAAATCAATACAATATAATCGAATACTTCCCTATAATGCCCTCGAAGCTGTTCCACCAGGTATTGAGTCTTTCCACAATTCGTGGGACCAGTGATGATGCAATTGAAGGGGATCATATCTTTGAGTTCATTCATCCTTACTAAATACACTAACCCCTTTAGATTAATGTTTCTTCTCAGGACAAGGTGAGAAGAAAACATTTGATAGCCTAATATAATATCTCTTTTAGATCACCATTCATAATGGCCATAACTGCATCCGCTACTACGAACATGTAACAGCTTAATGTACCACTACCAGATTTTCGGCGTTTGATAAGAAGTTTAACTCCATCACGAGTTTCATTCAGGGACAGTCCACTACCATGGATGTGATTATCGGGATGAGTCCTCAAATCAATCCACAGCGCGAACTTGTCTGTATAGAAGTCCTTCTCTCTAACTGAATCTTAATCACCCCAAAACGCTTGATTATGGACTTCCACAAGTCTCTCGGGGCCATACCTCCTGAATAGAGACGGTTTGGCTTACCATCAATGACTATATCTACTGAGGTAATGTCCGGGTTAACGAATATCTCTGAATCCCTTGTCCCAGGTGCATGATCTTTTATGAATAGGCATAATATCCCCGTCATAGACCTCCTTGAGACATTTATCTGTTGATTAATTTTTTCATCATTAGGCCTGGAGACCGTAAAGGTCTTTTCCATGATTATGTTCTCATACATGAACCCCTTATCAATCCTATATTGATCTAATGCCTTTCTTGCCAAATAATCACTCATGATGGATTTATACTCCAAATGAATGTTGTTTAGGGTATAATTTGGAGGACTTTCAGCATTTGCGTACACTACAACATTAGCAACAGGGGCAAGCTTGATTTCAAATCTTAATGTTTTATTCAGTGCTCTTGGGTAGAAGACTCCATGATCTCTGAGAATTGGATGGTCTAGGGGTATAGCGTATTTAGTGTTATGAATCGCTGCCATCAAAACAGCCTTGTTATCAGTGGTATCCTTATTACTAGCATTCGTCCTTAATTTCCAAATTTTTTCAGATGAGATGCCCTGTATAATCCTATCCTCACGCTCCTCCTTTGGTAAGTACAAATCATGATAAGTCTGGAACAAGTCGAACCTATTAGTGTCCTGAATGGTCTCTCCACCAAAGGTAACCCTGAAATTAGAAACCAGGTTCCTCCCTATATTGTTGACTAAGGTATTGTCCTTATGCCCCGAAACGTTCAAGTCAAATATAAGGTAAACGCTGCCTGGGACTATCACATCATTGTCTGCCAGTTTGGGGATATCAACATATATAACCTAATTTGGAACTGCGAATACTGGGGTAAATGGTGCTCGATGCAATACTGCATGCTCTTTCAAACCCTTCAGCTCTCGAGGAATACATTCAGGGTTTAGCATTTCTGGTATTGTAGTCATTTTAAATGCTCGTATTCTCGTTTATAAATGAGTGATTCGGATGTTTTAAGCCAAAGCAGCCAAAGTCAGTGAAAAGGTTGCCAAAGAGTGGTTGGAGAAGCAAGCCTTGTGGCAAATATATCTCCCAGCTCCCAAGTATATACCCAGGCCGCATTGGAGTGTTGATTATCCCAATCAATTCCATCAGGCGGACTTGTTGTTTCTACCTCACGATACAGTGAGAGGAAAAACATATCGCTATGCGCTAGTCGTGATTGATATTGCTTCAAGGTACAAAGATGCTGAAGCATTGACTTCAAAGGACAGTGGTGAAGTTGCTAATGCCTTTGAGAGGATTTATGCCCGTAAGTTGAATTGGCCACAGACATTAATGGTTGATCCGGGCACAGAATTCAAGGGTAATGTGACAAGTCTGATGAATAAGCATAAAGTTACAATCCAGCGGAGTGAAGCTGGAAATCATCGAGCTCAGGCTTTTGTTGAAAGAGCCAATAGGACTCTTGGTGAGAAATTATTCAGCCATCAATACGCTCAAGAGATGGTTAGTGGTAACCGATCCACAGTTTGGGTGAAAAGATTGCCCGCCATCATGAAAACTCTGAATAGCGAGCCGACTCGTATCACTGGTAAAGAGCTTGAGGAAGCTTTGAAAATGGAGTCAATTGATACTAAAACTCCAGAGTATAAACGGCCTGTGGGATTGGATGAGAAGAGATTACCTCCAGACGTTGAAGTCAGGTATCTGTATGCCCGTGGTGAAGATGAAGGTGGAGACAAACGAAGGGCTACTGATCCCATATGGAGCCTTGAGGTCTATGATTTAGCTCGAACTATAGTTGAACCGGGTCAACCAGTATTGTACTATTTAGATGGAGGCCCAAGACGAGGATTTGTTAGAGAGGAACTTCAGTTTGTGCCTCAGGATACCGAATTACCACCCGATAGCTTTCTGAAGTGACCACGTGCATAGGTATTTACCCCATCCTCCATTATCACACGTTTATCGTCCTCGTGTGATAATGCAACCTTATTAACTGTTTCAGTGTAGATGTCATGCTTATGGCTCCTTATGGGGTTCATCTTCCTTCTCTGGGATTGGCCACTGAAAAGGCAAGTCTTGTAGTCCTCAAAACTTATACTCTTACTCACAACTGCCTTATTCACCCCCGTACACCTCTTAACTTCTTTCTGTTTATCCGTTTTGAAAGCGTAGAGTTTAGCCCTTAGACCCACAAATTCCGTAATCTGTTCACCGCCAGCTTCATCCTTGAACATGCCTCCAACTTTCTTGTTAACTCCAGTTTCAATGCCTGATGGATGATCTTTGGGATAGTTGCTGGTATCGAACTTTTCCCTCACATCTGGGCTTATATCCTTGTAGAAGTCCTCAGTCTGTATCTCATATGCAAGAGAGTCCGTATCTGTGAACAGCAACTTGGCTTTCTCCCCATACTTAGGCTTTATGTAATTGTAATGGAACTCATACATGGTAATCTTGCTTATGTCTAGAATGGATAAGCCTAAGTAAATTGGTTTATCAAAGATCAGTTTGGTTTTCTTCATATGAAACGCAGCCAATTTCTCGCAAAAGATGTTCCTGTGGTGGAAGTTTTGCTTCACAATCAATTTGCGCGCTTGCTTCTCATTAGTCACCAACTGAATGTCCACTCTCTTCCTGATGTTCTCCATGGTCTTCCCGAATACTGAGTTATTCATTAATTTGAAGAAGTCCTTCTCAAAGTCATTCTCCGCTTTAGCCCTCAGACTGGTATTCAAGTCAATGTAAATCCTTAGCCACGCTGACTCTTTGAATGTGATCCCTCTGTGTACTTTGGTTAGTTTTAATCCTAAAGACAGGTACTGTTTCAGTGCTTCATGGTGTATTACATACTTTGTTTTGTCCATAAGGTTCGGAATTAGCTTGTCTACCCCTTCTACATCCAGCCTCTCTGGGGCTAAGGGATAATCATTATGTAAATCATGTAGCTGATGTGGGTATTTCAAATCCACTTCCAATATGCATGGATATGCCATTCTCAATCATAATAAGCATATCTGGATCTCTCAATAGTTCCAATTCCACCTTAGTTATTTTCAATGTAGCATCCCAGGCCAATCCAGGTGCAGTATAATACCATGCAGGATCCAGCTTATAATTGCTCATACAGACGCCTCTGAAATTCTCGAAGACATCAGCTAATAAGAGTACGTCCGTTTTAAGATAGGTTATGATAGTCCCTAAAGGTTTCCATCCCAAATGTTTCCCACACGTTTTCAGCATGTTGGTAATCCTCCTCCGATATATCAACATCATAAAGCTTCGAGTAGAATTCATCCTTGTGTGGTAGACTAGCCACTTGAAGCTTATCAAAACCATCGAACCAATCGTACGGAAATACGCCCTTTCTAGCCAATAAGTCAAGGTTTTCTCCTTCATAGTAGCTATCAAGGTTTTCCAGAGACTCTCTTGGTAGGTTATCAACCAAACTGGCTAGACCACTTGCCATGAATCGAAAGCTATCTATGAATCTAATGGATCGTTTAATCTGAACCTCCTTCCCATCCTTCTTGAAGGTATCCACCACAATATCCTTTGTAAATGAGATGTATTTCTCATCGTTAAGGGGAATACAGTTTATCTTGCCCTCTGATACTCCAAGCTTCTTGATGAATAAGTGGCTGTCATATCCAGACAAGTTGTGGAATATTACCGGGAAGAACTTTGGGACCTTTAATTCCAGATTGCATTTACTATGAGCTGCTCCTCTGTACCTACCTGTAATATGGCAGTGATCGATCATCTTGTCATCCCCTAATTCACCCTCGCAAATATGGCAATGAGTGGCATTATTCTGTTTACTGTGATCACTCATCCTCATTATAGGACTCTTCTCAGACTTGAATTGGTTATAGATCTCCTTAATGTCCTCCTCTAAGCTTTCCTGGAACATTTGGGGTATATCATCCTCTGATGAGTTGGCTGTACGCATCACGAGCTTGGGTTCAGATGCATCATCATCAAAACACTTGATAAGATAACAGAACCCTGATGGCTTATGTTTCTGGTATTGATTCGTGAAGCTCTCCTTATCGTCCGGTGAACAAGTATCCATCTTCTCCGTAAAGCACTCAAAATCTGCATAAACCACGAATGGGACTTGCATCTTTCTGTTACGGTTTTTGAAAGTGATGTACTTTGGATTACCGTCCTCGTCCATGGGCATATCTACTTTCACTGCTTCGTTGTTTAGACAGTATTCCATATGCGTGTCTAGTGACTTCTCTGACCAGAATGAATTGAGGCAATTATCACAGTAAAAACTGGCCTCCTTATGTTTACTATGACTATATAATCTTGACATGTTCTTAAGCCAACAAAAGTGATTGGTTTCATCATTTGATATGAAAAGCAGGTTTATCTTTGGCACCCCTGATTTACTACTACGCCTTATTAAAGTTGGCTCGCCATTCTCATATCCAAGAATATTAATGCCATAGGAGTTTTGCCTTTCAAACTTGTCCACCTGATTCGTGGCAAGCGCTGAGACTGGAAACTCTATTCCTGACCAATCTAGCTTCTCAGAGTTCTCTCTCATCTCCTTAGTCAGTCTTTCAGCGTTCTTCTCCCTTGGGAACACAGCAGATGTTATTGCCCATTTGAAGCACTCTTGATCTTTCTCATTCTTAACATTTATGATTGCCTTCTTGGCAGCCAATTTGGGTGGTAGTGGAATATATGAACTTCCAGAAAAGGGGCTAAATGGGTTCATATGTATACGAAAGTCCACAACATGGTCAAATACCCATCCAGAGCGCTCATTCTCATATCTTTGTACCAATTCAATCAATCTAGCTGAAATTCTATCAAACATATTAAATGTGTTTGTTGAAGCTGTTACTGTCTCCATCTGTGAATGAAAGTGCCCTTCACTCCTCTCAACGACACGATTATTCTGATTATCCCTCCTTGTAAAGCTACATGTGAATATACACTTTGATTTGAGTGGCTTCCTCTGTTTACGCATTAATACATAGAACTGTGACCTAGCCTTCTTCAGGAATGAAGCTGGATCATAGCCACTTCTACCCTTTATTATATATGTCTTCAAAAACCCTTTCAGAGCCGTTTGATGTCTTTCAGGGATAAAATAATCAGGTGGCTCCTCAGCGATACTAGCTACCTTCCTCTGAAGATCCCTTAGTCTTTTGCTCACAGCCCTCTTAGTTGAGTCTGGGATGTATGATAGGATCCAATCCGTAAACTTCTTAATTAATTCCTAGCCAAATCAATGACTTTCCTGTTTGAAGCACGAGATGGTTTTGCTGTTGTAGGTCTAATTGGCCCAGGAATTGGAATATTAGCCTCAGATGCTTGTGTTAGTCCAATAACATTGATAAGTTCTGTTTTAACGCATCTTGGCATATAGCCTTTTGTACCAAGTTTCTTTGCTATGATTCTTAGTACTCTCACTGTTAAGTTCTCGGGCTGAACATCAGCTAACACCTCGAGTAATTCAGCCTTTCTGAATCTACCATAACCCTGTACTCCAGCTTTTTTAGCGATTGCTCTCAGCTCTTCCACTGGCAAGTTCTCCATATTGGAATTAGTGTAACATTGGCTAAGCCTTAAAACGAGTCAGTACCTCACTCACACGCTTATTCCATTTTTACTTTTGTAAAGCGATTCACGTTACAAATGTATATATATTTTACTATCACCAATCTATCCCCCAACGCTCTTTCAAATACTCCAACTCCTCTACATCAATGCACCATTCAAGTAACCTAGTTATGTGCCATGTAATAGGCATTAAATCTTCCCGCAAATCTTTGTAAAAAGTCCTCTTATGTATTCGTCTATTAGCCTCGTATAATAGCTCTTCTTGAATGCATCCATCAAATATTTTTTTGTGTAATCTCTTATATGGATCAGTATTTATAATAACCTCAAGTTCATCAATTAAATTAATATCATCATGATTAAATTCAACTAGAATTACATCATCCATATTAAATTGATCCATATATACATCTGTACGCGTGCTCTTCGATAACGGAAGTAAGCGTTCGTATGTTTCATCGAGCGTAACTTCACGCTTTAAATTTAAGCCTGTCAGTTCCGAAAATCTGCACATCAACACCTTCGGGGTCACAAATTACCGGAAACAGAAATGCAATGTTGTAAAGCTGTGTTTACAAACACGAAGTCACGAGGAATTGGAACTTTATGCACTGAGTTACCCAGTAATCTGTTCTCCTTTGCCAAGCAAAATCAGTGTAGTTGACTATGTCCATTTAGAAGGTCTAGATTTTGCAGACAACTTTGACAGCACCGAATCTATCGATGTCTTGATTGGCTCTGATTACTACTGGGACTTTGTGACTGGAGATTTCATCAAGGGCGATCAGTTTACAGCAAATTTGGATGGTTGTTGTCTGGACCAACCTACGATCAATCATCTAGCAGTGTTGTTTCTTCCAACTTGATTATTTCTGGAGAAAGGAACTCGATGTTGGAAGGGCAAGATGACGAATTGACTGAGAGTTTGAAGAAGTTCTGGGAGTCTGAGAGTGTTGGAATCGAGGAACAGCAAATATTAGGCTGCCGACAAGCGAATGCCAGAAATCTACCACAACGGCCGCAATTACGAGATTGGATTTCCATGGAAAAAAGATTTTCAACCTTCCAAGAATAGCTATCAGTTGAGTGAAAACCGATTGCGATCACTGCATTTCAAGTTGAAAAGGGATCCAGATTTATTGAGGGACTATGACAAGATTATTCGAGACCAAGTGCAGGCCGGAATCGTCGAAAAGGGTTCCTGAAGAAGAAACAAGCATTAACAAGAGCTGGGTTCATTATTCGCCACACCATGCGGTGATCAGAAAGGATCGCGAAACAACTAAATTACGGATAGTATACGACGGGTCAGCGAAATCTTCCAAGGAAGAACTGTCACTAAACGATTGTTTAGAGACCGGCGATAATTACATTCCGCATATATTTGACATGCTATCAAGATTTCAAAGTAATCTCATTGGTCTTACTGCAGACATCGAAAAGGCCTTTCTGATGGTGAGCATCAAAGAAGATCGAAACATGCTACGATTCCTGTGGTTCGATAACCCAGAGCAAGACAGACCTAAAATCACGCCATTTCGACTCAACCGTCTTTTGTTTGGATTGCGGCCATCGCCTTCGATACTTGGAGCAACAATTGTTCATCATTTGCGCTTGTACAAAGAAAGTGAACCAGAAATGGCAGCGCTACTCGAAAAATCATTTTACGTTGACGATCTGCTTTCTGGAGCTGGAAACGAAGAGAAGACTCTGGAGATTTATCGCAAATTGAAGAGAATCATGGCAGACGGAGGATTCAACCTACGAAAATGGAACTGTAACTCGCTCAAAGTGATGTCTGAGATTTCAAATTCTGAAAGGCCTCAAGAAGATTTAGTTACGCAAAGCAACTCAACGTCGGATGACACAATTGAAGATGATCAATCTTACGCTAAAACAACTACTGGATTGGATAGTCCTTCAACAACTGAGAACACTGTCGTTAAAGTGTTGGGACTAAACTGGAATACTCTCAGCGACGAAGTTTTCTTCCATTTTTCCAGTTTATATGAATACGCCAAATCGCTCCCACTTAACAAGAGGTTAGTTCTAAAGGTTTCATCAAAGTTTTTCGATCCGATGGGGTTCTTATCGCCATTTACAATTTGCTTAAAGATTCTATTTCAAGAACTTTGTTTGACCAAGACCAACTTGGATGAGGAACTACAAGGATCCTTACTTCGAAGGTGGAAATCCGTCTTAGAAGAAATAAGATGTTTTGAGACCGTACGAATCCCTCGATGCTACTTCAGCACCACTCCTGTTGAAGTTCAAATTCATGCCTTCAGTGATGCTTCCGATCGCGCCTACTCAGCAGTGGTTTACTTACGATCTCGTTACGATGACGGAAGAGTCGAGGTGAAGTTAGCCACGTCCAAGGCAAAGGTAGCACCGACCACCAAACAATCAACGCCTCGTTTAGAGCTTCTAGGCGCTTTATCCCTCGCCCGATTGGTGAACAAGTTCAATTCAGCCATTGACGGAAATCACAGAATCGTTTACTGGTGCGACTCCGAGACGACACTCTGTTTGATTAAGAATCGGAGAGCTTGGAAGCAGTATGTACAAAACCGAGTCGAAGAAATTCGCAACTTAACTACAAAGGATTCCTGGCGACATTGCCCTGGTCCTCTAAATCCTGCTGATTTTCCCTCTCGTGGTTCGACGTCCACAACCCTCGCAACGTGTGAAACGTGGTGGAAAGGACCGAAATTCCTGTACCTTCCTGAATCCGAATGGCCCGAGGATCGAACGACTCAGTCTTTGCGCTTCAGGAAGTTGTTAAGACGCCGCCAACTACTGTTCACTCACTTGTGAATACATCAGCCAGCATGCCAGAGAAGAAGATTGACCAGATAGTCGATATCAATCGATTTCACGATCTAACAAAATTACTTCGTGTAACTGCTCTCGTTATTAAGGCTGTCAAGTGTTTCAAGAATCAAGTTACTCATGTGAAGGGTACCGAGAGAGACCTAATGAGATTAAGTGCAACAGATGTAAAGGAAGCTGAACGCCTGTGGATCACATCAGTTCAAAGGTTGTCCTTCTCCAAGGAGATCGCATTTCTTCTGAGTAAAGATCGCAGCTCTACCCCTACAACGTACGTTACACAGTTTAGACTGTTCTTAGACGAAGGAGTTATCAAGTGTGAGGGGAGACTCAACAATGCACCGTTACCAGTGCAGACGAGGAACCCCATTCTACTTCCAGCGAAACACGAATTCACCCGTTTATTGATCAGGCAGACGCACGAGTCTGTAAAACACAGTGGTATAAGGGACACTTTAACGACACTACGAGAACGCTACTGGGTACTGCGTGGACGGCAAGCGGTGAAAAGGCTTATTCGAAGTTTTGATATTTGTCGAAAACACGAAGGAACAGCATACAGCCCTTTACCTCCCGACGACCTGCCAAGTAACAGAGTCTCAGATGATCCACTGTTTACGCATATAGGTCTCGACTTCGCCGGACCGTTGTACGTCGACACTCAGAATTCAGAACACGAAAGTAAAGAATCACAGAAAGTCTATGTGTGTCTCTTCACTTGCGCCTCCACTAGAGCTGTACACTTGGAACTGACACGAAGACTTAGTGTTCAACCATTCTTACTTGCTTTACGAAGGTTCACTAGTCGAAGGGGACTGCCTGCTACCATCACTTCAGACAACGCCAAGACGTTCCGATCATCCTCTCAAGATGTACGAAGGATAACCCGAGCAGAAGAAGTTTGGCGATACCTTGCGAACAAGCAAATTAAATGGAATTTTATTGTCGAGAAGGCCCCGTGTTGGGGAGGATTCTGGGAACGTCTTGTGAGAAACCCTTAAAGAAGATCCTAGGAAGGTCGATTCTCAGCTTTGACGAATTGCGTACTGTTTTAGTGGAGATCGAAGGCGTTATCAATTCCAGACCCCTTACGTACGTGTATGATGACGAACAATCCATATCTTACCCTTTAACACTTTCCGAATTGATCTATGGTCGACGAATAACTTCAGCTCCGAACGCTGCTCACTATGAAGTTATCAGCACAAATCACTCACTCACAAAGAAACTCGTCATCATAGACAGGTTCTTCAACACCTCACCAATCATTGGCGTCGAGAGTACTTAAACGAGTTGAAAGAGCGATCTCAAGTTGGTAAGAAGGAGAGCAACAGACGGCGTATTGCCATTGGAGACCTTGTGTTGCTAAAAACGATTCAACGAGTAGAGCTTTCTGGAAACTAGGGAAAGTAGAAGAGCTTATTCCCGGAAGGGACGGCAACGTTCGAGCTGCTATAATGAACGTTATCAGTGATTCAGGTCGTCCATCTCATCTAAGAAGAGTCGTACAGCATTTAGTGCCTATCGAAGTCAAAGTTCAGCCGGAATCTACGGTAGCTAATGAAGTCCGACCAGTGGATCAAAATACAAGGCCGAGACGCGCAGCAGCAGCCGCTGGCGAAGCTTTACGACGACATGCAACTTAATATTGTGTAAATAAGTTATTCGCTTTCACGAAATAACTTAGGGGAGTGTTAAAGACTTTCTCTGCCTCCCTAGGACTGTGTTTTGTCTTTTAGATAAAGCGTTATTATTCTAGCCGTTTTGTTTGTACAGAACCAATCAGATGAGTTTTCCTGATCACGTGAATTGTAACTCGATCATTGTATATAGATTAATTGATGTTCTGATCTAAGACGTTTTTGAGTAGAATCGAAGAAAATAAACGATTAAAACGACTGCGATTAGCAAGTTTCTTAAAATACCTAACTTCTCGTACAAATTAAAAAAATGGAAATTCAGCAAATTCATAAGACTGCAAGTAATTCTTTAAGACAGTGTAACACCAAAGGGAAGAAATATACCTCTGATGACCTTAAGTCAGATGTATATAAACTAATTCAAGTATTATTAAAGTATTGAGAGTTTGAGGATTTTAAGATCATCACTCACATACTTTGCAAAAATGCAAGAAAGACTTGTTTGGTATGATTCGTCAGCTTGGCTATCCTACATGGTTTTGTTCATTATCAGCTGCAGAATCAAGGTGGATATTTCTGTTGAATACATTGAATAGACTTGTAGACAACAAAAACTATAATGATGATAAAATTGACAATGTCATGGCAACAAAAGTCAGAGCTTATTCTGAAGGACCCTGCTACATGTGTTAGAAACCTTGAACACACAGACAGTGAGCAGCAGGATACCAGAACTACATTTGGTTTCGGATCCATTTAATCCTGTACCCTTATGTTAAGTTATCAAATTTTTTAACAACTGTATGCTTGCTACCTGCCTTATAACTGATGCCTAATGTAGTCAAATGATTGGCGTCATGTACTCACTCTATGTTTATTTTGAAAAGCTACTCAGCTCCCTGGTCACTTTTATGTTGTGATTATTGATTATTAAAATTATCTTTAAAGTTCACTCAATCACAACTATGAAAGAACACTTCGTTAATTTTAAAATTATTTCTTTTTTTCTCTATTTTTTAAACGTATCCACAAGTTCACCATAGTCCTACTTTGATTTTTTTTCGCTGGATTTGTTTGCACTTTGCGCTCTCTTAAAATCACGCCTTTCGCTGAAGTACTCAGTCTTCTGATTGTGCGGCTACCCTCAAAGTAGAAGCAAAAGGCCGATTCTGGCGCAAAACGATTTTCTGTTGTTGAAATCCCCGTCCGATCCTTGATCGGAATGTTTGGAATGTGATGCGGTCAAAGTTTTTAGAATAATGAAGTTTCCAAGGGAGATGAGGACAGAGCCGTGAGTAATGAATGATATATTACGTCGTTATTTCATCTCTCAGAAAAATGTAACCAAAATTCTACGTTATAGAGGGCACGCGTGTGATACTTTGAATTTTGATGAATTTCAGTGAGAGATACAAAGATAAGAAACTCTCTGAGATAAAGAGAGAAATGTCTTTCATAAAAGAGAATGTCATGGTAATTTGGCTGGAGGAGAGTAAATTAGGAACGAATATTCATGATGTTTTTGATAAAATTCTAAAGAATAAATGCTCTGAAGTTTTGATTATTGCGGACGAGAGGACGACCTCTCACGTGCATCTTTATATCAGTGAATTGAAGAATACGACGAGGATCAATATAACTGTCTGGACGCTGAATGAGACTGTTATTTTCGCTCCTGATCATGAGTTGGTTCCTAAGCATGAAATATGTTCTGAAGAAGAATATAGAAACGTTCTCAGCGATTATGGGATCTCGCCAAAGCAACTTCCGAAAATAAATCATGAAGATGTCATCAGTAGATATCTGTTGACAACTTTTGAGGTGCATGTGAATTCTCCGTTATTGTATTTTGACATCAGCTTAATATTGAATTTGTCGTATCTAATCAGAGGTTTCAGAAAGCTCATCCAGTCTTCTTCTTTCTTCGCCTTTTTATAAGAATTAATTGTTGATTCTGGCAGATCTGTTTCTTCTTCCTCACATAGATTCTGAATTTCTTCAAGACATTTTCCATAGATCTTATTCAGAAGTTCCCTGGTCGCACCCTTTTCATGAACTGGATATGGGATGTAGAGGCCGCTGATATTTTCCTTCTTCTTTTGTTTTTCTTTCATACCATACGGGTGAGAAAGTCCAACAGATGGGATAGTAGCTTGTTCCAATTCGAAGAACAATCTTGTTTTATTACCTTTACCATCAGATGCGAAGATGTTGGATGTGCTCATTGATTTTTTGGAATTTGGAGCATCCACAATCAGCCTGTCCATATCGAAAGCGGTTCCAAGTTTCACAAAAGTTTGGTTTGCCATAAGAGATTTTCCATTTCCAGCTTTGAGTAATTACAAATATCATTTTTTACTGTTATTATTCAAGAAAATTGAAGACGCATTAAAAAAAGATCAGGAAATTTTTAAACCCAATCATGCCGAAATCAAAATCCAAAAGAATTCTTACATTCGAAGATGTTTTTAATTTCTCTAAACGAGGAAGAAACTTTATTAGAAATGGTGATGCTTCTTCTCTTGTCAAAAGAAATAATAATCCAAATCATGCTGAAGCTAAAGATTTATTTGAGGCAATTGTTGCTCTTGAACAAGACTCTTTAGTTCGAGGCCGCCTTCGCAGAAAGCTCGAAGCTCGAAAAAATAATCAGCAGTAAATCCCCTCTCACCCAGAAACCTTCATAATCTCCACTCCTCCAGCAATAACAGCCAGAGCCGCCAGATTATTCTGATGAGAACTTTCCCCAACATATTCCACAATCTCAGGCTTCTTCTTCTCTACAGGCCTCGCAACCTTCTCCACCACATGAGGCAGCGCAACCTTCGAAGATCCCAAATTATGTTGAATCCCAACCGTCTTTATCTCCCGATTTACGCCTAAATTAACGCCGAACCTCATCCCATCCGTCGCCTTCATCAGCTTATTATTATACCCGAACACACTCTCAAATCTCAATTTCGCCTCTTGAGTCGCCATCTGATATCCATATGAACCGAGCTTGTGATGTCATTCTCAATCACACTACTCTCGAATAAAGACAGAAACTCCTGCTGCGTCTCGATCGCCCCACCAACATTCCCAACGATCGAATTTCTCGTGTTCACCTGCGAGCCCAATACACAATATACGAAAGCCTCCGCAGACCGATTCAATCTCCCGAGACCAGCCTTCGTCAATCCATATCCATCGATCGGTATAAACCAGACATATTTAAACCCAGCAAAATCATCATTCCTAATGAACGAAATAAAATTCCCACTTTCCTTTTTCCCACCCTCGTCTGAAAATTTACCACCCTCACTCGGCCACTGATTCGCTCCAGTATCATAGCTCCGAACCAGATGAACGTTCTGAAACCCACCACCTGTCCCTTGATATCCAGCGCCATAATCCAAAAATATATCACCCAAACCGTGATTCCTTCCAACTTTCCATCTGAAATCAGAATTATCTCTGAATCCGAATTCACGACACAATCTCTTATACACAATCTTATTATAGGGATTGTTCGAGATGTTGAAAGGCTGCTCATCCGGCAACGGTACATTCAATTCGTATAATATCCTTCTGATCGTGAAATAGACGTGGAATTTAATGAAGCCGTTCACAACACTCGGATAATTCAGACTCTCAAGAGGACTCACACCACATCCAGCAGTCGCGCACTAAACCGCGAAATTAAGCTGCTGCGGCCAATAATTCATATCAGGACCATTCAGCCACCTTCGGCATTGTTTCGCAAATTTGAACGTCACAACCTGAGATTTGAAAACGTTCCGCATCTTGGCAGTGAATTTCTGACCCTTCGAGACATAGATATCCACAGAAGTCAAGAGATCTGTAACATTAGAACTAAAATTATCAAAAGGAATCGCGGGTATTGGATATTCTTCATTCGTCAAGGTCAAACTCTTTGGAAATGAATCCATCTTCTATCTTGATTATTAGATAGAGGATTTGATATTTTTAAACTAATAATAGACCTTCTCGAAACTCACCGTAATTGCCCGCCGCTTAACTCTCTGAGTATTTCTTCTCTGGCTTGATTCTTTAGCATCGTGGAATCGTACTTCAGAGTTTCGAATTTCTTAAGCTCCTCGATAATCAAGGAGAATTCCTCATCAGATATCTTATTGTCACGAAGCGCCTTGGAGATCAGATCTTCTATTGTATTTATTTTCGCCCTCGCCAGAGATACAGTGCTCTGATGCTTCATCGCCTTGGTGGATAAGCTTTTCGAAACCTGCTCACACCCTATAGTTGTGCAAACCAGAATTCCACTCACAACCCCCAAAGGAATCGCGACCCCGACACCGAATCCGCTGAGTGAACTGGCCAGGCCTGAAGCTGCCAAAACTCCAGATAAGATGCCGCAAACTGAACTCGCATTGATGAGCACACCTTTCGATCGATCATATTTCTTCAGAACACTATCATAGTGCTCCAATTCATTCTTTAATCTGTCGAGAGCTTCACAACATTTCTGCAATCTGAAAGTGTTTCCATCGGGTGGAGGAGCCATCGGATTAAATGGATTTAGATCCGGGTAAATTTTCGTACGTTCATCCATCTTTATAGAAGGTCTTCCTTTCTTCTAAATCATTATTTACAGACTTTTCAAGCGGATTTTTCTGATTCTTATAGGTCGGAATGGTCTTTTTGGGTATCACTCTCTCTGGTTTATCTATAATTGGCCCTCCCTCCAAAATATATAGATTATAAGCCGCCCCATCGATGGAAACAATCTCCCCATCCTCATAATGAACATCGTCACTTGTCAACCTTCTAGATAGGAAGCCGAATTTCAGAATATGATAGACCATCTCAGGATCGGCTCCCACATCTTTAGCCTCTTCGATGGCGAAATTCATAAGCTTCTGATCCCTAACGATGGATGATCTGATTTCTTTCCAAGACATTATGTGAATCTTAAACTAACTGTAATCGCCGATCCTTTTAAGTCTAATTTTCTTCCCTCACTATCCAGAATGCTCATAGTAAAATAATTTATGGGGCCTTTCAACTTCTGAGCCGGCAACGCAGCATAATTCTGTGATGGTGCATGAGCAAGCATAGATGAAGAAGAAATTTTCACCGCCTTATCGCTAAATCTCCCCGAGTTCATATAGGACGATCGATTATCCACCAGACTGGAGACCAGTTATCGGATATAATTTGCCAGGCATTATAACTTCCGGCAGCCCCAAACCAAGCTGCAACCCTCTCGAAAGATTCAGATTATAGTTCTTATTCGAGTATAGATAATCCACCGCATCAGTCTCAATTATCGTGAGTTTCGCATTCTCTATATCATTAAGAAAAATCACATGAATACCTCGCAATGAATAGGTCCCAGGTTGAATGATGAGAAAAGGACGCCCTTCCTTGAAAATGGTTTGTCGCTCTTTGAAATTCACGAGTCTTCTAGGCATCTTACAATCCAGAAGCTGTATCTCATGAATCTTATCGAGTTTCAGAAACGAACATCGTGACGCTCAGCATTTTAAATTATCTTTTGGAATTCTTTAAATATTTATAGTCAGCCTCTGAAAGGAATCGAGTCTTTGTTATTCCACAGCTGGAACATCTGCACTTCCTAATGTATCTCCCATTGGAAGTTTTCGAATATTTCTCACTGCCAGGCACACATTCCGTCTCCTTTTTCTCCTTGACACAATCTGATAACTTCGCATTTATATTCAACGTCTCTTCTTTTTAAGTTGCCCTACAAAATACACAACGACCGCGACGATCAATAGCCAGGCATTCTTCCCAAGAAAAGAAATAACCTCCCCTGCCGTCTTGAGAAGGAAGCTCACGATCGCGCCCACCATTCCCGGCGTTATTTCACCGAGTTTCTTCCCAATTGCCTTCAGCCCGTTCCTGACAAAAGCGTCCAACCTCGATGTACCTTTGGAGAGATTCGAGACTGTATGACACCAATCACCAGAGCAACCGCACTCGCCACCGCAAATACTGTGAAGCCATATTTCTTGAAGATCGCTCTTACTCTATCTCTCAGCGGCATCTTCTCCCTGATTCTTTCATTCTGAGTTTCCAGATCTCTTATTTTCTCTTCGTTCTTGGATAAATTTTCGCGCTCTAATCTCTCTAATTCATCAACCCTCTTGGCCAGTCTATCTCTAGCTTGCTCCACCCTTTTCAAATTGGATAGATCCTTCTCAAACTAATTAATAATTCATGAATTTACAAGCCAATCAGGATACGCCAATTTGGTCAGGTACGTGTGGTTTGAAACCCCAATGAAACACTGGACAGAGGCCCTTCCACGATAGTTTGACGAAATATCAAACTCTAGAGTTTGACAAAACGTCAAACCCTTGTGATGCAGGGTTATCCTAATTTGAATATTAATGACACAAACACCGACGTGAATAGACAAGCTTTATTAATTCCAAAAAGCAATTACAGAAACTGAGCAAAATAAATATAAATTGATTTCCTTACGTTCATTCATTTTTGGCTAATCCGTTTACATTAATACTTATAGTACAATTATTGAAATATGGACAGGACATGAATTCATAAGTACTTGCTGAACTACCAACTTCTACAGCAGTTTCTGACACCTCTTTACTCAAAGAAACATTACTTGCAGAGCTGCATTTAGGTGCCAATAGATCGGAAACCTCAGTATACTTCATTTCACTAAACTTCTCATATTTAAACAAAGCATTCGATCTGTGACCAGTACGGTCCCTAATTAATTTCTCTTCGACGCCTGCGTTAAATAATGAGGACGCACACGTTACGCGAAGGCTATGACTAATCTTAGGCTTAAAACCTGCTTCCTTGCACATTGAAGGCAGTATTCCATTGAGTTTATTGATTTCCACTGCCTGTTTATCGTAAGCCAAACGTTTGGAATTTGGCTTAAAGTAAAACGCTGTAATCTCACTAGAAATCGACTGTACTAAACCAATATACATTCGATACAATTCGACTAAACAAGATTCGTGTTTCTCATTCAGAGGATGACAAACATGCTTCACTACCCGCGGCTCATATTTCAAATCGGTAAGGCCACCGTGAAACGTTTTCGCTACATTCTCTTCAAAAGAATAAAATTACCACCAAGCTCAAAATTTGCTACTGTAATATTTCTATGTTCACCTCCGCGAAGCCCGAACAACTTTCCGTTATAAAAGTATACTGTATTAAGCAATGACTTAGCTGACTGACAACCTTGAAGTCCCATTTCCCAGAACTTGTTTTCTTCTTCCTGTGTCACCGGCAACTTTTCCGCCTTCTTATTCTAAGGAGCGACTCCGGCAAGATTTCCGCACAGGTCCCTACTTCATTATGCATACGCTCCTTTGTTTCAAGAAAACAATAGCGATAACAATAGAAGTCCTTCGGGACTGTTGCGCTTTGTTTGTTCTTCTAAGAGGTTTTTTGTCTAAGTCTATGTGGACTTAAAAGAATCCTTACAATTTCCGACTGAAATACGGAAAATCGAACATTTCTAACGTAATTTTTGCAGTTTTGGTGCAATTTTAGCCATTTGTCAATGTCAGAATGATCGAATTGAGATCAACTGGATATATGTGCGTTCCGCTTAAAACAATAGAACTTTTCAGGAACTTGTGACACTACTGTTAAAATATGTGACAACAAATGAAGTTCATGATACAGGTTTGAGAAGCTATTTCTAAAACTCGTGCTTCGTGTTTCATCGGGGTTTCCAAACACTCGAAACAATAAAAGCACTCGGCTTACGGCCTCGTGCTTTCATCAGTTTTCTCGTGTTTGGAAACCCTGATAAAACACTCGCACTTGTTTTTGGTATATTACTTCTTGCTTTTGTCAAGCTCATTCTTGTATTTTCCTAATTCATTGCGAAGATTCTTAGCCTCTGTTTCCACCTCAATCTTCTAATTGACAGCGGCATCCAAATAGCTCTCACTTTCCGCGATTCTTTGCTGTTGATTCTCTATGATTCTGCGGAGCTCCTTCTCGTTATCAGCATAAACCTGCACCTCTACACCATTTGTTTCCAGAACCGTTCTCAATCCTTCCAAAGCGTTATTTAAATCTCTATTCGCCTCATTCAATTCTCTGAGATTTGACATGAGTTCATCATTCTTAGCTTCGCAACCAATGTTTCTGAATCAACTCCAAGAGATTTTTTTATTTTAGCGGGTAAACCATCATATTTAATTTCACCGTTTTCATCAATCAGTAAATGAGGGTATTGGATTTGCTGGTCAATCTAACCCATACTCTACCTTCTGAATCGAGATCTGCTGTAAAGGGTGCATTCAGAGGATTAAACCCATAAAATTTCCTTTGAATGATTTGGAAAGCTTCACGCCTATCCTCACCTATATCCCCAAGTAGTGGGGCGCCCTCATCATCTATTTCGCGAGAAACCGATGTGGAGGTAATCGGACTCATATAAAGTGTTTCATCCCAATCATAATCTTCATCTCCATTCGCACCCGGTTCATTTAACGTAGTGGGGTCGAGTTCTTCATCCATGTTTTGTTTCTTTACTTGACAACTAGTAAAGAAGTCTCTAAGCCGGTTAAAATAACCTACTCGCCGCATAGCCTATCGCCAACATCCCACCGCCCACATACATCATCTCACCAACCTTCTGATCGCCGCTGGGTCTATAGTAATCAGAGAATTTCGGTTCATCCAATACAATACAATACAATCTCAAAGCCGCATCAGTATCTGGGATATTCTTATAAGCTCTATTCTCATCACCCGCCCTCTTATTCACCCAATCAATAAACGCCAATCTCTTCTCCTGAAATTCTGTGTAATCCTGATATTTCTCCAGAGCTTTATCGTGTCTCTCCCTCTCCCTCTCCCTCTCGAGATCAGATACCGATCCGCCGCTGAAAGTTTTCGCGAGATAATTGCCGCCAATGAACGCCGTCGCATTGAGAATTGCCCCTCCGAGCATGATCGCTATTGTTGCCATGATTTGCTTTTAGGTAATATATTCTGATCTTCTAAATAGATTTTGAGATATATGTTCGCTCCCAGAACGCCAATCCATTTCACAAAATTCATGAGACTGGTCGATGGATCCCCCAGGAATTTTTTTTTTTGTAATTTTAGGTAATATATTCTGATCTTCTAAATAGATTTTGAGATATATGCTCGCTCCCAGAACGCCAATCCATTTCACAAAATTCATGAGACTGGTCGATGGATCCCCAGGAAGTTTTCTTTTGTAATTTTTTTCGTGAGCCATCCCAAACCAGTGGAAAGACTTGTGAGAGTCGTAGAATCAGTAACCGTTTTCACAAGCTTATTTTCAGACATTTTTAAAATTACATCTAGCTATCGTTTAAATTATTTTTAGAGGTTCTTGAGGATTCTCTGGAATTGGTTGAACTTCTGATTTCTGAGCCCGATATCTTATGAATAAATCAGCCGCGGCGATCCCGATTCCAGCCAGAGATGGAAACCAGCTCTTAGGCTCCCTCTCTTTATCTTTCTCTCGCTCTCTATCCTCCTCTTCTTGTTTCATCAAGGTTTCTTTGGCTTTTTTATTATATTTAGCCAATCTCTTCCCAGCCGCGACCTTTTTGGGATCTTTTATCTTCTGCGGGGCCTAAGGTTCCTTCGTGATCTGTTCTCCATTATCGCTCTTGGTTTCTTCAGACATTTTGTTTATAATCTATCCTCTCTCTCTTTAAGCTTCTTAATAAGTGCATATTAGGAAAGGTACACAGAGATTTACACGCCGAATATCATCTTAGTCATGGTATAACCAAAAAGAAACAATGTGTATTTGATAGGTCTGAAAAATTTATCACGATCCATTTTAGATTTAAGATCTCCAATATCACGCTCAATTCTTTCCTCTCTCTATCGCTCTCTTCATTTCCTCTTCAAGATTTCTGTCTGTCATTTATAAGTTACCTGCAGCTCCTTTTAAGCCTCTTTCTTTAGATCTTCTGTTAACTCGAAGTGCTTAGCAATACCTCCCAAAAACCTAAACAAGCTTAAAACACCATCAACAAAACATTTTCTTTGTGTATATTCACCTAATCTAAAAGATCTTTCAATAACTTCTCTCATTTCTCTTATTTCTTTTTCATGATCAGCTTTAAGAATTTTAATTTCCTCTTCAAGATTTCTGTCAGCCATTTATAAGTTGCCTATAGCTCCCTTTAAGACCCTTCAGTTTCTTTCATCTCTATCTCCCCTCCATCTTGATATCTCATCTCTATCTATATCTCCCCTCAATCTTGATATCTCATCTCTATCCATATCTCTCCTCCATCCTGGTCTATCATCTCTAACTCTATCCGTCTATCTACCCTCAATCTTGATATCTTATCTCTATCCATATCTCTCCTCCATCCTGGTCTATCATCTCTATCTCTATCTCCCCTCCATCCTGGTCTCTCTCTCTCCTCTCTATCATCTCCACGACTTCTATCTCTATCTCTACTCTTACATTCTGGTTCTGGATATTTCCCCAGTTCCTCGATATCCTTTATGAAATCACTGAACAAGACCTTCTCCAACTCATGAAGATAATTGAACATCTTACACTTAATTATCGATCTTTGTTGGTCTTTGATCCCCTCAATATTTATTAGGATATCCTTCAAAAGCACCTTTCTAACTTCCTCAAAATCTTGGAATATCTCACCATTGAGGATCATCTCTTTCTGTCTCTTTAGTGCAGTAAATTCTGTTTTTATCTGCTCGATAATTTCTTCAATCTCAGTAAGTTCATTAGCCATTTATAAGTTACCTACAGCTCTCTTTAACCCTCTTAGGATGCTGCTGGATTTTCTTGATTTTCTCCTAACTGGAAGTGCTTAGCAACGTGCAAGACTTCTGATAGGAGCGCCACAAGACGACCGCCCTTAAGCACCATTAATCCCGAGAGTTCTGAGATCTCCTTATGGATCAGCTGATCATTCTTCCGGTCCTCAACAAGAGCGCCCTCATCATCTATATTACGAACTTACTCACGACTTTTGAGATCAATCCGAATGATAAGTTCACCAGACCATTCGCAATTTTCCTGCCGGACACAACTTGATATCTCTGGTAGAATTTCTCAACATCCTTCTCCGATAGTTTGCGAATGGCTGCATGATCCATCTCCTTCCCAAGATGTTCTTTCGTCGTTCCCAAGCACGCGAGAATGGCCAAAGATTCCCTCTTATCCTCCAAATCATTCTTCACTTCCTTTTCATCGTCTTCATCTACAAATACCAATCTGCTGTCTCTGTTAAGAATTTCTTCAAGCTTCACCATGTTTATATTCTCGCTCCTGGTGTCTCTAAATAATTTACGAAGGGGTATCGAAGGCACAGACATAATCTGGAATATTTCTCCTCCTTCAGAGCTTTCTCAAAATATTTGCGATCATCAGCACCCAATTACCCACCGTAATCTTCGAAGAGAGTTTTCATCGTGAGTTGTGATGGGTTGTAGAAGGAGATGACGCAAGCACTAACATTCTCTCGGAAGAGTTTCGCAATGGAGGTGAGGTGCTGAGTCAATACCCAGACCGAGATGCCGTGATGTCGACCGGAGAATGCCAGATCTATGAACTTATTCGATCAATTCTTCAGATCTTTGGAGACGGCGCAATCATCCAGAATAATCAGAGAATTCGTGCCTGAGAAGATGAAGGAGCAAAGACGCAATAGCTCATCGATCTCATCTTGGTTGCTTGAATCTGGCGAGAGAATGAAGAATCTCGGATCACCCTTCGCAAAATTCTTATAAGTCTTATTCTTCGCATAGGTTGGGCAGATCAGGATGATGTATTCAAAAGCTTTTCTGAAAGAGCCTCTAAGTTGATCCCGACCAGATACTGAGTCTTTCCACAATTCGTCGGACCATTAATGATGCAGTTGAAAGGAATTTTATCTCGCAGTTCATTCATGTTTATTTTAGTAGGCTATTTCCTTTAGATTGGAATTCATAATCCCCATTAACGCATCTGCAACGACGAAAATGTGACAGGTGATAACTCCAGATCCACCCTTTTGCCGCTTAATCTCCAGCTTGATCCCATCGCGAGTACTATTCAGCTCAAAGCCGTTGCCATAAATTCCATTATCAGGATAGGTTCTGAGATCGATCCAAAGCGCGAATTTATCTGTGTGGATCTCCTCGGCAGATTTATATGCTCGTTAATCACATCATCCTTAGGTTTGGAGATCGTGAATGTCTTGTGCAAGAGAATATTTTCATACAGGAACATTTTTCCAGATTGATAAGAACTCATCGCATCATAGTTAGTAGAGGAGACTACTAACTATGATCGCATCATCCGCCAAATATTTACTTGAGATGCATGAATACTCCAGCTCGATGTTTGTGATTGAATAATTTGGAGGGGTCTCAGCATTTGAATAGACGACGATATCAGAGACGGGAGCCAGAGTGATCTCAAATGTCAGCTGATGTGCTAGAGATTTTTGATAGAAGACTCCATGATATTTGAGAATAGAATGATCTAGAGGGATCGCATATTTGGTATTATAAAGCGCTGCGAGAGAAACCTCCTTTGCATTTGAAGTGTTCTTATCGCCCGCATTCGTTCTGAGTTTGCGAACATTTTCAGATGAGATGCCTTGTCTCAACATGTTTCTTCGTTCCTTCTTCGGCAAGTACAGATCATGATACGTTTGGAATAGATCGAATCTCTGCGTATCTTGTAGGGTTTCTCCACCAAAAACAACTCTGAGTCTGGAGACAAGATTTCTTCCCACATTATTCACGAGAGTATTATCCTTGTGCCCCGAGACATTCAGATCGAAGATGAGATATACGCTGCCTGGAACGATCACAATATTCTCTGATAATTTCGGAATGTGAATGTACAGAGTTCACCAGGATTGGCGGAGGAAGGCGTGAATATGATCCGAGTCAATGATGCTTTCGCTTTCAAACCTTTCACCATTTGAGGAGTTCGATTTGTTTCGAGAATTTCCGATACAGTAGAGTTCCGATTCATATTAAATGGGAGCGATCTTATCTTTAAAATGAATGTAGAAAAGAAGCTAAGTGAAATATATTACACAGCTTCCGGATATTGGAAGGGCTACGCAGCGATTCCCAAATTGGCAGATGCGGCTAAACTAAGTGCATGAGGATGAAGCTAGAGAATGGCTCGAGAAGCAGGCTTTATGGCAAATATATCTCCCAGCACCGAGCTACATTCCGAGGCCGCATTGGGTGGTTGACAAGCTGAATTATCTGCACCAAGCTGATTTATTGTTTCTCCCTCATGATACTTTTAGAGGGAAGACGTATCGTTATGCTCTTGTCGTGGTGGATGCCGCTTCAAGATACAAGGATGCGGAAGCAATAACTTCAAAAGATAGTGGGGAAGTCGCGAGAGCCTTTGTGAAGATTTATACGCGTAAGTTGAAATGGCCGAATACTCTGATGGTGGATCCCGCCACCTGAGAGTGTTCTGAAATGACCGTATGCGTATGTGTGAATTCCATCTTCCCGAATGATTCTTTTGTCATCTTCACAAGATAGGGCGACTTTATTAACGGTTTCTGTATATATCTCGTGCAGGTGGCTTCTGATCACATTCATCTTCCGCATCTGAGGTTGTTTCTCGAAGAGGCAAGTCTTGTAATCTCCAAAACATATGGTCTTCTTCACCACAGCCTTCGCGATGCCTTTGCACTTCTTCTCTTCATCCCCTTCATCCATCCTGAAAGAATGTAGTCTCGCTCGAAGGCCGACGAACTCAGAGATCTGCTTCCCTCCAGTTTCGTCCTTCATCTTGTCGATTACTTTCTTCTTCGCGCTATAGAAGATGCCGGATGTGTGATCCTTGGGGAAGCTGCTCGTGTCGAATAATTCGCTAACGTCGGGGCCTATGTCTCCATAAAAATCTTCAGTATGCAGCAAATACATCAAGGAATCGGTGTCAGGGAACAGGAGTTTGGCTCTCTCACCATATTTCGGCTTGATATAATTGTAGTGGAAATCGTAAATCAGAATCTTGCTCAAATCGAGAATGAAGGCGCCTAGGAGACGGGCTTGTTAAATTTCAGCTTCGTCTTCTTCATGTTGATGGCGACCAGATTCTCACAAAAGATGGTGCGGTGTTGGAAATTCGGCTTGGAAATGAGCTTGCGCGCCTGAGATTCGCCCGTGACCAGCTGCACATCCACTCTGTTTCTGATGTTCTCCATGGTTTTGCCAAATACGGAATTATTCATGAGCTTGAAAAAATCCTTCTCGAAATCATTGGATCCTTTCGTTCTTAATTCTGTATTCATGTCGATGTAGGATTTCAAGAATGACGACTCTTCTCAAATGTGATCCCTCTGTGAATATTTTTCAGCTCCAATCCAAGACTTAAATAGAGCTTCAGAGATTCATGATGAACGACATATTTCTGTTTGCTCGACAAGGTGGGGATAAGGTTCTCTACTTTATCGATCTTGAGTCGTTCGGATGCGAGCGGATAATCGTTGTGGAGATCGTGAAAATGCTCTGGGTATTCCAAATCAACCTCTAGAATGCATGGATATTTCTGCCAATTCTCAAGCTCCTCATCCTCCATCCATCTGAATCCGCGAGTCGGCAACGGTTTGATCATCGCCCAACCATAGAGATTATTTGCGTCTAAATATGTGATATAACTCGTACGTTGGTGTCTGAGAATCGTGATCTTTCATGTATGGATTGTTGGCTTCAGCATATCGGGTGGTGATCATCGAGACTCCTCCTCGAATCTGTTTCTCGAACATGAGCAGCATCTCGGGGTCTGTCAGAAGTTCAAGCTTCACACCGGTCTTTTTCAGCATCGCATCCCAGGCTTATCTGGGCGATGTATAATACCAGGCGGGATCGAGCCCATAATTCTTGCAGCAGACATCTCGAAAATTCTCAAAAACCTCGGCCAATAGAATAACATCAGTCTTGAGATAGAGATTGTGATAGTGTCTCATGCTCTTCATCTCGAAATGTTTCCAAACCTTTTGCGCATGTTCATAATCCTCATCCGATATGTGAGAATCGTGAACTATCGAGTAGAATTGTTCTTTCTGTGGAAGTTCTGAGGCATCAAGTTTGCTGAAACCATCAAACCAATCATAAGGGAAGACGCCTTTTCGCAATAGGAGTTCCAATTGATCTTCTGTAAAAAAATCGCTTCATGGTGCTGAATGAATCTTTCGGGAGATTTTTCACCAGGTTGCTGAGATATCTCATGAATCTGCATGAATCTATGAACTTGATTTCTCGCTTAACCTCGATGAATTTGCCCTGCTTGTTTTTGAATGTGTCCACGACGATCTCTTTGCTGAAGGATATATATATCTCCTCATTGTTTGGTATGCACTTTATCTTACCTGCAGAATCGCCGAGATTTTTCACGAATAGATGTGAGTCGTAGCCTGAAAGGTTGTGGAATATCACGGGGAAAAATTTAGGGATTTTGTATTTTAAATTGCATGATTCGTGAGCCGCGCCTCGATGTTTTCCTGTAAGATGACAATGATCCCTTACCTTCTTTTCAGTGTCCAATTCACTCTCGCATATGTGGCAATGTGTGGCATTTTTGAAATTAATTTCGTCCTCTTCAGTCATCCTTATATTCTTGGGGAACTTGAATTCATTGTAGATCTCCTTAATCCTTTTCTCCAGAGATTTTATAAAAGACTCTTCCACGTTTTCTTCAGGAGATTTGGCTGTATGTGATATCAACTTCGGCTTGTAAATTTCATCGTCAAAACATTTCACGAGATATGAATATCCAGATGGTTTGTGCTTTTGATATTGATTCGTGAAGCTTTTTCTTTTATCTGGAGAACAGCCACTGATCTTCTGAGTGTAGCATTCAAAATCTGCATAGACCATGAAGGGAACTCGCATCTTTCTGTTGTGATTTTCGAACTTTATGAATTTCGGGCTTCCATCTGGATTTGAGGGCATCTCTACTCTGACTGATTCATAATTGTGACATAATTCGTGATGTTTTGTCAATGCTTTCACAGAGTTGAATGAACTGAGGCATCTGCGGCAGAAATGGCGCTCATGTTGGTGATTATTTAAGAAAGAGCTCATTAGTCTAGGGAAGTTCTTAATCCAACAGTAGTGGCTTGTCTCTTCATCTGAGATAAGGAGCATATCGATGGCGCGTACATTTTCACGATACACCTTTTTACTGACTCTCAATGGGAATATGAATCTATTCTCCAACTTGCATTCATCATTATAAGCGAAAACAATCGCATATTCGGGATTATTCCTTTCAAATCTCTCAATCTGCGGTAGAGGGGTGGGGAACGCAATGCCAGTCCAGTCGAATTTTTCTGAATTGGATCTCATCTCTTTCTTCACTCTTTGAGGATCTTTCTCCCTTGTATAAACAGCAGCGGTCACGACCCATTTGAAGCATTCATGATCATTTTCATTCTTAGGATTTATGATTGCTTTCTTGCGAGATAATTCCTCTGGCAATGGCATATATGACCTGCCGCGTAAAGGCTCGAAAGGGTTCACATGAATTATAAAAGTACAACGTTATCAAACACCCAGCCAGATCCTTCATTCTGAAACTTTTGATTTTTTTTCAAGCATCACCTTAACTTGATCGTCAAAACTTTTATTCACATCGTCAGAATCAGTTATCGTCAGCACATCAGTATGAAAATAGCCTCTATTTCTATTAATTTGACCTGTGGCTGGATTCTCTTTTTGATGTATTCGCAAGTGAATATGAATTTAAGCTTGATCGGCTTCCTTATCCCATTGATTAAATCGACGACTTCTTTTTTCGAATGCTTTAAAAAATTTTTAGGATCGTATCCAGGCTCGCCTTCAATGATATATGTATTGAGATATCCTTTAAATGCTTCATCGTGAAGTTTTGGTTTGAATTTAGATTTAGGGGGAGGTGAAAATACCCTCTCATAAATCCTATTCACAATCTTTTTCATCCCTTCAACTCTGTCAGTTGCTTCCTTTTTGAATCTCTTGGGGATAGCAGATACGATCCAATTCGCGAATTCACCCATGTATCTTTTTATGGGAGTTGGCTTTAGAATGGCGTTTCATCAACTGGATTAGGCTGATCAAGTATATAGTTAGAAACAGGAGTCGGGTTGAGAATGGGTACATTGATCTCTGGATTTCGCACATTGAGAGGATTTCTTATCGGAACAGACCTTCGTCGTGAGCTCATGGTTTTTTTAAATTATTACACTATCTTTAAGCCAGATAAACTCTCATTTTTTCTTCTTACAAACTCTACAGTTATCTTTGCGTCTATTATGCTCGCAAAAAGCTTTCCCATTCCCACACTCTCTACAACGATATATTCTTTTATCATGCTTGCAATAAGCTTTACCGCTTCCACACTTTCTGCAGAAGAACTTTATAACATTATGTTTACAATAAGCTCCTCCACCACATTTCCTGCACTGGTGTTTTGAAGCATTATGCTCGCACCTGATGACGCGTTTGTCTGGCCGACTTTTATCGCTCTGATCAAATTCTCTTTATCCATCTGCCATCTGTATTTTATTCCTTTTTCTTTGGCGATTGATAAAAGCTTTTTTCGTGAATATTTTTCCAATCCTACAACTCTGGGAGCTGGAATAGGATAATTAATCGGCCGTAATATAGGTCCTTTTATCTCAGGATTTGGGAGATAAAGTATTTGGCTCGGAATCGGGATTGGTTGTAGAATCGGGACATTGATCTCAGAATTTCTCACGTTAAGTGGATTTCTTATTTTCGGAACAGGTCTCTTCATCATGGAATCCATGGCATGTTAATTTCTAAATTATGTTTGGGTTAGTACTCATTTTTCATAACCAGATTCAAGTTATGAAGCCTTCTTTTTTTTATTGCCCTTCTCCACCTTACAAAGCCTGCATCCATATTTCTGTCTGTTATGTTTACAAAAAACGGTGCCATTTCCACATTCTCTGCACTGATATCTCAACCTATCATGTTTACAAAACCCATTGCCATTTCCACATTCTCTGCATTTACGCTTTAATCTATCATGTTTGCAAAAATTCCCGCTATGACATATTCTGCATTGATATCGGGAAGAATTATGCTCACAACTATAAGGGTGTTTGAAATTTACCTCTCCAGTTTCGATGGCTTTGATCAAATTCTTTTTGTTCATGTTCCATCTGTATTTTATATTCTTTTCTTTCGCGATTGACAATAATTCTTTCCACGATTTTTTCTCCATTTATACTCTGATATTCACCTTTAAATCCAATTCATTTTTTACTCAACAGTGAAATCCTATCTTGAGTGTTTGCCGTCATCTCAAATTATTATGGCGATCAGAAGAATTATAAACGAAGAAGATGCGGATAATTTAATGAAGAAATCTTTTGGAAATATATAGACCATTCAAACCCCAATATAGTCACTGGAGAAGTCCCACTAAAATAGAAAAAAGAATTTATTGGTTAATATAAGGTGAGAGAATGGAAGATGTTCTTGGAATTCCTGAAGAAGATATAGATCCAGAATAAAAAATAATTCCACCCTCACTTCCTCTCTCGCAACCTTCCTATCGCATCCTCGTGATTGTAAACTTCATTATTCAGCATTCGCAATCTTCGCAACCTTCTCAACATCACATCGCATGACATTCCAAACATTCCGATCAAGGGCGTTGGCTTTAGAGCAAATGAACGCACCGTTCTAGTCAGAAGACGATTTTAATCAACGCACCAACCCGGCCGCAGGACGATTCCCACCACTCTCAGCCACTCTCACCAGAACGCACGAAAACGGTCGGACGGGGATTTCAACAACAGAAAATCGTTTTGCGCCAGAATCGGCCTTTTGCTACTACTCTCAAAGAATCTGAATGAACTTCGTCACCTGAAACACCCGAATCATTTCGAGTGAAAATCTTCGTCCGCTGTTTTGTATTTTGTTTAAGAAACCACTCACCCAGCAGCTCGGCTGTGCATGCGTCTTTCACGATCTTCCCCAGCGGAGGAGGAACTTCTCCCTTTTCACAGGAAATTCACAAATTCAGTTTACTGAAACATTGTGAATTATGGAAGCATGGCCAATCCAAGCACTAAAACTGCAGAGTTCAAAAAGTTGCTCGAAATGCGAAAATTTGCTTTGAAGTTCCTGAGGAACACGGGGAAAACACTAGTCCCACCCTGTGCAGAACCTTTAATTTTTTTTAATATTATTAAATCGTACCATGACCCAGACCTTACGCATGAGAGTTCCAAACACGAAGCTTGGGAACAGGTGGTCGGTCTGAACGCTTCTCAATTTGCCGCACCTGGGGTTTTGTTTGTAAAACAAAAGTGAAAGTACAATTTTGAAAGAAATGTGATGCCACTTGCGTTCGGCAGTCGTTGATGGCTACCCGCACCTCTACTGCAAGTGTGCATGGAAATCCGATCTCTCAAAGCTACGAAATCGAGATGGAACAGTCTAATCGACAAGTCGAGGAGAACAAACAACTCATCGAACAAGGTGAGTGAAAAAGCTTCGACTGTTATCCCTTCTCGAACCTAAATCAATCGTCTCGTTTTGCGAAGATGTGTTTAGTCGTCGAGTAGCTAGGGTAATTACTAACGCGTTGATAGACTAGAAAGATGAGCCATTGGTAGAAGTCTAACGCTTGCTGTTATTCAGTGTAATTTGAATTAACGTGAAAACGTTTTATAAGGTTTACTCACACACGTTTTTGCTACTCAATATTTGCGACTACATTTGTCACCCTTTGACAAAGATGTTTTAAAATACCAGGATTATATTTAATTAACATCGCTTTGAAACTCGTTTCTTGATTCTTTTAAGAGAAATGTGTTCGAACAGAGCATTTACAATATTCACTGCTTTCAGTGGTACACTGCATCACAGGAAAGTTGAACATAATATTATCCATTAAAAGAACGTGAATGTATTAAAATGGATATCATTAATCAACTTGGGTCAACCTAAGCCGGAAAAGATTCTTAAGTTTCTTTTGTTGACCAATACGCATCTTTCTGCAAGGAAACAGTGGTCACCTTTTTTGATCACATATAAACAATAAACATGGATATTTACTCGGGCTACAGTACCTGTGCACGAGTCTAGGTTTCGGTTTTCTATAAGTCTATCGTCGTCATTGAGAATGAGCAAGCCTGCGCTGCTCGCGGTCTGCGGTGTCCCTGAAGGCATGAAAGCGAGGTGCCTTATCTTATTCAAACTCAATTTTTTTTTTCTACGTGGTCGTGTGGAAAGACGCCAATAAGGCTAAATCAGAAGAAAAGTATATCTGATTGAGGAGTAATATTGTTGATTTTCCCACATATCGCTTCTTCACCTTCGATAACTTGAAATCAGATGAATGGTATCAAGTTTCACAACTGTTTTCCTACTGTGGGAACCAAGAAAGCTGATTGGTCAACAGTAATTCGATTAGTAAACAAACCCAATTATCCCTGAAATTTCTGTAAAACCTTAGAAAACTTTCTGATGAAATCGCTCAGCTTGAACACAACTTCGACAAGAATTGCGGTGTGATATACAGTCTGGTAGGTTTTTTGCGGTCGTGGAACCAGCCATATAGTATAAAATATATACAAAACTTAGGCGTAAACTGACATTCACGTTTGTTTGAAGCCGTATTATCAAGTGTAGCCCGAGTGAACGCTCCCGAGAGCATCTAGTTCCATTTGAAATCCTCTCAAGCAATATGTGGCAGTTTAGAGCTGTAAGGTGACATAATGCTTTTTTGTGATAAACGACCTCAATATTACAGGTAAATTTTAAATTTTAAAAAGTTGATAGGAGATTACACCAGTGTCTTTAAGTACAAAAATTTTTTAAGGTGTATTAGCTGCCCAGAACAACCATTCGGCTAAGAAAATTAAGCAAATATATATGAAATACAATTAATAAAATTATGGTCATGTGTATTAAATATAAAGCAAAAGTAACCTAAGAATAGAGATATAGATAATAATAATAATAATAATAATAATAGTAATAATAATAATAATAACAAGGGATTTATATAGGGCTTTATCCCCAGGCTCAAAGGACTTAACAACACTCTTTGTGGGGAACTTTGCCAGACTGCTTATTAATCCGTACGAAACGGAATACGTTTACACAGCGCTGCTTTAGCGACTTACAAGCGCTGCAATGAACGTTGCATAAAGGTTGCACGAACTATGTTTTCTTTGCGCTGCAGCAGTGCCGAAAAATGACTGCGCGAGTGCTGCATTAGCGACAGTGAGTGCTGCATGAACGCTGCAAGAAAGGCACAGATGAATGGCCCTACGGAGCGCTACTGTCGAATAGCAGTGTTTATGCAGCATTGTGCAGATCTGCATAAGCGCTGCAAGGAACATCTGATGTACGTGATTGCAATTCAACCAATAGGAACATCTGTCATCAGGCTACAGGTCATATCAAGCTCGCTTACCTGTGGTTCACATTCTTTGCGTGGTTCTTCATTGAACGCTGTTCAGTCATGCAATTGTCACGAGCTATTGTAGGCTCACGAAAACAATTTACGACTCATATAACTGCCATAACTAATACTCTACATTGAGTAAACAACACAGACTAAAACTTCCAACCTTTAATGTGAATATAAACTTTCATTAATCCACACGACAACACAACTTGAAAACGTCATATATTATTCGTGTAGACACTGGATATGAAGTATACAAATAACTGTCTCCAGCAAAACAGTTTCTGCGTTTTGTAATATTGTACAATGCAAAATTTACATATTTCTACTCACCCCCAATTTTCATATTTTTAGTTTCCCATTCTATACGTTCGGCTTTTAAGGTAGCTCAAGCGCCACGTTCCCTCTTGTCGTTGGAAATTCTTGAAATCGGCGTGACATTGAACTCCTTCGTCTCTATTCAGTAAATGGCACCTTATTTTGCAGATGTTTTTGCCTTTTCCGGTTGTGAGTTGACTGTCATTGATCATTACAAGTTTAAATAGTATATAGTTACTTGCTATTGACGCAACAGAAACACAGCTACAAACGTACTGGCCGGAACGGTTGATCCGCAACCCGATGAATTTTGTTCAGTTAATTCAAATTTGAGTGCGCAAAGTGAAACTGCCTCGCCTGGAGTCACAAGGCATTTCAAGGTCTCAATTACAGTCACTCTGTACCAATAGGATAAAAGATTTCTTTATCTACCACTTGTAGCTAGCCAGATTAGGTTTCCAAAGAGAATGGTTTACTCAGGTCGTTTACCTGGTGTGATGTATTCTGCCTTCTTTTAGCATTTGTAAATAAGGATTTAAATCAACCTTTTGCCACTAACTTCACTCTTTTTGCACACGATTGTCTGTCATGCGACTTGTTCTTTGATCTCCTTTATCTCACCCGTCGAACTCGGCAGCTGTGTTGCCAGGGACTTCCAATTTGTCTGCAAAGCGTTTGCCATGCCGCTGATTAAGCAGCATTGCATTCTCAGATATTGCTTGTGGGTTCGTGTGTCGGTTCTTGTCATTGAATGTAACATAGTCTTTATTCGGTAACTTGTGCCGGTCCCATCCTGTCAATATTCGACGTGTTTCTGCGCTAACCTCCAAACGACCATAAAAATGAGTGAGGCCCAAGTCGGTAACCGAATCTTCATCTTTCTGAAGCCTCAATGCACAGACCAATAAAGGTTCTCATGAACGCAGTTGACAGCTGTGCAAAACACCAGCGGCGATTTGATGTTCAAGGCAATAAATTGTTTTGAAAGGTATCTATAGTGATTTATTTTGCTTTTTTGAAGTCTTTTTGGTTTCAATTCATCCCTGATCTTAATTTATTAAAGGTATGTACGTACGTACTACACAGCTGCAAGTTGATCGCAGCCTTGTGAAAGGGTAATTGCAACCTTTAACAGAGCTAGAAAAAGGTTCCAGTTTAAATGTTTAAATTGGATCGTCATTGCAGCTTTAAAGCAGCGGCTTGCAGCGCTGCTTTACCGATGCTTTACTCTGGCAAAATTTTGCAGCGCTTTCGCAGTGCACGATATTTTGAGTTGGCTGCTTGAGCAACTCGCGAGCACTGCTTTAGCGACGCTTAAACACTGTGCAACCAAAAAAGTGAACTGTCGCAGCGCTGCAGCAGTGCTGTGTCGTTCGTACGGGAAGGCACAAATTGCAGCCACGCAGTTCACAATCTTATTAGAGTGAATAGTAGGATACACAGGTGCCCCCATAACAGAATAAGTGATAGACCATCACACCGGGGACCATGTCCCCTACTCTTTCCGAACAGTGTGTGGGTTCTTTAACGTCCCACACCAGTACTGTGAGACGGGACCTACGTTTATCATCCTTATCAGAGAAGATTAGAAAGTCTAACCATTTGCAAATGTCATTACAAAGGTAGCGTTTTCTCCTCAGTTATTTGAAGACCCCAAGAGTTGGTCTGGTGGAGGATTTGAACCCACAACCTCCCACACTGTAGTCTGGTGCCCTACCAACTGAGCTTACCCGTCAGAGGTTAAATAAATATACACAACAAAGTTACAAACTAATAATACACCAGGCAAGAAAGAAAAAGAAGAGAAAAAATATTAATAATTCTTGCAAGAAACAATAATATTTACAACACAAGAATAGTGACACACAATAGTAAAGCTATTTACACTGTAAGATTGATTAAATATCGGGAAGAAGAAGAAATAAATCTATGTTAATATAACTGTATGATTTCCCTTTTTAAAGTTTTCTTACAAGCTAATCAGTGGAGAGATTTAGTTTCTTCACTTAATTCCTAGTTCCTGATTTTTGCACCTTGAAATTTAATACTGAATTTACCATAATTTGTCCTTATTCGAGGAAGAGTATAGGAAGACCTGTAAGCAAGTCTTGCATTGTACTTGTGCCGTTTATTGACAGCTATAAAATAATTGGAGAAGGCTGGCGGCAAAGTGCCAGAATGGAAATCATAAACATTGCATTATGTAGGAAGATTATATATCCTCGAATTTAGTTATTTCAGGAGCCTTGAAAAGAGAGTTAGAGTGATCATTGTAGTTATAGAAAAAGTAATGATTTGTTGAACATCTCAGGGAACAAACTTTACAGTGATACAACAAGGGCAAACATACAGCTTGATGTTTTTTTGCATCAGCATAAAACCATTTTCAAGAATACCAAGGATAGAAATTTAATTGCTGGTTTAAAAGCAATATGTGACAGACATCAAAGAATGGAATTTAAATGTAGTTGGCCTAAGTTAAAGTATAGTATTTGGCAAGTAACCAGTTGCACCCTCACCACAATGTTTTTGTGACGAAACTAATGTGGTTTATCTAGAAACCACAAGGGCTGACCGAAATAGTTTACGTGTCTGCGGTATCTATTACCGGAAATAGTTTAGATTTTTCACTAGCCACTCCTAGCACATGTATTACTTGTTTTTCTATCCGCTCTACATTATTATTAAAAACGTCGTTTGCTAAAGTAAGTCTCTCGCGTGTTGTTACATGGTGGCAGCGAGTGGAGAGCTATAGTGGTACAATATTACACATAGTTTCTCATCAACGCAAGAGTAAAAAGAATGGCATCGGGATACTCCCTACCACCTCCAGCGCACCTCGAGATTCATGACTCGAACGCTGCGGAAAAGTGGAAAAAGTTCCTGTTAGCATGGGAAAACTACGCTCTCGCCACAGAGCTCAGCGAGAAGTCCCAGCCAGTACAAGTAGCCACACTCTTGACAGTGATAGGCGAAGAAGCAAGAGAGGTGTACTCGACCTTCAACGACTGGGTAAACGAGGGAGACGACAAGAAAATCGGACCAGTACTAAAGAAACTAGGAGATTACTGCGAACCGCGCAAGAACATTCCCTTCGAAAGATATCGCTTCAACCGACGTATTCAAGAGCCAGGAGAGACTTACGACCAGTATCGCACGGCACTTCGAAAGTTAGCCGAGGGTTGCAACTTTGCAACAATAACTCCCGAAGAAATACTTCGCGACCGCCTGTTGTTTGGAATTCGTGAACCCAAACTCAGAGAGAGATTGTTAAGAGAGACAACATTAACACTCGCCAAAACAGACGAAATCTGCAGGGCATCCGAGAGCACGACTGCTCAGATGAAACTTATGGAAAAAGAAGAGAATCCATCAAGCACTGTAAATGCAGTCAGAGAACAAAGCAAGAACCATAAAGTGCCAAGAAAACGAAATCTCAAAGGCAAGGACTCCCAACACGGAAAGCCCAAAGAATGTGAGAGGTGTGGCTCTGTTCATGATCACGCAAAGAAAGAACAATGTCCGGCTTTCGGCAAGACGTGTTTGAAGTGCGGTAAACTATCGCATTTTGCAGCTAAATGTCGCAGTAAGAAACGAGACAACAACACTCGCACGTTTGTTAGAGCTGTCGACGACGATGTCAGCGAATCCGAGGTATTCTACGCCGACATGATATCAGCAGTAGATCTGGATGATTCCCAACTCGTGACACTAAAACTGGAGTCTGGCAATTATCTGCGGTTTCAACCGGACACTGGAGCACAGTGCAACGTAATTCCGGTAAGCCTCTACAAGAAAGCCACAAAAGACCACAAATTGGAACGCGTGACACCACTGAACACTCAACTCTCAGCCTACGGTGGTTCGAAATTACAAGTTGTGGGCCAAGTTCGTATTACCGTGTGGCGTGACGACTACAGATGTCACTTGGATTGTAAACTTGTTGACAACAACACAATCCGCCCCCTCCTTGGACGAAAAGCCTGTGTGGGCATGAAGATCATTACATACACTGACAATGATCAATTAAACAAACCACAAACAGGAAATGCCCCAGTGTACTCACTCGAAACGGCAGCAAAAGTAACGCAAGCGCCCATTACCAAAATGGCCCTGATTAAGAAATACCCGCAAGTTTTCGGCGAAGGTGTCGGAAAGCTGGCCGGTGAA
This sequence comes from Ricordea florida, assembly GCA_949710005.1. Taxonomy (NCBI): domain Eukaryota; kingdom Metazoa; phylum Cnidaria; class Anthozoa; order Corallimorpharia; family Ricordeidae; genus Ricordea; species Ricordea florida. Next base: position 14,417,668 of record OX453281.1, read on the forward strand.
CACCATATTAGAATTGACAGCACCGTTAACCCTGTACAGCACGCACCGCGTCGCGTACCTGTGGCACTCAGAGCTAAAGTAAAAGAAACCTTAGAAGACTTGGAGAAACAGGAAATCATTGCACCCGTGACCTGTCCCACAGCATGGATAAGCTCCATGGTAACTGTACCGAAGAAAAACGGAAAACTACGCGTATGCCTGGACCCCAGGGACCTCAACCGTGCCGTCCAACGCGAGCACTACCCTCTCCCAACAATTGAAGACATTGCTACTCGACTCCACGGCGCGAAAGTCTTCACAAAGCTCGATGTACGAAACGGATTCTGGCATGTGGCCCTTGATGCAGAGTCGTCCTACCTGACAACCTTTCACACCCCGTTTGGACGTTACCGTTGGCGACGCCTGCCTTTCGGTATCAGCTCAGCTCCTGAAGTCTTCCAACGCAAAATGCACGAGCTCATTGAAGGACTTTCAGGCATCGAAGTCGTGGCAGATGATTTTATCGCAATTGGTTGCGGAAACACAGTTGAAGAGGCCATTGATGACCACGACACAGTCCTGATTAGATTCCTGGAACGCTGCAAAGAGCGAGGCGTTAAGCTCAACACGGACAAGCTCAACCTCCGACTAACGGAAGTCCCGTTCATCGGACACGTCGCCACAGACAAAGGTCTATGTGTAGACCCCGCCAAAGTCCGGGCGATCAGCGAAATGCCCGCACCCACAGACAAAGCCGGAGTTCAGAGATTGCTGGGACTCGCACAGTATCTCAGCAAGTTCCTACCACGTCTGTCTGACATCACAAAGCCATTAAGAGAACTCACCCAGAAAGACGTACAGTGGACCTGGGAAACTGCCCAAGAAGAGGCATTGGTGGCGCTAAAGAATGCTGTCATGACTACCCCAGTCTTGCGCTACTACAACCTAGAGGAAGAAGTCACGCTCCAGTGTGACGCCTCTCAGTTTGGGTTAGGCGCCGCCCTATTACAAAACGGACAGCCGGTGGCCTACGCATCGCGTGCTCTTACAGATGCAGAAACTCGCTATGCCCAAATAGAAAAGGAACTGCTCGCAATCGTTTTTGCGTGCGAACGTTTTGAGCCGTATGTGTACGGCCGTGACGAAGTCCATGTGGAAAGCGACCACCAGCCCTTAGAGTCAATCTTTCTAAAGCCACTCCACTCAGCACCTAAGCGACTCCAGCGAATGTTGCTGAGACTCCAAAAGTACAGCCTTCGAGTGACTTACAAGAAAGGTCACGACATGTTTCTGGCCGACACCCTGAGCAGAGCTTTCCTCCCAGAGGTCAACGCCTGTGAGTTCACGCAAGAGCTCGAGGAAGTGGATCACACAGCCTCACTACCAGTCAGTGACGAGCGTTGGCAGCAGATCAGACATGCATCGGCAGATGATCCTGTGTTACAGCAGCTACGTGCTACTATACGCCGGGGATGGCCAGAAACCAGATCCGAAATTCCGGAATGTCTTTACCCCTACTTCGACATGAGAGATGTGCTGACTGTCCAGAACGAACTCGTCTTCAAAGGACAACTTCTCGTAGTACCAGCCTCCCTACGTAAGGAGCTTATGGCAGTGGTACACAGCTCGCATATTGGCGTTGAAGGGTGTATACGCAGAGCACGTGATACCCTCTACTGGCCCCGCATGGCAACCGAGCTACGAGAGTACATCTCGAAGTGTGACGTATGCCTAGCCCACCGCACCGGACAAGCCAAGGAAACACTCGTACAGCACGAAGTGGTGGCCCGTCCCTGGTCCAAAGTCGCCGCTGATCTTTGTGAGCTAGACAACCGCACACTCCTAGTCATCACTGACTACTACAGTAACTTCATAGAAGTTGCTCGACTCAACACCGCGACGTCACGCAACGTCATCAAAGAAATGAAAGCCGTATTTGCCAGGTATGGCATTCCAGACGTCCTCGTGACGGATAACGGTCCCCAGTTTGCATCCGCTGAATTCGCTGTCTTCGCGAAAACCTGGATGTTCAAACACAGTACATCATCACCCTACCATCCACAGTCAAATGGAAAGGCTGAGAACGCCGTGAAAACTGTGAAACGCCTGTTTACCAAGTGTAAAGAGTCTGGCCAATCAGAGTTCCTAGCACTGTTAGATTGGCGGAACACCCCGACTGAAGGAATTGGCACCAGCCCCGCCCAGCGTCTAATGGGACGTCGCTGCAAGACCCTCCTTCCTGTCGCCGGTACCCTGTTACAGCCTCGTTACTCAACAGAAGAGGAGACACGCGCGCTTATTGGCAACAAACAGCGGCAGCAGCACTACTACAACAAGCATGCAAGGCCGGCACTGCGACCAATCGGACAAGGTGAAACCGTGCGCATGAAACTACCTGGTCAGAAAACCTGGAGCGCTGGTACCTGCATGGCACAAGCTGGTCCGCGTAGCTACGATGTGAAAGTCGGCGAGACTGTATACCGTCGCAACCGCCGCCAGCTGATTCAGTCCAAAGAACCTCCCATTGTAGACTCCAGCGAGCCAGAACCTTCTACATCATGTGCAGAGACAAAACCTCAACACATTGAACTAGCCAATCAGCCGCCGACCCAAGCATCCAGCACCCCTGACTCACAACCTGTTAGTATACGCAAATCACAACGTACCCGCAGACCACCTGCTCACCTAAAGGACTTTGTCACCAAATGAACTATTAGTTCCTCTAAATACTTGTTGATTCGATCTTGATTTATTAGGAAACACATGTAGCTTACTTTCTTTATAGGAGGAAAGATGTGACGAAACTAATGTGGTTTATCTAGAAACCACAAGGGCTGACCGAAATAGTTTACGTGTCTGCGGTATCTATTACCGGAAATAGTTTAGATTTTTCACTAGCCACTCCTAGCACATGTATTACTTGTTTTTCTATCCGCTCTACATTATTATTAAAAACGTCGTTTGCTAAAGTAAGTCTCTCGCGTGTTGTTACAGTTTTTGCTCACACTTGATGAGTTTTCAACATGCCCTCTCAGGTTTGGGGTGAATTCAGGTGATTATACAAAATTGTGCGCTCTGATTGGTTCACTATCTCAGATTATCAGCTGATAATCACCTTCATGAACAAAATGGCTGCCAGTCGTTTGCACGCTTTTAATGAAATAAAATTTTTCGTGTTGTACAATGCTTTTTCTTTTCTTTTTTTGAAATAATCACCTGTGTATTTATACTTAAAACAATTATTCGGCTCAGGCTCTGTGATTATCGGTGAATATCCACCGATAATGACTTTGCCTTTGGCGAATAATTGTTAATTAACAGGGAGATTGGAAGAGATCCAAAAAGACCTGCAGTTTGCCTCTATTTAAACAATAGTGTTTCTGTCGAGGAACTATCGGCTGATAGTTGCCCCACGAAAATTTGATGTTCTTAAAACAAGTATTTGCCAGAGAGGCAAATATGCTAGTTTTAAGAACATCAAATTTTCGTGGGGCAACGATTAGACCGATAGTTCCAAGACATAAACACTCTATTATCTTTATTGTTCACCACTAAATTTTCTTCTGCGTGCCAATTGAAAAACAGTCAAAACCCACTAAATGCAGGTCTATCAAATATCAATCCTTGTGCACAGCCTTAAATTTCAAGAATTTGCAAGGTACATTGCCTAAAAACACGGTATAACTGTCACAAAATTCACAGATGGGTACTATCTATTCTGGTATTTTCCTTGGAAGGGCACTATGGGCTGATAGTGTGTCTCCACCGACAAGACTATCGCATCATGTGATCAATTTAAACCAATAAGAATCTTTGAAAATTTTGTGGTGAACTATATAGTTGATGTTGGTTGTGTATTTAGTAATGCCTGTGATTTGTCAGAAGTTTATTCTGCAAACAAGATCAGCACCTTAATGTTATGTAAAATTTTCTTTACTGGATTCAATGATGATAGAAGTGTGTAAAGATATACAATCGGAAAAATTTTAGTCGAAGTGCACAGATCAAAAGTGCACGTTGCCGTGACTTAATTCCTTAAAGGAAGGGTTAGATGTGACACTTTTAGTTTGATATCTATGAAAGCAAAATAGCACCCACATAGTAAATGCAATAGCATATTTCTACATTGACTGATGGCTCCCAAATTGTGTTGGATTTGCATGGAGCAAACTAAACAAAGCCAGAACATACTATTTTAGTCCTGCAGATTGAGTCACAAGGCTAGTATGTGTAAGAAATAAAGGAAACACTGTGACTTTGTTAATATTTCCCAATATATCCAATGACATCTATTGCATTTTTATTGCAAGCATGCTCTGGCTGCATAATGTAAACTGAACCATAACTTCAGTTCACCTGATTTAATATTTAAATTGTTTTGCCTGAGGAATAGTCCCTTTGCCTGACCAAAACGTTGGTTCTCCTTCAGACTATTTTTGAGGCATTTTAATTAAGTAAACTGGTAGTAAAGCTTGCTTTGATGCTTTGATAAGTTACCCAGTGGTTAATAAGTTCGAACTCTGGGCAAAGTCCTGTAAACATCCAACCTGAGGGAATGAAGTCTTCATTCTTCATTAATTTAATTTCTTTGCCCTTTTATGATTATATGAAGTTATAAACATAAATTATCAATAGTCTGTTTATACTTGTATATATATAGATAAACTTTAAACCTTGTTTGCTCTTAGAATTCTTAATCCTGCTATTAATTCCAGAGTGGAATGACTTTTCATTTGGGGGAACTGACTTTGAAGGTTCGTGCAAACAACTTTAGTTCAGGCAAACTGGCTATCGGGCAAAATAACAGGTTACCAAACCAGGGAGTGATTCAAAGCTTTAGAATACCCAAGCAAACATTTCTATTCCAGTGTGATCGTTCTCTATATATTCCACAAATTATCTGATTTTTTTCTTTTTCATTTTAATTTTGTAGTATGCCATGCAAGCCTTGGCAACATACACATGTATTGAAACACTTCTTTGGCTGCATACTTTGGTTTCAATTAGCTTGTTGGTATTTATCCAAGACATCCAAGTTCCCATTCAACCATTTTTCACAACAGGTTTTTCTCAGTACTTCATTGTGGAATCCCTCAAAATTTCAAAATTATAGCACAATCCTCAGTACAGAAGTTAATACAGTGTATTTAAGGGCAATTGAAACCTCTTGAAACCATGAACGCAGACAAATTCTGTTAGCACATTAGCTCTGTCTGCATGTTCCACCATCCTGTTAATATCATGATAATCTTGCTGTGTTTTTAAAGAGTAGCCACCTCTGTATCAGTAACTGAGAGGCAGCTCTAGTGAAAACTATGCCTAATAAAAAGAAATAATTAAAGATAATTATGGCTATGTACAGCAGTAAAATGAGTCTTCTTTGGTCTGTGCTCATCCCACTTTGTACTGATATCAAAATTGGACAGCAATCGAGAGACAGACAAGATGCAACAACAGCAAAAATACAACATACTACCAGTGCAGTTTTCTGGTTGTTAATATAGGCAACTCTCTCTCTACCGACCACTCTATTAAGCAAGCACATCTCTTAAGCAACCACTTCTCAAATTTCTTAAGTGACTGTGACCACTTCAAGGTCTGAAGTTTGACAAATCCTTTTGTTTTGTGTTTCCGGTAAGCAAACACCTGGAATCCTTGCTCAGATCTCACAAAGTTCAGTTTTTACGACTATTTTGCAGAATGCAAAATTGGAGTTTAGTTAGCGAGCGTGATGTCACTCGCTCAGACGGTCAATGTTCCATGGGTCGTAAACTTTTGTTTGTAATTCTGCTGACCAATGCATAACTTGACAATGAAATTTTCAAAATGTCTACAAATGTGAATTGTAGTGAAGCAATGAGTGATGAGATAATTACAGCTATGTCAAGAGCATGTGGTGCGAGCATTTTCCTCTTTGAATTGTTTAAAAACAACCTAGAAAGCTTTTGTTGTCCTTGTTACGAAATGAACGGGGGCTCCTGGCAAGCATGGATTTTAATAACATGATGCATGCAATGCGTGAATATTGAGCAAAATAATAAATGTTAAGCGCACGGTATGGCCTGTTCAAAGTATTTACATTTTGTTCGCAATTTTCTCATTTCTTTGCAAGCCCCGTGGTATATCATTACTAGAAAAGATCAGTTATATAATGTCTTATCAAAGAATACCAACTAAATGTTCGACTATGTTTAATTAGCAGATGTCAAGACTCGTGGTTAGTTATGAAAGACATTACATTGGCAGACATTGCTCCTGTTGAGTGTGTCATCAAACAGTGATTAAAATTGCACTACTACGCGCAGAAAGCAATGACTACTTTATTTTACAAGTAAAATTACCATTTACAACTTTAGACGCTTAACAGAAGTACACTATAAAGTTGACAACCATTTGGCAGTAAATGCATGTATATCACACGTATATCATTCCTTTAGTAACACTATACTGCAACTTAATGTTCGACTATGTTTAACAGCTTTTAAGACAAGTGGTTAAGTCACGAAAGACATTTACATAAGCAGTCATTGCTCCTGTTGAGTGTGGGATGAACGTTACTTTTGTCTCTTGAACTACAATAGTTTAACAAGAATAATTTGATTTATTCATTTCTTAGCCTTATATGCTCGATCTCAGTTTGCGTGTCTGGATACAGGCAGCCTAAACAAACTCTTTCGTTAGATTTGTGTAGTGATATATGTACAAGATAAACGATATCAACTTATATAATTCAAAGTTACCACTCGGGTGTTCTGGATCAATATCAGTTTCTGGGCAACCGTGCACCTACCCCTCCCCTAAACCAACATTAACGCTAACTTTTTAACTCATTATAACTTGTTGGATTAGGGGAGGGGTAGGTGCACGGTTGCCCAGAAACTGATATTGATCTAGTGTTCTCCAGTAACTCTATACCGCAACTTAATGTTCGACGTGGCTAAGTCACGAAAGACATGTACATAAGCAGTCATTGCTCCTGTTGAGCGTGGGATAAACATTACTTGTCTCTTGCACTACAACTAGACGCTTAACCATGTGTACCCAGGCAGTTGTTAAACTGTGAAGGCTAAGTAAAGAAATAAATTGACTTTGTTTGCACAGCCATGATTGTGTTAAGACTGTCATCAAACAGTGATTAAAATTGGTTGCTTACTGTACTTGCACTTATTTATTACATCGCCTTTTCCTTTTACCAGCCTAAATTATTACAAATGGGAAGCACTTATTAGCTTCTTGGGAAAAAAACACATCAGAGGAAAAAAAACAAAAAAAAAAAAAAGATTGTGCGCGTGCCCGCCCGTTTGTTAAACTCTCTCCCTCCATGCTTTCCAACCCAACCCATTGAGCTAACTCAACACACAGGTCCGCAAAGCGTATATGTGTCTAGAACATTATGCATCATTGTCTTGGGGATTTTAAGATGTGAAGGGACAGCAGAAAGAGGTTTATTTTTGGAACAAAACCAAAATGTTTTCATTTTTTCTGCTTATACTGATGCATGTTCTTCATCATGGAAAATAGTCGTCGCCTCAAAGAGGCCTTTGATTAAGATAGTGCTGTCAGACACTTGTCACAATTCAGTGAACAAATATGGCTGGATCATGGAGACATATCATCAAAAATTCATCAGCTGAAATATATGATGAATTCCATTTCCACCTGAAATACACTTCTAGGGTTTCCAATCTTTCATAAGCCATATAGAATAAGAATTATTCTTTTTCACAAAGCAGCTTTATATATTAAATTTTATTTGGCTTCATTTAATTTGATTAGATAATAAATAGGGATAATCTTTGCATCCATACAGATTTTGGCTAATTTTCTTGACTTTTGTATAAAGCAATCATCTCCATTAAGTGACAACTTTTCTTTAATGGCCAAGGGTGGTCACTTAAAAGAGAATGTTTACTGTAATTCCTACTGCTCTAGTGTAAAATGGAGCAGGAAGCTTCCCAAAGTCATAGGATTACATGAAAATAAATTTTATCTATTTCGAATTGCACTTGGAATCATTTGATTAGTAATACTTACCATTAAATGCAAAAAAAATTCCAACTTTAGTGCTCAACTGATTAGCACGTTGAAATTTTGCATGTGTTCTATTTAGGCACAAAACTTGGGCTCATGGCATCAATACCTGTTACAATCTTCTATCATTCAACATGCCTTTACCTTCACTTCTACACCTGATTGTCATCTGATGGCTTAAACACATGTGAGCACTCTAGTTTGGTGTTGACTGTTATTGAAGCTATATTTTTAACCTTTGAATTTCTACTGTTTGTGGTATACCTATACCCTTAGTTGGGTGTTCTTTTGTTGGACACAGGTGATTTTATAAAATTAAATATTGCCCTGACAGGCAATAATAGTTTTTGTTGAGATTGCAACAGGTGTTTTTTAAATTAAGTGGTAATCAGAGACTACACTTTTAATACTGATGTCCATTAATGAAAGCAGAGAAAAAGTACAGCTTTTGGCAAACGGATGGGTAATGGGCCTCTTGTCTGGATTAATACTGAATCTGCCATTGGGCTTTTTGCATGTAGGCAGACATGTTATGATAGTTGTTGGCAAGCGCAAGAATAGCAGGAGTTATCATGTATCGGACAAAATTATTGAATGCAGATTGGCTGAGACAGAGGGCATTTTTTTCTTAACCACAAGGGCACTTGGTAATCAAGAGGGCATGATTGCTTGATCTTGACTGGTTAACAGTTACCTGGTAATGTAGTCTCTTTCGCAGCCTCTCGGGCCGAAGTCACTGTTACACTTGTACGCTCCCTGCCTCCACTTGGTTGCAGTTGTGGGGAGGAGTGTTGCATGAAAAATGGCTGTGAAGGAGACTACTAGTAATGAAGAGTTATTTCGTGAGATTTTCTGTTGGCAGCAACCATTTGGGACGGGTTGGTTGATTCCAGAAAATACCCATACCCTACTACTGGCGGCATCAACATTTTACCCTCCTCCCCCCCCTCCCGCCCTCCCCTCCTGCCTTCGGAACCAAAGTGCTCTACTCACATGCCTTCGGAATTCCAAAATCGTTAACCCCCCCTCCCTTTCGGAATTTCCGATTATTTTTTTTTTCAACCCTTCGGAATTACTGTTTGACTTACTAAAACTTCTAATGAACTGGAAATTTTCGCTTTCTCGCCTTCAAGAAATTTTCACAATTTTCGATATACGTCCGGTTAAAGATGTCAGCTTCTGGAATACATTGTCATTTCAAGAGAGAAATATTTGAAAATGAATGCTTGCGCATAAACAATTTTAAACTAGAAGGGCACTCGGTAGAGCGCATACCTCCACCCCGCCACATATTGTTGTTGTTGTTGTCTGTTTGGATCCACAAATAAGAGCTATTTGAAGAAAAGTATATCCGATTGAGGAGTAATATTGTTGTTTTTCCCACATATCGCTTTTTCGTTCGCCTTCGATAACTTGGAATCAAATGAATGGCATCAAGTTTCACAACTGTTTTTTACCGTGGAACCAAGAAAGCTGATTGGTCAACATTAATTCGATTAATAAACAAACCCTGAAATTTCTGTAAAACCTTAGAAAACTTTCTGATAAAATCGCTCAGCTTAAACACGATATACAGTCTGGTAGGTTTTTGGCGGTCGTGGAACCAGCCATATAGTATACAATATGTACAAAAGTTAGGCGTAAACTGACATTCATGTTTGTTCGAAGCCGTATTATCAAGTGTAGCCCGAGTGAACGCTCCCGAGAGCGTCTAGTCTGGATCTGAGATCCGGAGTTTAATCCGGATAAATCCCAAATTTTAATCGATTGATCCTGGGTATATTTGCGACCTTTCCACCAAATTTGGTGCAAATCCGTTGATTAGTTTTTGCGTAAAACGATTAACAGACAGGCGTGAAAGCATAACCTCCTTGGCGGAGGTAAAAACATAACCTCCTTGGCGGATCTAGGTAATTAAACAGCGTATCAAAAACGCACGCCGTTCGTGTCAGTGTCAGGTTCGACTGGCGACATGTTGGAATGAAGTACAAAGCTGTCAGGCATTCCATTTGAGAGACTAGTGCGAATTTTTCGCATGCAACAAGATCCTTGATCGACAATTTTAAAATAAATACAGGTTTGATCAATTGCTGTAGTTTCGTTTCAATCAAGGTCAAATTCCCCAACACAACTCCGAGACGAAATTCCAACAAGCGACATAAGATTATCTTGCCAAATGCCGACATATATTTGCGAAATTCAGACGGGGGACATGGGTATACCCTCCCCAACAGGGCTTCAGTTATCTCATTTCGATACAAACTTACTTCAGTTCTTAAGAACTTCAAGTATATTGAATAGATGCTCACATTTGTTTATCTAGTATGGAAGGAAATTAATCACTTGAGAGGTTTTTAAAAAATGTGGCCTTAAGTTTGTTTGCATTTCAGAAAGCTTTAATACATATAATATCTCTTAACTTTTGTGTAACCCCATTTTCTTTCGGCTACTCTCAAACTAGTCCTCTTTTGACTGAACTATATTTTCGATGCATGTCTCCTATTTAACTTGCACTGTATTTCCAGAGTAAAGACGAAAACTGACTTGTATTGTTTTGAATAGTGCAGTACATTGGAATCATGCGGTTTCGTGGAAGTGGTATCAAACACTGAGGGCTCCATATAACATGATATACGTAATTTTGGTTTAGATTCTAAGGCGATGCATTCCTGCTTTGTGCTTGCAACTGTTGTGCTTAATAAATCACTTCTGTAAGGAATGTCAAGGTGGAAGAGTACGTAGATTCTAGAAACTGAAATTTATTTATCAGTTGTAAAACCTGCTGCAATTTATTCTGCAGCAGGTGTATACATCACGTGACAATTCGCAAGCCTTTCGCTCTGTTCGAACTGATCTTGCGGTATGGAGTCAAATCGTAAAAGTAACTCTGGTCATCGCTCATCTGAACAAAGTAAGTTAGCAGATTCTTCAATTCTTCAAATGTAATATAATTCTCCATGCCTTTGCCTGTCTAGGGCCTCGCGACCGCAAAATTTGCAAATTTAAGTCAAGAATTTCAACTGCGGAGCTGCAATCCTCGCTTTTACACATGTAGAAGTTGGACTAAGAAGCTGGCTCGAATTCCCCGCTGTGTTCGCAGATAACCGGGATTAGATTTTATGCGATTTCTGAGTGGAGAATTCGATGCCGAATTTTACTTTGGTTCAGTGATTTCCTCTCGCTAAAGCACATAATAATGTAAAATTCAGAAGTTCGCCTCAGCGGGTTTCATGATTAGACGATCATGCACCCTTGCCAGTCTTAAGTGAGATATATGTTGTGAGGCAAAAGAAAAGAGTCCTGTATTCTTTCTCGATTTTTTGGCAACTGCAGTCCATCTGATCCCTGTCTTTAAAGAAGGATATACCTCGGGCCGTTCTCATTTTTTGTCACCTTCAGTGTAATGTGACTGCAACTTGTTTTTCTTCAATACATTCTACTTATGTAAATGAGCTTTCTCTCCACCGTTTGGCTACACTCTTAATTACTGTGTTTCAGTTAGCCATAATTGCCTTGTCGATCTGTTTGTTATTCAGTCTCAAAGAACAATTTTTACTATATGAGAAGTTCGAAGAAAAAAGGACACCAGTGTTTACGGAAACGTTTTATACTTTGCAGACTTGCAACATTATATGTTCTATTTAGTCTATCAGGTTAATTAACCTACGCACGTTAAAAAAAAACTTTTTAGATATTTCGTTTTTCATTCTCGGGCAATGGTTCAGCATTGTTGCTTTCTAATAGTGCACTTTAAATTTCCATCGTAATTGCAAGGGACAACGTAGGGTCCAAACCGTGTTCATTTTAATATTGTTTTCGTTGTCATTTATCTCTGTAGTAATGGCTACATTAATTTTTAATGAACAGTGCTTCAGTTTTCATCGTAAATTTGGCATTTTTTTTGGATATATGGCTCAGTGAACTATCCTAAAAGATCTGTCGGGTCCTGCAACAGTAGCACTGAAATTATAGAAACCAGAATCAATCGCGTTCGAAACCGTTTTCAATGGTCGAACTTCTCACGTAAGGACATTTCCGCTAATTTCCGCACTCCGTGTGGCACGACTATGCAGCCTGTCAGTCGACCATTGTTTCAGAATCTGTTGATTGTCATTGAATGTCGACCTTATAATCTGAGTTTTTCTTATTTACTGCAAAATTGTCAGCGTTGTCCAAGTAAAATGCTTAGGGCTGGGTCACACTTTGACATAAGCATAAGCATAAACATAAGCATAAGAAAAATATGTATGAACCGGGGTTACATAAGCATAAGCAGAAGCATAAGAAAATGGAAAAAGTTCCATTCCTTGTGCTTGTGCTTATGCTTATGCTTATGCGTATGCTTATGTAACCCCAGTTCACACATATTTTTCTTATGCTTATGTTTATGCTTATGCTTATGCTTATGTCAAAGTGTGAACTAGCCCTTACAGCGTTTTAGCTGTTTACCTCCCGCTGAGTAGTGTCACATAGTTAAAATTATAATTTTCGCAATAAGGTGAAAACTACTCTTCGACGTCCAACGCCTTATTTTTTTCAGTAGGTTATTGCAACGGTAGTGACTGTTGTCAGAACCGCACAGTAAAGAACTTTATAAGCTGCACATTTTGTGACAGTTTTTCTTTGGGCGTTGCAGACTTGATATGTATAATTTTCCAAATTCCTTATGATATAGTGACAGTTTCTTTTTCGCAGGTAAAAAAAGTAAAGCAGAAATGTATGTAATGTTATACAAAATACTCCAAGGCCGATATCTATAAGTAGTGAGAAATACAACAGACTCTTTTTACACTTTCACATTTTATTCTCAGTACAGTACAATCTAACGGAATGATGGGCTCTTCCGTGGGAATACTTATCGATTATTTAAGTAAAAATAGTGTGAATTTTCAACTTGGCACACTTAAGTATTTACTGTATGCAAATTTGGGACCCTTGTAATTTTTCGTGGCATTGTTTTGTTGTCAGCCACACTCCGTTTTCAACCTTTATGTTGAAGGTGCTTTGGAAAATTTTGTTAGGAACCTCAAATGACATACAATGTGATATGCCGGAGAACGATGGGAGAAAAGTCTTACTATTATGTAATTAAAATAAAGAGTGTTCACTGCTGCGGTACTTTTATGGTAAACTTATAATAGTCATTTTCTGTATTGAACTGAGAGTATATTATCGTTTTGTCCTGGTGCTCTTTTGCCATTACTTTTGTCTAGCACATAATGAGAGCAGCAGAAAATCTCTAATTGTCACCTTGTAGTTCATTTCCTTAGGAAAGGAACAAATTTGTTTTGGCCTTACTTAGGGGTCAGCTATTTACAGAGTGGCCATTGAATGTAAAGAAAAGTAAATTATAATCTTTATAATAATTACTGAAAATGCTGTGAAGATGTAAATATATATATCTTCTAACCTGATAAACCAACTCTTGGAATCAAGTGTAATACAAATCACGAAGTTAGTTAGAATTAATTGCTATGATAATTTGTCAAGAAATTACACACTAATTTAAGTTTTCCTTTACATTCATTTGTAATAAGAAACCTTCCTACATGCAGTTTAGTGAATATGAAAGCTAACAAATTATAGCTGGTTTCCTTTATAGTTTATAGTCCTGAAAATAAACCTTTTTTTGGTAAATGTGGAAATTTACTTTACCCTGAGCAAATTGTATGTCAGTGTAAGAAATTGGAATTTTTTTTTTAATTTGAAACTATGGTTAGTATTACAACATACCGGTAACCATGCATATTTGTATTAGTAATGATTAATGATGATTGCTGTTGAATTCGAAATCGTTAAATTACAATACAATGCACCACCACCATAAACCTTCCTTTAATGCTTTCATCAACAGAGGAAAGCTCTGCCATCCAGAAGTACATGCATGTATTATGGTTAATGATTAAGCAAAAGCATAATAGAATCATAGATACATACCCAGCCAATTGGAAAATGCAGTCCCTGCAGGGCATTCACAAACAGTATGAAAATCAATGATATATTAGCCCTTTTACTCCCATCAGTTGTGTTTAAAGTTCTTCTATCTACAATTCCAGTACACTATCAAGCAAAAGGAAGTACAAGCAAATGATAAACTCAAGGATTTTCGATTGATCCAAAACTTAACTCTTGAACTTACAGTAGCAGATATGGGAATAAATGAGTGGTCTGACTTTTTAGTTCTTGGGAGTGAAAAGGGTGAAACAAAATCAGAAAGTTCTGATATTAAACTAAAAAAAATTCTTTTCATTTGGTCTTTGCAATTGTTATCAAAAACACCTACTCAATGAATAATGTACTAGGTCATTTTACTAGTAATTTTTAATTATGATGAAAATTAAAATTATTGATAAAGATTATTATCAAGCACTAAAAATCTTAAATGATCAGTTTATTTGCAAGTACAGTTTAAGGTATCAGCATACCCCAAATTATATGACCATCTTCCGTTGAAGCTGCTTTACCGCTTTGCATTTATCGCAAACCCCATTAAAGTATATATTTTATCTGAAAGCCTTAGAATTGAAGATTACAAATATATATTTATTTGAAGTTGAAAAGTTAATGTTGTGCGAATAGAGCATTTGATTTCCAAAAGTACAGAGGCTCACAAATCGAGTTCGTTTCCGGTCGGAATTGAATGGGAGAAAACGATCAACATCGTTATGTGTTCTTCACACCTTCCTCTAAAAAACTGTGTCGGGGAAATATGATTACTTGTCTGTTTCTTTACAGGCAGTTAAACTTTAGGAGTTTAAAAACGAACCGTTACCTTTGCTAAAATAGCTATAACTTTTGAAAGAGGTAAAAAATGAAAATTTCCCGACACAGTTTTGTTGCCCGATTATCAGGCAACGTTCTTGCCGAATTTCAGCGGAAAGCGTCGCAAATTCATTGAAAACGAACTTAAAATGTGTGCCCTACTCTTCGAAATTTTGGTTTGAGATACGGCGCAAAATATACTTTGCAGCATTTTTCTGGTGTAATTAATTACACAAGACGTGTCAAAATGATTAGGCGTTGATCGATGAAGGGAAGGCTCATTTTACTTTAACAAACAGAACTCTTATCGATTACAAAGCAGTCTCAGGTTTTGCTTCTGGTGGGAAATATCTGTTACAAGTCATCAGTGCAGTTACAAGGTGCTCGCATCTCAAGATCCAAGACGGTCCAAGTCCAAATCTCGCTGAGGCATTCTCAAGCAAAGTCACATCTGCTCTACAATAGCGACAAGACACTGATTTCATAAGATTGTCCTGCAGGCCACTGCAGGAAACAATTCTTCGGCCATACAACTTTTGCCACGACTCTGTTGCTTCTACTTCAGACTCTTCATTCTTCTTCTCAGCGATTTTAGATCGGCTGGCACTAACTTCTCCGGGTTTCTTTTTCTTGTTGTTCTGCTTCTAATGCCAGCAGCTTCTCCTGCTCAAGATACGCCCCTTTGTCGCTTGCCACCAAGGCTTCGGCCAAATATTTGTCAAATGTTTTTCTATTTCAGTGCATTCTTCGCACTTGCAAACGGACACGAACTTTTCCTTTTTTTCTTTGAAGACATCGCAGAGTAAATTTCAACACTCAAATCAACTCGTCGCTCAAACTTAAATTTGCATGATTGTGATAATGGCATGCACGCCTTGTTCCTGTCACGTGATTTTTAATGTGAATGTAATTCGTTGTGACAGGCTGTTGACAGCAGTCAATTAGAGACAATGCAAAGTTTCGTTTTTCCTTGATAACTTCGTTTAGAATCATCCTTTTTCCATATTTTTTTAATGAAAGGCCACAATGAGACATTTGAAAATATCGAAAGATGTGTTTCTTCAAAATGATGAATTTTGGGGTATGCTGATACCTTAATATCAGTTTTATAAATACCGGTTTTCCCCTCCACAAAAAACCAACATTTGATTGGATTTGATTTGATTTAATTTAATATGATTTCATTTCATTTCATTGGGGCTTTACAGTGTCCTCAACTAGTATGTTAGTGCTAAATACATTTGACACTCTAATAAAGTTCATTATTATTATTATTATTATTATTATTATTATTATTAAAACAAATTGTTTTATTATAAGCCAGAACAAAAATTTAAGTACCATTACTAAGGAAAGGGGGATTTTGATACTTGCATGAAATCATGAAAGCTCAGTTCACCACAGCTACCAATTTAGTCTTAGATGGTACAACTTACATTTCGTTATATCAATTCATTTGTATTAACTGTTTTTTGTGTGATTCAGTGCCCAACAGGGTAGATTTGTTTTGATTTTGTGTTGTTTGTCTCAGGTGTTGCCGATGGTGATCATGGTAATTGTTGATCTGTTCTCTTGTATTGCATGATGCTGGTGGTAATGTCTTTGTATAGCATGTTAGAGACAGGCACATGACCAGAAGATTAAATTTTAGTTTGGATGGTGGATGTAAGTATAGTTATGGTATATTAGTCAGAGTAAACAGAAGAGGTAGTGCTCAATTTCACATAAACGATACAGAGTAGTTAGAGTTAGTTAAAAATTTGCTAATGGAAAATTTTAAGTATATCTGTCAGTGTTTGTTTACATGTATATCACTCTGCATACTGGTACGTTTTGTGTTGAGTTTAATGCCCTCAGAACTAGAAAGTGATCAACACAGAACTTCTCACAGAGTAACAATCACCACATATACATGTAACTATACTCATATAATGACAATAGAGAAAAGGAATCACTTAATGAATGATGTATTATTTTTTAGTTATTCAGATTCTCCAAACTAACTCTTAGCAAGTCTCTTATCATGGCAATGAAAGGGTTAAAATGGCATTTCATCTATGGTTATACACAAGCAACAATCCTGTTATTGTTGTAAATGTTATTTGTTTATAAATTAACTCATGGTTGTTCATATATACCTTTTTGTCTTCACCATTCACTATTCTAGCACAGATGTAATGCATCCAAAATGATCTTTTTTGTAGCTAGCTGGTCTTTAATATATTAAGTGAAATCAGTTTTATCTCAAAGTGTCAAATAAGAATTTCATTGGGAATATTCACAATGGTTATCGTTGTCTAAGGGTGCATTCCCTTCTTTATGATCCAGATCTGGATTTGTGATCTGAGATCACATGGATTATGCTGCATCAGAGAAACCGATGAATCCTCTTCCAGGGTGGATTCATTGGTTCCTACTTGATGCTTTGTGATTCGTGTGATCAGGGATCACAAATCCAAATCCAGATCATACCAAAGGAACTCACCCTAAAGGTCGTAACTTAACCTATTTTTGTGGCAGGTGGCTCATCAGAAGGTCGTGGATTGTGTGACTACCTTTTAACCTTTGTCTCCTTTGTTTTGTTCCTGTGTACATTACCATTTTCCCTTTGTTTCTGCGTAAAGGTTGGTATATTACTGATGTTACATAACCATAAATGTCAATGTGAAGTTTCATATATACAATTGAACCGTGGAAGAAAGAATTTAACAAGTAAAAGGTCAGACATAGTTTGATGTACGCATGTTTGAAATAATGAATGCATGTAACTTAAAAAGTTAAGATCTACCAACCTGATGTTTTGACACTCTTATTTCCTGTCTGCTGTCTTCAGCGGTGATTGGGCAAGGCGATGTAGCTCCTTTTATGCCCTCAATGAATTGTGTTGCTTAATTACAACTTGTAAATAAGCGTCTGGTAATAGCCCACAATCATCGTGCCTTGCGGCCATTAACATTTACATCTTGCATGCGGGCATTACATCCCTTCCTTCCCACTAAGAGAGAGATACAAACATAGGCAACACACAGAAATTAGTGTCCCTTAAGTTCCAAAATTTGTGGATAACAACACTGTAAGTTCTGTCACAAACATCTGGTGGTCCCTCATGGTTTTCAAAATAATGATGTAGTCTTTTAATCTCTCTGGAGGTTTGACAGCATGCTTCAGCCTTGAACTCGCTGGATCATCAGCTGCTGAGTCATAGGTGCCTGTGCTCTCGATACAAACACCCTCTGGGATTGTATGTTGTTCTGCCTCGTCAGGTGTGCAAAAGGGCTTGATGAATGAGCTGTCCCTCTTGTAGACAACTCCATCTTTGGATTCGACAGTTACTTCATGTCCTTCCTTTGCCAAAACGGTGTAAGGGTCCTGCTCAAAGTTTGGTGCAAGTTTGCCAGTTGTCTTGGTGTTCTTTAGCAGCACTTGATCTCCTGGAAGAACTGGGCTGGGTACATCCCCTTGCTTGTTGTCTACACAGGCTTTCTGTGTTAACTTATAGCCCCAGTCTCTGTCCCTCATGCCTTCATCAACCACAGACTTGTCTGGTCTTAACTCTGGTAGCTTACTTCTGATGTTCCTACCGAATGTGGCGAGGTCCTATGCTCCATTCCACACTCTCTGAGTAACTCTGTGAACTCATTTGACACAAACTGCAGGACATTGTCTGTCTTGAGAGAGTACGGGTATCTGAATCTTGCAAAGTTTTCTGTCAGGGCAGCAATTATCTTGGATGCAGTAATCAATTGCACGACTTCTACCTCATAATAGCGACTATAATAATCAACCACAACTAACAAGCTCTCCCCACTGGTCTGCAGAGAGAGACCCACTGGTTTCCCAGAGGTCTGCAGCAAGATCCTGTCAGGGTCCATTGGGTGGCTTAGACCTCTGCATTGGTTCAGGTGGAGAATACTGCCCCATCACTTGACACCCATTGCAGCTCCTGCACATTCTTTCTGAATCCGCATCCACTCTAGGCCACCAGACTTTCGTTCTCAATCTACTTTTTGTCTTCACAATGCCCTGGTGTCCCTCATGTACTGACTTAAGCATTATCTTTCTCAGACCTTGAGGTATCACAATCCTATCTCCATGCAGAACCATCTTCCCCATGGTACACAGTTCATTCTTCACACTTGCATACCCTGGCATCTTGCAATGCGACCAGTCACCTGTGTGAATGTAATGGGGTACACTTGACAATTCTGGATCGTTTTCAGAGGCCTTCTCAATTTCCTTTGGGGTCAAGCTGACAGGTGTACTCTGCTGAGAAACAAATCTAACTATATCTCCTCTCTCGGTGCTTGTGTCCTTAGGATTGGTCTGGTTCAGTCTGGATAAAGCGTCTGCAATATTCATCTTCCCAGGACGGTACACTACATGGTAATTGTAACACTGTAACTGCAAAACCCAGCATTCAATCCTTGCTGGGGGCTTGGAGGTTTGATTGAAGATACATCCTGGGGGCTTGTGGTCTGTCTCCAGTTCAAATTCGTGCCCATATACATAGAGGTTAAATTTTTTGCACGCATACACAACGGCCAATGCCTCCTTCTCTGTTTGCGCATAGCACCTCTCAACATCTCAAGGCATATGACACTGCACTCCACCCCTGGTAGAAATCCTACCTAGGATCCTAAATAGGATCCTAATAAGATCCTGATAGGATCTTGATTTAGATCCTTTAAGGATCCTACAGGTCTTTCTGTTAGGATCCTATAGGGTGCTATAGGATCCTACAGGATCCTGTTCAAGATCCTGTTCAAGATCCTGTTCCTATCCAGGATCTTAAAGTTGTCCTGTGCTCAATTCACAGGATCTTGCACAGGATCCTAGCAAATGTATAGGATCTTGTACAGGATCCTAGTAAATGTGTAGGATCTTGCACAGGGTCCTAGGAAATGTGTAGGATCTTGTACAGAATCCTAGGAAATGTGTAGGATCTTGCACAGGATCCTAGGAAATGTGTAGGATCTTGTACAGAATCCTAGGAAATGTGTAGGATCTTGTACAGGATCCTAGCAAGTGTGTAGAATCTTGCACAAGATCCTAGCATCCTCGGATGCATTATGTCGCAAGTTCCTAACAATAGGTATGGTATACAATGAGCCACAACCTCAAAAATGACCTAATGATTATGCTACCTGAAACTACAGTGTCTCACAACTACAGTGTCTTACACCTACAGTGCATAAATGAGAAATGCACGACCCAATAAATTGACATAATGCCTCTCTTGGTCAATTTATTAAAACATGACTTTAGAAACTTGAGTTTGAGGAACACATGTAGCATGTATTTGAATTTGGTAAGGTCAATTTAATAAAAATGCATTTGCAATTTCAAAGTTATTTGAACTGATTTCACTGTACCTGACAGTAAAATTTTGCCCCCTTTATCCCCTCCCTCTGTCAGTGAACCATGTAACTGGTATTAAAACTAACAGCTACATCACGATCAGAGGAAAGGTGGAAATGCTTCTATAGGATTTTATCAAGATCCTTTAGCAAGATCCTATAGGATTTTATCAAGATCCTACAGGATCTTATCAAGATCCTTTAGCAAGATCCTAGAGGATCAGCTTATCAAGATATCTTTAGGATCTTTATCCTGTTGAGGATCCTGATTAGGATTCTTAACCTATTTTGTAATCCTGGAAATGATCCTAATCCTATTCAAGATCCTACAGGATCCTATGGAATCCTGCAGAATCCTATGTAGGATTTCTACCAGGGACTCTCCATTCTGAAGCTGGAGCAGTGCGGCTCTGAGTCCACCTGGACCAGCGTCGGCCACAACTCTTGTTTTACAATCATCCCTGAAGTAAGCAAGTGCCTCCGGTGAGGTCATGAGCCATTTGAGTTCTTCAAATGCAGCTTGCTGCTCCGGGCCCCAGGTGAAGGTTTGTCCCTTCCTCAATAACTTCCTTAGAGGTTCTGCAACTTGTGAAATTGGGAATGAACTTGTTTGAATACTGCACAAGGTGGATAAATGACTGCACCTCTGACACATTCTGAGGTGGCTGTGCATTCACAACTGCAGCTATCTTCTCTTCACTGGGCCCCACTCCTTCACTGCTGAGGTCATGCCAGAAAAAGGTTAGCTTATGTAATCTGAACTGACATTTCCTCCCATTCAAGGTCAATCCACTCTCTCGTAGACGTTCCAGGACTGTATAAAGGTTGCGATCATGCCCCTCCAGATCTGCCCAGTGAACGATCAGGTTATCTGCAATATTTGCCACTCCGTTGCAGCCTTGTATAACATCTGATATGATCTTCTGATACTTTTCCGGTGCGGAAGAGGTCCCAAATGTGAGATGTTTATAACAACACAGTCCCCGATGGGTGGTGGACATTGTTATTTCTAATGAGCTTTCCTCGAGCTCAATCTGGTGGAAACCCCACTTGAGATCTATTTTACTGGAGACAGTGGAACCATTAAGGTCGTACAAGATTTCCTCAATGGTGGGAATAGGCCCTTTGCAGCTAACATTTTCCATACAAATCCTCTAAATTTTCTGAAAATTCAAGCAGTCGTATAAACTTACTCTTTAATGCCAGGGGCCTCAAACTTGGCCATTTTGGTATTTTCGATGCGCTCTTTCCATTTCTGGCATTCTTTAAGTTATAGCCCATAATATGAAAATTTTCTGGGAAAAATTTGGTCACGTGACCCCAGCTGCAAAGGGCCTATTGTTCGTGCACAATCGCTTTGTTTGCTCTTCTCATGTCTACACACACTCTAATGTCTCCATCTGGTTTAGGGGCCACTACTAACGGTGAAACCCATGTAGTAGGCATGTTTGGTACTTCCTCAATGATGTCCATATCCAACAGCTCGTCTAGCTTCTGGGCAACTTTTTCTCTAAGTTTCAAAGGAAATCGCCGCACAGGTTGTGCTACTGGTTTGACATCCTTATTGACGTGTAGCTTAAGCTGGTAGTTCTTCAGCTTCCTGACTCCAGTAAGTATATCTGAGAATTCTTTGTGAATATCCCTATCACCTCCTTCCGTGACCATAGAACAGACCTGGGTCTTGCTCGCAGGTCCTACTCGTAGTACTTTTATTTTCTCTGCAGTGCTCCTCCTGAGCAATGGTCTCCTGAGCCCCGGATCACAGTGAACTCATCCACACACACCTCCCCACTAGCTTTGCATGCTATTTCTGTTGCAAATGCCCCCTCAACCTCCATCAGGCCATAAGCAAACAGCTTCCTGTCTGACTTCTTGTATTCACATGTGATGTGTTTCTGCTTCAGTCAGTCCCAAGTTCCATAATCAATCAAGTTACATGTTGCTCCTGAATCAATTAAGACGTTTTCCAACTCAACCCCTCCAACCAAAAGTGTGACCTCTCCAGTCTCCTGATGCTCTTCAACAGCAAATGCGTATCCATCCCCTTGGACAGGTTCTCCTTCTTCTACATTGTAAGCTTTTCTGTTCTGTGGCTCCTCAGGTCATCCTGATTCCCTCTGAGTACAGGTTCTTTATCTCCTTTCTTTCTACAGCAGATTGAAAAGTGTACATGAGTTCCACACTTGTTACACCGTTTATCCCTCGTAGGGCAAGAAGCATCTCGTTCAAAGTGGCCAAGACAATTACAATTGTAACACCTCTGTGGTGAATTTCCCCCTAGCCTTTGTGCTTTGTGGCTCCGTGCATCTTTCTTCCCTTTGTTTGTACCCTGTTCCTTCCTTTGCTTGTGGAATTTCAGCTGGTTGATTGAGTTTACTTGTATTGCCTGGGGCGTGACCTTATCCATGGACTTCATCTGCTCATTAACAGCTTCGTGTGCCCTTGCAATGTGCCGTAGATCTGCCAGTGTAGCATTCGTTTTCTCTAAGAACTTGTGTTGGACTCTTCGGTTGATGTAAGTTTCTATTAGCTGATCACGAATAGTTTCATCCACGTCTGTGAAACCACACGTACCGGCTCTTTGTCCCTCGCATGCCTACACACAAATTGATCCACTTTTTCTCCACTCCGTTGTTCCATTTGCCTGAATACATACCGTTCGAAGGGAATATTGACTTGTAGAACAAAATAATCATCTAGTACCTTCAAGATATATTATTATGCCAAACAATAGACGAACAGCTGGGAGGGCATCTAGCTATATACATGTACTCAAAACCAAATCAAAATCAACACGGAAATTCTGACTCTAAAATGTCATGAAAAATTTATACTATTCCTTACGTGTGTTCCCTTTTGATCCAGTTTCTGCTAGTTTTCAAACCAGAATCCATTGAAAAACTAAAGGAAAATCTAAGAGAGTGCTTGATTTGCAAGCCAAATGCAAGCCAGTTTTTCGCATGAAGTTCGTAGACCAAGCTTTAAAGCAGCGCCCGAGTTGATTTGACTTTGTACTATGTCGTGATATTATTAAGGACCTTTCCACAGCAAAATTTTCAAGTTCATCAAAATAAACACACAGCCCTTTTCAATTGTCTTTTAAGTTAAATTTAAAGCTGCAGCGTAAAGTATGTGTGAACAAAGGAAGTCGTTGATGTACTCACCACGAACTGCGCGCTTTTGAATGGTTCCCAAATGACTCTTGATTGTGACTTCCAAAAAAAACTTTTTTAATTTATACGGCTTTGCTTCTCACAGAGCCATTGAAAACGTTTGATTCAATCGACCTACCATACCTGGAAGTTTACATCGATTTTCATTCACCGCTTGTGCTCGCTGCACGACCACGAGCGTTTACTGCCATGAAAATATGCATGCTCTGATTGGTTCAGCAGCAAAGCATCTCGATCCAGGGCCTAGACGGCAGTCTTGTCTCAATATGGCGGACCATTATTGAGGTGTGTTAGCTCTTGCTTCAGAAGCAATTTAATATGGGACTTACAGAAAGATGAGGTTCTTTTAAGTGATCTATTGGTCTTCCAAGCTCAGAAAGCGAATACAAAAGACCTGTTTAGAATATCAGCTTCGAGTTACGTGGTGCCTGTATTTTGTTAGCGATTGACGTGAAAGTGATGATTGGAGATAGCTTATGAACTCCAGTCGCAGCTGACCCGGACTACAGCAATACATGTACACAGGAGAAAGGCAACGTAAAGGAAAAATACGCTTAGCCATTTTATTGTACAGTGCATCCTCTGATGCATTATGTCGCAAGTTCATAACGATAGGAATGGTATACAATGAGCCACAACTTCAAAAATGACCTAATAATTATGCTACCTGAAACTGCAGTGTCTCACAACTACAGTGTCTTACACCTACAGTGCATAAATGAGAAATGCACGACCCAACAAATTGACATAATGCCTCTCTTCGTCAATTTATTAAAACATGACTTTAGAAACTTGAGTTTGAGGAACACATGTAGCATGTATATTTGAATTTAATAAAAATGACTTTGCAATTTCGAAGTTATTTGAACTGATTTCACTGTACCTGACAGTAAAATTTTGCCCCCCTTTATCCCCTCCCTCTGTCAGTGAACCATGTAACTGGTATTAAAACTAACAGCTACATCACGATCAGAGGAAAGGTGGAAATGCTTCTATAGGATTTTATCAAGATCCTTTAGCAAGATCCTATAGGATTTTATCAAGATCCTACAGGATCTTATCAAGATTTTTTAGCAAGATCCTTTAGGATCTTTTCAAGATTCTTCAGCAAGATCCAATAGGATTTTATCGAGATCTTATAGGATCTTATCAAGATCCTATGGATTATATCAAGAGTGTGCATTAGGATCCTTAGCCCATTCAGGATCCTGATTAGGTTCTTTATCCTATTCAAGATCCTGATCAGGATCTTAATCATGTTCAGGATCCTATTCAGGATCCTATTCAGGATCTTTATCCTGTTCAGGATCCTGATTATGATCCTTATCCTAATTTGAAATCCTGGAAAGGATCCTAATCCTATTCAAGATCCTACAGGATCTTATGGAATCCTAGAGGATCCTGCAGGATCCTATGTAGGATTTCTACCAGGGTATCGCTTCCAACGCACAGAAACGGTGTTTGCATGCTCTCTGGGATTGAAACAGGGAAGAGCTCATACGTCTGTGGTCACGTATTGACTTGGTTGTGTTGGCTGAGTCACCGATGAGCCATCCGCTGCACTCGCCTCGCTTGGCTTAGTCATTCTCCTTAAAATTCATCTTGGTGAAGAAAATATTCCACAATAACAGGTTAAGAGGCGAAACAAGTCCCATTCTCGTCTCCAATGTTATATTCTACGTCAGATGGAAGTCAAGACAAACAGATGACTAAATAAATAACTTTCTTTAAATTTTAACGTAGAACACCAGGCCTTCTGGTTTTACGCAATGGTGTGATTTTGCACAATTGACCTCAAATTGCATCTGATCGCACAATTCCCAAAAAATCGCATAAATGAATCAACAAGTTTCTTTGGAATTCCTGCATAAGTGCCATTTTAAGATGATTTACCTTGGAAAAAAGCTAGCAAGCCTTTATAATTTTCACCTTTTATTTCGTATTCATTCGAAGTTTAAGGCATTGTTTTGAATGTCAAGGACCTGGTATGTCTCAGTCTCATTCTTAAAGAGTTGCCTATTGGTGTAACACAAACACGCCCCTTGTTTAGATTACCAAATCTGAATGGCTGTAATTCCCTGCTGTTTACCTGCATGGCAGATTACCCTCACTGGTGATTTTTGCCAAAAGGAGAAAAAAGAATCGTCAAATTACACGCACTTGCAGATAACCGCACACAAAAACAAAATTTTGTTTTAACAAAATACTTTTCATACAACATGGAAAAATGCAATGTTCCTTTTAGGATGTGCATTGTACCAATATGCTAAGTAATGCAACAATGATGAAATATTGCTTGCATATTTTTTACTTATTTATTTTTTATTTTGTGATGCAGATAGTTCAGGAATATGAAAGAGCAGTTATTTTCCGCCTTGGACGTTTGTTGCCTGGAGGTGCCAAAGGACCAGGTAATGGCTTTAATTTTTTTTGGGGGGGGAGGGGGGGAGGGGCAAGACTGGGTGTAAGATGTTTATTGCTTGAATGAGGTGGTTTGCTCTGTGCTGCTAAGTGGTTTGCCTATAGCACTAACAGCGTTGTCTTTACAGGTTTAAGATTGCTCTGAAACTGGCTTTATTGATTTCCACAGTGACTAGTACTTCTATTTTGAAAAATGTCAGCCTTAAGTGTGACGATGTTGATATTCATATCAAATTCTTTCTGTTCACTTTACAGAACATAGAACCTTATTGGATTCATTTAGTTTCTGCCTTGCATAATTAAAGAATATATGTAGCACTGTGACTAGATTTCGACCTATAACTGGAACAGGGAAAGTGCCACCATTTGACTGACTGGACTCCATTGTGAGTTTATTCAAACTAAATGAAAAGCATGACGTTTCTGTTAAGGAATGGGTTGTTGTCATTGTGGAAAATGTGATAATATAAATTCTTTTGTTGCATGATGTAGTCACTGGATGTTAATCCCAACGTTTCAACTGCTTAGCATGCTAGTCTTCTTCAGGTGATGGGTTTCACTGATTCTGGCTCACCATTATGTAGCTGTGTGGTCTGAGCACTCTGACTGGTGTGTTTCGATCTATTCAATGTTCCTGTTTGCTGTGTTTTCCTCAGGGGTCTGCTTGCTTGCTGCATGTTTGTTGTTGTGTTTCTTTATTGTCGGCATCCATGCCAAGGCTGCTGCCTAAGGAAATTTCTAAGGAGCCCTTTGGGCTCCTAACATCAAAAGTTACGAGCCCAAGCCATTACTTTAGGAGCCCATCCTAAAAGTTGCCATGGTCGATCAAGGGGGAGGGGTGGGGTAGTAGTAATAATACTATTCATTCTTCATTCCATATTTGGGAGTTGGTCCCAGTCCTAAACACTTGAAAGTAATTTAATGGTTTTCGAAGTTTCTGAATTTTGCAAAGGCACATTAGGTATTTGATACGCTAAAATTATCTCGATTGTAGAAAATTGTAGTATTTCCGTTTTGAATTGAAGCAATTAAGTAATGGTTCGCGTAAGAGCGATAGCATTTAGCGGCAACGCATGGGCAGTGGCCTTCCCATTTTAATTGGCTTATCCAATTAATTTTGAGCTCTCTGATTGGTCAAAACTCTTTTATCCCGAATTTTTTCCGAAAAAAAGTCGAAAAAGTCCGATTTTATTGTAGGTTTTCCGATAATGACGTATGATCTATTGTTTCGTGAAGTTTCGTAGGATTCCAACGTGGGGAAATCGTCCACGCTGATATGCACCTTCACGAGCACAGAGTTGAGAGCGGCGCCATCTTGGATTTGTTATTTTCAATATTTCTTCTCTGCGGTTTCGGGTTAATAACGCTTCGCTGGTGTATGTAGCTCGCCTGTATTTTGTATGTAACGTGTATACCTTCCTGAAAAGCGTTGTCTGTGGATTTGAAGTGCAGCAAGTGTTTTATTCGTGTGATTTTATCGCGTTGGTATGATGTCGTCCTTTACCGCTTCTTGCAAGTGCAAGAAACATCTGGAATGGCATCACAGGTCTGACGTTGGCCTTCGCGTGGCAACCTTTTATGAAGAAAGGTATTGCATCTTTGATTCGAAGCATGCTGGAAGAAAGAGAAAGATCTGTTTGGCCTGCCGTGATCGCATAGCAGTCGAAGAAAAGTGTATAAAGCTTGGGGATTTGAATACAAACGCAAACTCTGTTGTAATGGTGAGTCAGATTGACTTTC
This sequence comes from Ricordea florida, assembly GCA_949710005.1. Classification (NCBI taxonomy): domain Eukaryota; kingdom Metazoa; phylum Cnidaria; class Anthozoa; order Corallimorpharia; family Ricordeidae; genus Ricordea; species Ricordea florida. The sequence goes on from OX453281.1 coordinate 14,445,131, forward strand.
TTCTTTGTTGTGATATTCCCTACGTAAAACGCATTTGAAAGTGCTAGGCATTTTATGCCTCTAATCATTTTTGTGTATCCTGTTTGCAAACGTGAGAGTGAACAGTTTGTTTGCTCGCTTTCTCACACATGTATCTTACACGTGTCTTCGTCTTTGTCCCCTTCATAGGATAAACCTACTTTAGAGTCGGACTCAGTGGAGAAAACACCACATGGGACCCCACCGGTAAATGTTACGGTTTTACTTGTTGTTGAGGAAATAAATGCCTATTTCTAATTTTTTTATTTTTTGGCTCTTGCTTTGCCCAATGTATAGCATTTCAAATCTGATACAGTCCTGAATGTAACTTGTGAGTTTTTACAATAGCACTGGAAATAAGCTAGGTAACTTGAGCTTTATATTTGATTTTTTTACAGTGTGAACATTTTTTGGATTTTGTTATAATTATGCTGTCTTATTTACAATTTTTCGATGTCATTCACAAGATGTGGCAAATACATGTACTTTATAATTATTTATAATTATTGAATGGTTTTGTTGTGGTTGTCAAGAATAAAAGCAGTTGACTATACTGAATTTATGTTGTATTTGTTACCCTGCATACTGTATTTTCATACACGGCTCCATATTTATTACTGGAGTTTTACTAAAATATTGTTTGGAAAAATTATTCATAGAAACTCTGTTTGTGATATTATGGTAGGGTAACAGGCATTTCTAGCAATTTTTTTTATCAATATCAGTATTTGATTGTGAGTGCGAAAGTTCAGCATATTATTGCTGATGTATTTTTTATCTATTTATAGTTATGCATAAGTAAGAAAAAGTTATGCCTGAGTAGAAGAAGAAATTATATTTTCTTTGTTCTCCTCATTCCAGATTGACATAGAAGAAAGCACATTCAGTCTTGAAGAGAATTTCTTTGCTTCAACAGAAGAGAAAGTAAGTTATATATCAGTTATTTTCAGTTATATAAACCTAATGACTAGTCTTGCAGAATGTCCAGTACATTTTATTACATGTATGGTAGTGACAACTTTACTGTCAGTTATTACTCCAATAATTTTTTCAAATAATGTATTCCACAAATGTATTTGGATTTCTTGTATTCTCAAGATAAAATGACAATTCTCTTTAAGCATGCAAGAGGGAAACTATCCAAGTACAATGTAATTTTACTCTAGTCATTTACAAAAAAATTGATTTCTTTTTCCAGAATCATCTGGTTGCTAACTATGAGTTGTCTCCAAGCACCTTAACTTCAAACAGTATAATTGCCATGTCCCAAGTATCAACAGGAACACAGGTTCCTTGCATTCCTATTCGTCCCTACCAGGATGCCCAAGAGAGAACACAGCGTTATATGAGGAAGGATATTATTGAATTAGTAAAGGACACTGCCATGAAGTATGTACATTTTGAGTCTGGAACTTCTTTACAGAAACTCATGGGAGATGTGGTTAATAGCAAAAACTGGTCTCAAGTCTTTGGCAATTCAGTTGTCAAGGACAAGAACGCTGATGACACCCACTTCCTTGATATTCTATCAGAAGAGTATAAGGCTTGCAAGGACAAACAAGTCACCAAGAACATAAACCAGAATGCAAAGAAACAAAAGGAAAAATTTTTGATTGGAAACACTAAATCCCAAAGTAGGTTTACCCTGGAAGGCAAGATACTTGACAATGTTAAGTCCCGCACTGATGCAGCCAGGAAAATTGGCAGAGTACGCCATTATGGAGATGAGAAACGGCGCTTGTTGTCCATCGTGGCAACAGATTTTCCTTATCGCACACTACAGCAATTATTTGGTTGTTCGCCAAACACAGTCACCGCTGCCAGAGTTCATTGTATTTTGTTTGGACGTGGGGGAATTCCTCCCCCTGAATTTAAATTCACTAGACAGCGCGTTAGCCCTCAGATCATTGAGGAACTCACTGAATTTCTTTATCGGGACAACATTGCCAGAGCTTCTTCATGTCGAAGTGTATTGGTAGGTGGTGAGGAGACAGCTATCCGATACTGGCAGGACTCAGTTAAGAATGTTGTACAGCAGTACCGTCTTGAATGCCCAAATGGTGTAAAAAGAACTTACGTTTATACACACCTGCCACGCAACTTCCGCATGAGTACAATGCTTGCTGGCCTGTGCAACCTCTGTGACGATTTTGGACATTCAAACTTTGATGCCATGTGTTCTATTGCACACACTCTTTCCCAAGTTGAAACAGTAACAGTTGATTGTCATGGTGTTGTTAAGAGTTTACGAGCATATCAAACATTTTTGAAGACGAAGTTCGCAAAATCATCTGAAAGGCATTCCACATGCAAAGAACTGTGCATGAGTTATGCATTTGGATCTTGCACAGAAGAGCATCCTGATCACTGTGTGGAGGTTACTAATTTCTATGATGCCTGCAAAACACTGTCATCAGCCATCGAGCTCTGTTCCTCAAGTTTAAGAGTGAAGCTTCAAGAAAAGTTGGCAGATGTTGTCAATACTCATTGGGAGTACATTGGCCATCTATTACGTACAAAACACCAGGCCGATTATTATCAGTACGTCCTAAAGATCCTCAGACCTGGAGAATGTGTTGTCGTAGTGGATTACAAAATGAAGCTAGAACTGGGGAAACGGACACGTGAAATACAAAGGGAGTGGTATGGCAAGAGGGGTATTTCACTACACGGGTTTTATGTTGTGGCACAAGTTGAGGTCGGTGAGAGGTCAGCTGAGGTGATAGACCTTTGGAGTGAAGACACAAAGCAAGACACTTGGTTCACCCAAAGTGCTCTTGACATTGGCTTCAGTTGGCTTGAGACTTCATTCCCTGGATTTCGGGTGTATTTGTTTTCTGGTGAGTGACTGCCATTATTATTGTTACAGTGGAACCTCGTTAATCGGGTTGGTTAATAAGGAAATGACTAACTGAGCCTCTGCTTGGGCCAGAATAAAGCGATGGTTATAACAATGTGGCCATAAGGTAAAGTTCCACTGTATAATTATTGTTAGGCAAAAAGAAATGCAAAAGTCAAGTAGATGGACAAAAGTCAATGTAATTGCAGTGCATTCTTTTTTAAAATATTTTGTTTGTTTTCTTTCAATCATTGTACCACTAGAATTGAAACCTTGTACTCTTGATGTATAGATAGCTGCCTAGTGGTCAAAGTGCTGAAAGGGGGGTCTTTTCTCTGTTTGAGTATTATCAATCCACCTGCAGATGCATAGTTACAAGCATGCACCCATGCGTGTACATGTAGATACAGGTATAAATTATTATATAAGGCAAATCTTTAGTTTAAATTTTTTTGCATATTCTTCATTACAGGTGTTAGAAAATGGGCCAAATAATTATGGTATTCAAACCATCAACCTATGTGTACACATTGTAATAGTTATTTCTTGTTTGTTTGCTAGATAATGGCCCGCACTATCACAACACTGGACTGCTTCTGTACCTGGCTGAAGTCAATCAGTCCTTCAACTTAACACTTGTTGAGTATAACAACTTTGAGGCAGGTGAGGGCAAAACAGTGCTAGACACCCATTTTGCTCACATCAGCCACAAAATTGTCCGCTGGGTACGTGTTGGGAACAACTTACAAAGTGGTGAACAGCTTGGTGAGCTGATTGAGGTAAGAGCATCTACGATTGGCTACTACAATATACTATATATATGTACAATGTTACATGTATGGAGATTTTTTATAGAGATAACCTCAAGCCATCCATTTTAAGATGCTTTTAATGGATTTTATTTAAGCATCTTCAAGAGACATATATGCACAGTATGCTTTATTACATTCATTGTGTTTTTGAAGATAATTTTGTAAGAGTTTTAATGGTATTCTTTTTCATCAGCTGGGTAGGCATACAAGAAATGAATTACTTTTATTTAGATATGCAGCTTTGGGAAGATGTCTTCAGCTGTTTCTACTCTTAAAGTGCCCATAAGCTTTGTTCTCATCTGAATATGCATTTGCGAGAAGACAAAGACGATGAGCCAAAATGGTGGAAAAATTGAAAGATTTTAAAAATAGTTTCTTGCATTTGTTTAAATTGAAAACTGCATGCAGATTCAAGTGAGAAAATAAAATTATTTAGGTCATGGGCAGTTTAATCCAGTTCAGTATTTATCCTTTGATAGCAGCCGTGTTCCATCAGTGTCCAGTTGTCTGAGCCAGATTGTTTTGTGTGTATTTCTAGAGTATAAAGAACACCTCCTGCTTCCAGTTGTTAATTGACAGACAGAAAGCACCCAAAGGTGTGGGAACTCTGAAAGACATCTCATTGTTTGGCAGTTTTTCCTTTCCTGTTGATGGTGAATTTTCTGGTGGTGTTGTCTGTCGCTCATTAGTCAGAGTTGGAAAGACCTTGAGTAAAACCAAATCACAGCTTCAGTCCTTGTCCGGGAGGAGTGTGCCAATAGCAGGTGCCACTGGAGCAACAGTCAAAGAAGATGTACCACACGAAGTCAGAACTGCAGGAAACCAAACTGATGGTCAAACTAGAGAACCATACAGTGTGCACTTCATACACCATGCACCAGTGCCCTTGCAGCCAGTGAACAAGAGTCCAGTTGCAGAGTACCCCTATACAGAAAGACAGCCAAAAGAGGGCTTTGCTATAAAAAAGGGTGGAGCAAAGCGGGTGCTATTTACCATGGCTCAGAAAGAAATATTGATTGAGTTTTATGACCGCCAAGCAACAAGTGGTATTCGTGCCAAACCAGAGGATGCTGTGGAAGTGATGAAGCAGCGTGGCATAGAACCCCTGAAGGAGAACCAGATAAAGAACTGGTGGAGTACATATCACCAGAAAAGAAAGGCTACACTTAACTCCCTTGCTGGACAGGCCAATAGTCTTCCACCTGGAATACCACATATAGCAGCAGGTCTAATGATTTCGTCAACAGTGCCAGTCCAGCAATCCAATTCTGCCCCTCAAGGAACAACATTGCTAGTCACACCCTCAACATGTACTTCCACTGTACCTTCCATACCTGTGCCAGCTTCAACTGTGCCAGTCCAGCAAACTGCTTCTATGACCTCAGGAAACACAATGCGGGTCACTCCTATTGCCTCTTCTGCACCTGCCACGCTTCAAACCAATGCTTCTACTGTGTCAGTCCAGCAAACAGCTCCCAAGACATCAGGAAACACATTGCAGGTCCCTTCTGTTGCCTCAAGAGCACCTTCCACACCTCCGATCACTGTTTCATCACATGTTCATGCTTCACCTTTGAATGGGATTTCCAGCTCTCATACCCCATGTATTACAGAGTGGAATTTTCCAGTGAATTTCAGTCAGTCCACACTTTTGGGTCGGTTGGGTAGTAATGCATGCACATTTATTGCCCTCTATTTTGGTAATTTGTATTTTTTATCTTGTCTTGAGCCACCTTCAGATGGTGTGACACTAGATGGACAGTGGCAAGTATCCCTGAGGGAGGCTATTTTGAAAGGCAATGAAATTCATGATGACTTGTATGACAATGATGCAATTGATGTTGCTGTTGACGAAGCTGTTGAATTAGCTGGGGATGAATGTGGTGTTAACTGCATTGAGAACCAGTACGATATTTTTGGGCGCAATTGTAGCAATCAGCTGTCAGATATTTTCTGTGGCCTGTCTTTAAAACAAAGCTGCCATGTAATTGTTACTCAAGGAAAGTCATTTTTACTAATTGTTAACACAGATCAGTCTACCATGATTGTGGATTCCCATAGCCACATTGGGAGTGGGGCACTGATCTCTTTTGCTCCACCTGGACATGCTGCTGACCTTGCTGTATGGTTCGCAAGAATGTCAAGAAACACTTGGAACTATGAACTGGGTATTACATCAGTGATATCCGTGAAATATGTTGCTTAAGTACACTCTGCTCTACCTGGAAAGCGTTTTATGCCTGTTTTGTCTTTTAGATCAAGGCCTCTTTGATCATCTACAGCTGTAGGCTCCATATTTACCTTTGTTTTTTTTTTTTTTTTTGACAGTGATCTCTATACATCTCTTTTCTTGGGACTTGACATTTTTTTGGGATAAATGGCCAGTTCATTGATGTTACTTTGTTTTATTGTTCCTGTTACTCAATTTAGGAAGACATTTGGGTATCCATCATGTAAAATAAAAAAGAACAGACAACTAAAGCTAGCAGTAGATCTTGTTTTGCATATGTTTTGAAGCAAGTGAAGTATGCAAGGATCTGGATGGGGACCCGACAGAGTTATTGTTCTGAATTGTCATAAAACAAAAACAAGGCAGCATTTCTTGATTGACAATTGTACCTAGTTATCAGCTGTCGAGCCTTCTGAGGGGTGCTGATTTTTTACAGTGTAGGCTTCCGGAGGGTATGAAAAGGGGAACGAAACTGTCCAATATGTTTTCATTTTCAAAAAAAAAAGGAAAGAAAAATAAGGCATTCACGTCCAGTGGCAATGAGCAGCACTTTTTAGTCACTATGGTCTAACCACAGGAACTCGCGAGATTCACCTGACGCGCGTGTGCTGGCTTATCATCTCAATCGACTCGGAAAGAAATGTAGGGCTGCTCTTGATGAAAGGGTTACTACTGCAAATAGATTCATGCGAGACCACTCTTGAAAAGTCGCTTGTACTATCTATATAAAAAAGTTTAACTAGAATATCAACAAATTAACTTCGTTTATTTATTCCACTTTATTTTTAGCATAGTAGAGGGGATGTAAAATCGAGTTGTCTGTTGTACTGTTTCTTGAATTTATAGTTGTTGTGCAATACTTCATCGGAGACACAGGGAATGGAAGGAAAGGGACAAATGTTCGACAGAATTAAAGGGCAATACTTTTGAAAACAAACTCGCTGGAAATAGCAGTAACCGAAATATCTTGGTGACAAAAACAAACAAAATTGTAAGGCCCCTGCTTTGCACGAAGCTTTCAATTACAATCTGAATGAGTCTAATCAATTTCCAAATCGCGAATCATACACGCGAGTACTAAACGAATCTGGTTGTAGGAGAAAACATCATCCAGCTGATCTTTGATGGTGCGTAATTTACCATCCTTACAACCTTCAATCACTCCCTTTATTAGTTTGAAGGACTCGGGGTTGACCTCCATGTGACGTGCGAGCATTGTTTCGTCCAGTGGTGCGTTGGCGGCAAAACTGTCGATTGCGTAAACCTCGACGGTCGCTTCGGCAATCCCCAACTCACGAGCAATCACGGTAAAACTTTTTCCTTTCCTCAGCTCGTCCACCACTTGGATCTTCTTTTGTGAGCGGTAGTTCTTACCGTAGAGTCGATAGAGGTGAATTTTCTGCCAGAAAAAAAGTATCAATGGTCTTAGTTCGTGTGTTATACTGACATCTTACACATTTGCCACTATTCTCTAAAATCCAGAAGAAAGTCTAGTAAAGGAACATACAAAAGCGATACGACTAGTGAAACATTCTTCCAATAAAGAAGTAAATTTGTTATCTCATTCGAACACTATCTAATACATACGTTCGGTTCAATCTGTGTCCTGGCACGCTTCCCGCTTTCCGCTGATTCATCTTCACTACTTCGCTTTCTGACGTAAAGCAAAACGGCAAATGCCTAAAGTTACAAAGATCAACACTTCAAAAAAAAAAAACGGAAAACGAAAAACTCACCTTTCAGCCATACTTCGAGTTGCAATTGGCGAAGATAAATGAAAATATTTTGCACTGGGAAGACCGCACGAGAAAATGCTGATGGGGGAAAAGCAACACTATCCTTCGATTAGGTGTGATAATCTCCTCGTGCCGCACCAATGAAATGTGACCATTGCCAAAACCCTTTGACGGAAACAGAAAGCAGACCTTGTTGTTGACAATCAATGTTCACTACACGGAGAAATTTGTCTTCAAACAGCACTTCCCCACATTCAAATCTGATGAAATTGCAGGAGAGTAGGTAGTTATCTGCGAAGAAGAGCCTGTTCAATTGCCGTTCATTTTTTTCGCCAAACAGCGCTAAGGTTTAAGGAAACATTTTTGAATTTGGCGCTTCTTGGTTGAAAACCAATCATCAGCGCTCTTTGGTAAATACTTCGCGTTTGTGGTTAACGGCTGCCGCTGCCGGAATCCCGCTGATTCCGCTATAGTTCTTACGCGAACCATTACTTAATTATTGTTTTGAACGGGATATATCTTACGTCAGTGGAACAAAGTTACAAGTTAATGGAAGTCATTAGGTGAGAATGGAAAATAGATGCTTAGGCGCCCATCCGGGCTCCTTGAAAAAAAAATTTAGTCGCCCACACTCGTAACTTAGGCGCCCCAGGCTACCGGGCGCCCGTTAGGCAGCAGCCTTGCATGCTTTTGGAATTTCATTTCCGTTATCCCTGTTCACATTATTAGGGTGCAGTCTAATGTGAATTGCCTCTTTCACCTTTCTCATGTACCAGTGGTTATCTCTTTCCAAAGCGGCTTGTGCCCGGTTGCGTTAGCGTGTTCTAAAACAGCGGAGTTTTGAGTTCTAGTGCTGTTTTATGTTTCCGTTAACTTTACGAATTCGTGTCTAAAACATGGTCAGAAACGAGCTATTATAAAGAATAATCAGTTGCAATATATGGCTTTCACACTCACTTTTGTGGTATTCAGTTAGATAACACAGTTTAACGTAACTTCTTCAAAGTACTGGTTAGCAAGAAGAAAGGTCTTAACAGTAAATCCATGTCATCCAAGCTGATGATTGATCAAAACATGTGTCTATATCTAAGAACTTTATTGTGTCTTATTTTTGAGCCAGGGAACTTAATTTTGCGAAAATGGAATGGGCATATTTTGTGGGACTTGAATATTGCGATTAGTCCAAATAGTGCATTATCAGGGAATTAAAGTCACAGAGTTGTTTGAGCAAAATTTAAGTCTCTCAGTTTAGTACATGCACTGTGATTGGTCAATTTAGCTGGCCATACTTAACTGTGGGGGCTGCTAAATTCAAAATTTTGTTTTGAGAGATAACAAATATCTTGCAAACTTTGTTTTCTCGGGCTGTACTGTAAGTTATGGATCCTTGTGTTTTCCGCTCTGATCTATGCCAGCAAGCTTTGCGCTTGGGCCATAAATTTGTGAGGAAAAAATTTGGTCTGTAACTTACAGCATGGACCTCGAGCTCAGTTAGTAAGAGGTATTTAACTTTCAGTCGATACATATATGTCGATAAACAGAACCTAAGTAACAGAAACTATTGACACGAAAAAGTTATAATGTACAGTGCAACTCAAATATACCCAAACAAATTTGCATACGCATATTTTGCATATATATGCGTATGTCAATACCTGCGCATCTGTGCCGATAATAACATGTATATGTCTCTTTGTTATGCATTCCCATAAAGTTCTCTAAATGAAGCATTGTTGGTCAAGTGAAGAACATTCTGGGAATGAAAAAATGCCAGGCTTCAAAACGAAATTTGCATATTGTTTTAAAAAACTTCAGTGTAAGCTATCATATTTCATGTTTTCGATCACTTCGAAACTTAACCACCAAACTACCCTTTATCAACACTTGCTTGATCTTTAACTACCAAAAATGGAAAGAAAATTGTTGCAGTCGCTTGAAACTTCTAATTAACACGATCTGTGCTTCAGCATGCTTTGCCAAGTTGCTTGCAAAATATTTATTGTCTGAAGATATTTCTTAATTCTAATGGAGAGGGACGAAATGGTTTGGCACATACCATGAGTTTGGTCGGTTGTCAAGGCTCCCGCATCTGGACCACAGGAGACACACTAGTAGGGAGCTTAAGCACGCCCGTTTTTGAGACGCCGACGGCAACCGGAAGTGAGCTGTTTCCCCTTTTTACGTGTCTTCACACAACTTCATTTACAGTGATTAGTATCTTTACTCCATTAGAGATGATCACTATAAAAATCTGGGAGATACCACTGTCCTGGCACGTGAAATGTTCTCTTCTGGTTGCCGTCTGCCTCTCAAAAACGCGCGTGCTTAAGCTCCCTACTGGATCATCATTCACGGGAGGTAAACGAGGCTTATTAAAATGTGCATAAGTGCCCGATATCGAAGAGCCACGTTTGGGTACACCGAGTAAATCGGTCGTCTTATCACAGAAGCGAGAGCCATCATGTGTCAGTAAAAGGCAACCCCAATTTTTTAAATTCACAGCCAGCTATTGCTTCCGCTTTCACAGCATCCACTTCACTTCCACCATTTGCGATTACGCCATCACCATCGGACGAAAGGGCAACGGAAAATAGTAGATCTTCTGGGATTCCAGAGCGTTCCTTGGTTAGTTTAAAAATTTCGTGCGTTGCGTAGTACTCTGCGTTGAAGTATAGCTCTTTGGCATCAAGAAGACGCAAACAGCCATTAGAAAATTGATGTCCGCAAAGGACCAGAGAGGCAGAATTGTATAAACAGTTCCCGTCTCTGGTTACAGTCAATGCGATGGGCTCAGTTGCCGGCAAAATATTTGCAATCGATGTCACCAGGAATCAAACCAGTGCTGAATTCATCTTTAGACCACTCTGACAGATCCACATTTCCACCTATTGACGCCCAGAGAATATCTTAATCTTCAACTGATTTCTTCGCGGATGTGCCGTCTCCACTTTGTAATAAATTACGGAAAGATTTCAGAACATCTTTGGACACCACATCGCCTGAATAAATATTCATGGCGAAAGAACGCACGTGGCCTCTTGCGCCCGCAATACTTATGTTATCGGAAACCGCTGAAAAACATGGCGGCGAAGCTTCGCACTGATCGTAGCTGTGAAACGTTGTGGTAGATTTACAATAACAGGAAAATCGGTTTTATACTTCAAAAGCAGCGGAAAGATAAAAAGTCATGAGTAACCAAAAAGCGGGCGGCTTTGAATTTTATTTTAATCGATTTGGCTGAAAATCAAAGTTATTGTTTGTATAATTATCGTGGCATGAAAAAGTTAATCGCCCGCTGGCAACCGGTTGTGAAATTCTGGTCGCCAGTGCAAAATTTTTAGTCGCATTGGCGACCAGGAAAGCGCAATTTCGGACCCAGATGTAGTGTCTAAAACATGCAGATTCAAATTTTGAAATGTCAAGCGCAAATTTTCTTCAGTTTAGAGAGAGAAAATTGAAAAGCAATTTCATCATGACCTACCATGCCTATGCTTAAAGAACAAGTACTGGTAAGTCATGAAGCCATTCTTTTTATATAGTCAGTTTGGTAGTGGGAATCAAAACGAATTTTGATGAGAGTTCTCAAAATATGACTCACTCTATGTTTTGTTAGAACAGCATAGAAGAGTTTGTAAGCAATTACTGAATAGCCTTGAAGCTATCTTAGAACAAGTTTTAACAGGCAAAAAAAATCATCCACGAAAATGGAGAACAAAGCAAGTTGTAAAGATTGTTTTGAGCGAAGTGACTCTTTTATTATTTGGTTTCGTGACACATTTACAGGATCATGTTCATATCAGATAAATATGATACCCCATTATTCACATCGGAATGTATCTGACTCTGATTGAATCGGCAAAGTTTTTTTGTCACATCGGAAACGGCACCTAATGGCCACCGATTGATCAGGTTGCCTATCCATATTTGCTTGTGTTCCCTAACCACGGACCTAATTTGGTACCCTGTGGCACACAGGAGGGGACTGGACCCCACGCAGCCCTTTGCTAGCTTGATCCGTTGGGAACTGTTCAAAAGAAAGTCATTGATCCAATTGATAATGCTTCAGCAATGACCAGCATACTTAGCTTATTTACAGGAATACTGTGGTAAAGAATGTCAATGCTTTGGTCAATAGCACAATCAAGGGGTACAAAGGCGTAACATAGGCTAAAAATGATCATTTTTTAAAATTACTTTTACATGGCTTAAAACGCCTTTCCTGCACTATTGAAATGTTCAGGACACGATCTTTAGGGGTTTTTTTGTTGTAAATACCAAAAAATCCGAGAAAACACATGACCTATTGAATATTTATCAGTGTTTCCCTCCATTTCCGATCGTCAAAGACTCTGTCACGCAACTGGTAATATTTCTCGGAAATCCACGTGGTTTAATTCTATTGTTTCAGCCCTGTAGTCTCTGTTAGGCCCCCCCAGATATGGCTCAATGTTTTCGAAGGCAAAGCGTTGAAAATGGAGGGATTTTGCGTCAAGTTGAAGCGAGATTTTCTTCTTGTTTGGTTCATGTTACACAACGGAGGATCATTCACCTGTGTTCGGGGTTCGAGCAAAATGGAAATATTGCCCGTTCAAAACAAAGAAAATAGAAACAGCTTGTACAGCTAAGCTTATCAGCTTATGAGAATTGTTCGTGCAAAGTTTCACGGCCGTGGAACGTTTAACCTCTCGGGGAGAAAGAAAAGAAATGAACAAGTAAGGTGAACTTTGGAGGAATTTGAGCATGTTACGTGTTCAGGGATGAATATTTTTTTAGTTATCGCTGGAGCGGCTCAACCAATGGTGTTGAAATTACTTGCATGTAATCTGCGTGTTATGAGAATTGTTCGGTATTTTTTTGAGAGCTCCAGTACATTGCATTGATGAAATTTTAGCATAAGAGTGTGTTGCTGTAACTGCAAAACTAAACTGCGTTACATGAGATTTGCTGCTGTAATTATATAGATTTTATTCCATAGAGAGATGCTACTAACTTTATTTGTACCTTGACAATAACCTTGGACATTATTAAAGATGTTTTTAACAGCATTTGAAGTTTCTGCTTGATTTAAGTGTAACAGTGGCTTAAGTTCGCAACGGGCGGTATAATTATGTTACGCGTTACATTCCAAAATGGCGGTTGTTGTAATCGGTTGACAACTTCACGATAACAAAGCGATGAATAACTTTAAACGGTGTTTAATACGTATTTTCGGCTCGATTACGACGGTGTTACAAAACGATCTCTGCACGATACGATTTTCCTAAAAAACTAACGTTCACATGACTCGTGTCTCAAATAACCGGTAGTTAATATTCAGCGGGTAGCGTAACGCAAACATGTCACGGTTATATTCCGGTAGGGGTAAAAACTAATTATCTCTTCAACAGCGGTTTTTTCACTGGTCGGAAAAAGATATAAATTGCATGTTGTTTGATTTTCTCTAAATAGTCTGCTGTGTAAAATCTTTATTAACCTGGGAATCTTTCTGAAAATTTTCAGCTTTTTGTTGCGTGGCGTTTTTGAGATATTCCCATTTCAATGTTCACATATGCAAATGTGCCCCTCGATTGTGCTATTGACCTTTCCGATAATCAAATAACATAGTTCTCACTGTTGATCCTGAATTGATAGTCTGAAGGCATGCACGGGCATATATGCATGCATGTATGTGCTTAATTGGCTGATGCATATTGCGCATATATTTTGGTTTGGGTATATCTGAGCTGCATTGTAATTGTACTGGAACGGTGTTGTGGGGGACCATAATTAGGCTAATCAATGGAGTGGCAGCCACTCCAGCAGAAGGTTTTGAATATTTCTTTATTTCACAGGAATGTTTTTCATTCTGCCCTGCATTGACTCCTACCAAAAAGTTGATCTCAGGGTAGTGTCATTTGATGTCCCACCACAAGAGGTTAGTATCTCAGTGAAATATGTTTACTTCCGTAGTATTAGACCCCAGTTCACTTTCCCAGAAGCAGTTAGTATGCAAATTCCAAGTCAATCAAAATGAAGGGCATTATACTGGCAAATTCATTCCTTAACATTGTTATTATTGTTGGAACAATTGTGATTGAATTGCATGCTAGCGACATGCAGACATTTTAATCTTGATTTAAACTTTTAAGACTGTTAACTTAAGATCAGTCACGTAATTCGTTGATCACATAATAAATCCCACATCAGCTATACCTGATTGTATCAAAATAAAAATTGTCACATTTTTCTCCTAGCTTGCTGTGTATTGTGTCTTGGTGTTGGTGGGGTCGTTTCAGTGCATTTGTCAACAATTATTATTATTATTGAACATTATAAACTACAGAATTCTTAAGTCTGGTCTCATGCAATGGAAGTGCGTTTAAAGTTGGCACAATCGCCAACCTTATTTCCTTCTTTATGTCGCTCTCACTTAAGTTATGTAAAGTGAAAAGGCAACCTTTGATAGGATATAAGATAACCAATCTTTTCTAGTAATGATTTACCAAGAGGTTATTTACAGATTAGTGAGAAAATTCCAAACAAAGTATAAATAAATCTTGGTATTTTGTGCTTTGCAGCCAATAGCATTTGCTAAGGGTTTCAGAAGATGGGGCTACTTCTTGGAAAATGGGCACATGTGACTTTTATTCTCAAATGTTCTGATATACATCATCAAAGAGTGAAGTCATAAAAATTATAATTTGTAAAGCATTCAGTGGATTTTTCCCAGTGACAAAATTGCAAACCTGTAATTTTTCTCCATTTTCTATTGTCCAAGGTTTACCTTTTTTGTCCTCTTAGGTTCTGACAAAGGACAGTGTAACCGTAGCAGTAGATGCAGTGGTGTACTTCCGGATTTATAATGCAACCATGTCAATCACCAATGTGGAGAATGCAAACCGCTCTACCAGACTTCTTGCACAGACCACCCTCCGCAATGTTCTTGGCACTAAGAATCTAAGTGAGATTTTGAGTGAGCGAGAAAGCATTAGTGAAGTAATGCAGGTAAAATATTGGCACTTAATAATAATGCTACTGATCGTGCTTCTAACAACATCTACCTCAATCCACCTGGTGTAATAATCAACATGCAGTTACAAGAAGACTCTCCCTAGTTGGTAAAGGCCCCATCAGGTCAACTGCCAGGTCTCTCCACGGCTTTGTGAGCATGTTGGTTGATTTCACTGGAGGTGTAGATGTGATGCAAGTCACAGTCTGACAACCTGAACACTTGCTGCAGTGTTTTCTGCTGTCCTATCCATGGTTGGCCACCACACCTTAGTATGACTTCAGATGATCCTTGGTTTTAACAATACCCTGATGGCCTTTGTGGGCTAACTCCAAGACCCTGTCATGCAAGCTTGACAACACGACAAGCCATATTTCTCTCAAAGCCAGCCTTCCAATAAGGGTAGTTTCATAACTTAACAGCGGATGCTGTGTTGGAGCACAGGACCAGTCTCCAGTCTTCCAACACCGTTGGACCTCATTTTTTTCCTTATCCCACCTGCGGAAGCTCTCTCTGTCTCTGTAATCATCATTGCTCTCAGGGTTGCATTGATTGCTATTGTTCTGATGCAATCATCTGTTGTTGAGTGTGACAAGACAGGTATCTTGTCAAACGACTCAAACACAGCAATATTGTGGCCCACGTGTTGCACTGCATATGTGAAGGGCATCAGTCGCAAAACCCAACCCCAGTCTTGCTGAGGGTTTCAATTTTGGCCTGTAAATTGCCTCCAGAGCTTTGCAGTCAGTAAAAAGCTTAAATGGCTCTAACCCTGAAGGTAAAGGTAAAATCTTTCACAAGCCCATACAAAAGCCAAGGCTTCTTTTTCAGTCTGACTATCTGCGTTCAACCTCAGTAAAACTGCGACTCACAAAAGCAACTGCTCTCTTCACTCTTTGTTGCTGCTGCACCACCATTGACCCAGGTCCCACTGGGCATGCATCAGTAACAACCTCCATTGATGCATCCTTGTCATAGAAAGCTATCGTGGATGCTTCTGCTATCTGGTCTTTAAGTGCTTAAAACACTGTATCTTCCCTTCCCCAGTGCCACTTGGTACTTTGTCTGGTCAATTTCCGACAGTTGTGGCAAAATCTGAGAGGAACCGAGAACTGAAACTGATGAGTCCCAGAAAACTACATAGCTCAGCAACATTTGTCAGCACTTTTGTTTCTCTAACTGCCTTGATTCACTTTTCGGTTTGGATAGATTGCCTGCGATCTATTTCTTTTGCACTGTATTGTGTATTTTTTAACTAAATGGACCATTAGTACTATGAATAGAATTTATGTATAATTTTATCAATATTGTCAGTGATAAAAAACAGACCCTTTAATAGGATGCAGTACAAAATTGGAAATTATGCAGCATCTAACAAATAGTTTGAGGTAAAGGGAGTTTGAGACAACTGAGTTTGAGATAGCCAATAATAAATGACTGAAAAAAAAACCAGGGCAAATCCAAGGCAAATGGGTTTGCGTTCTAGATAACTGAGTTCAGGATAGAGAGGTTCTATGGTAATTTAATGTTTCAGTGTTAAGTTGAGGTGATCACACTTTATGTCTACTCAACAGACATCACTAGATGAAGCTACTGATCCATGGGGAATGAAAGTTGAACGTGTGGAAGTGTAAGTAGAGTCAACCCTTTTATTCCCAACATGTACTAATGGCAATTCTCCCTATTAAGGCAAGTACCATTCCTTGTAAATTATGTAACTTGCAATAAGGCATTCTTCACTGATGCAATAGGGTTTCACAAGGAGACAAAACAAAACCTATTTAACACACACACACAGTCTGTATTGTTCTGTATTAAACACTATTGTTTTGCACCATCCTATCCATGTTTTTCACGATACCCAGTGATAGGGATTTAGCTGTATCCAACATCGAGCGCTGTGTACATGAGATTGATCACTGGATGTTGATTAATCGTCTTAAACTTAACAAGGATAAGACTGAACTTTTAGTGATCTCCGCAAAACATCTACCAAGACCAACCCTTCAAGAAATTTCTGTCGTCAATGAAACCATCTGCTCGTCACAGAAAGCAAGAAACATCGGTGTCATTTTTGACCATCATTTTCGTTTTAATGAACATATTGCAAGTATTTGCAAATCTTCTTTTTATCATCTCCGTAATATCAGCAATATAAGGAAGTACCTGTCATCGACCACCACTGAAATACTTGTTCATGCATTTGTTTCTTCAAAATTGGATAACTGTAATTCTCTACTCTATGGCTTACCAAACTGTCTTTTAAAAAAATTACAGCACGTCCAGAATGCCGCTGCTCGTCTCATCACCCTCTCTAGAAAACACGAACACATCACACCTCTTTTGTTTAATCTCCACTGGCTTCCTGTTAACTATCGTATCATCTTTAAAATTCTACGCATCACGTACAAGGCCCTAAACGATCTGGCGCCTTCATACGTTCGCGATCTTCTCACTCCTTACACTCCGTCTCGTCAGCTACATTCATCTTCTAAAGAACTTCTTTCCATTCCGCACTTCAATTTGAAAACATATGGCGCAAGATCTTTCTCTGTAGCAGCTCCTACACTCCGGAACACTCTTCCGTCTGACATCAAGAACAGCTCCTCAGTGTCCCTTTTTAAACATAAACTAAAAACGTTCCTTTTTAAAAAAGCATTTTTATAACTTTTTAGCGACATTTTTTATTTTTATTTTATTAGTCTGAAGGCATTTTTTATAACTATTTTACAATTTTTAATATTTTTCAAGGGTTTTTAATATTTCTAACTGTAAAGCGCTTTTGAACTTTTAGGATATTGGCGCTATATAAATATTTTATTATTATTATTATTATTATTATTATTATTATTATTATTATTATTATTATTATTATTATTATTATTATCCTATCCATGTTTTGCACAAGCTCCTTGGGCACCCTTTTGCTACCATCAACCTTGTCTTGAAATTGTCCAAGGTTACATCTTAAATTGTTAAAACATGCTGAAGATCCCTGAATCTGATCAAGCAGTTTGTATGATTTTCAGGAAAGATGTACGTCTTCCTCAACAACTTCAGCGTGCTATGGCAGCTGAGGCTGAAGCCGCCAGGGAGGCTCGTGCAAAGGTGAGCAAGAACTCTGTTGAAAACGTTATAATTATGTTCTTGACTGGCAGTTCGTGTTATATATATATTTGTATTGCATTCAGTGCAGTAGAATAAAGTAAGGTATGGAGTTGGGTGGGATCTTATGGGATGATCTTGGATTTAGCCATTGTGTGCATGGAGTATGGTAAAGGAGAGAGTCCTAAAGAATATATTAGTTAATAGGTAAAGCAGTTTGATGGCATGACTAGCTGCCTTTTCAGTTAATTAAAATAATTCAATTATTTATCCTCTTCAAAGAATGGTAGATGTATTGTGTATGAAAGGGTATTACTGTGACCAGTAATGAGAAAGGTAGGTATGCTGTACTGCAATCGACCAGCGACTAGATTTTTGGCTGTGCGCCTAAAAAATTATGTGGTCGCACCACCGCGCCTTAAATACCAAAGTACAGTGCGACTTCTCTAGTGCTTACTCACCTGACCATACTAACGTACTCCGATTGATAAATATAAATGTAAACATAGATATAACACAACCAGGCACCAAGGAATAAAGTTGCACCATTTTCCTTTCATGGGTGTGTGTTCATCATCTTTAAGCCTATTTTCCCAGTGGGTTCTCCGAACTCGAACGTTCATTTTTTTTCCCACGTTCTGTGTTGTAAACAACTCCGCTGACACATGCAATTGAAGGAATGGAAGGAATGAAGCACGTGCTTCTTGCGCAATCGATGATCATGTCAAAGTTTTAGTTCAAAGGTCAAGAGAGTCTGTGTCCACAACAGAAGACCGCATCAGCATGGAAGGGCCAACTCCAGTAGCTGACCAGTGGTTAAACAGTGATCAGAGACCAAGGCGTCCTCACTTGGTTTACAAAACGTGGCCAGAGGAATTAGGAATTTATGACTTGGACTCCCTGGATTTCGACTAATCGACTATATATTACTTAATATTGCATTTGTTGTGGATCCTTTTCAAGTGTACATTTTCTTTAGCTACATGTTTACATTCAAAAAGAGAAATGTGTGGAACTTTTCTGTTATCTTGAATGATGATAACACGTAATAATTCCTGAAAGTGGGATGTCAAGTTGATGTAAAAAAAATCAATAGTATTGTCGCTATCATTTGGTTCAACGTAAAGGTGAACTAAAAGTGACTAATGAATGTCTTTAAGCTGTTGCTTTCTGTTTTAACTGGGGCTTCCGTTAAGCTAGTCCAAGTTAGAAATGCAGGCCGTTAAAACTAGAGGTGAGAATTAAATCGTGTGCTCGTTCTTCGCGCACAAGTTACAGAATGCTGCGTTTTGTAAAGAAAGCTTCAGCTAGCCAAATGAGCAAAGTTCGTGCTAGTTCTCACGAATACCCAGATGTTGAAAAATCAGGAATCTTTCAGTCATGAACAAAATTTCAAAGGTGAGGCAAACAACAAGCAATCGAAAAGAGAGGATACTTCTGTTCAATCATTAGTTAATTTCTAAGCTTAACGCTTGTGTGAAATATCCTGATTCTTTTATTTGTTTTGGTTGTTTTCATTACCTCTAGAGCAGACCCATATTGCAACACGAAGCCCACGTCGCTCGTTTTGGAGCGTTAAGCATTCGTTTGGAGTAGGTGCTCCCAGCATTTGATGCTGTGTAGTCTGCGAATAGGCCCCCGGGTGCGCCTAACATTTTTAACGGTGAGCCTAAAATTTCGGCAGTGCGCCTAAAAATTTACGGCTGGTCGCACAAGTGCTCCCAAAGCCAAAAATAAACTTTGAGCCCTGTTACAAAAGGCTGGTGACACAGCTGCTGGGTGTGAAATCCTTGAATACCGGTAGTTGTGTTAATTGAGGAGCGGGGCTTTGGTATTTTTGGTTTTGCAGTTTTAAACATTTCTTAGGTTGTGTTCATTTTTTCTGTTTGTTTTGAGGTTTTTCCATTTTTTAGCACATGGTTTTCAGTTCTCAGCTTTAAAAATACAACGCATTGTTGTTTTCTCAATTCAAACCAGCAAAAATAGCCAACAGACCACAAGCAAGATGACACAAGATGCAGAGTTAGCACCATACCCCCTAAACTCTAATATAATTTTATCTACGGTTAAAGGGAAATAGAAGAAATTAGAAGGCAATTGGCAGTCCATTCCAAGACCTAACAGAGTGATTCCATTAATTTGTTCTTCAAATAGTAAACGTTAGTGTTTGACTTACCAAATATCTGTTCACTTGAAAATCAGGTCATTGCTGCAGAGGGAGAGATGAATGCATCTCGTGCACTGAAGGAAGCTGCTGACATCATCTCAGAGTCTCCTTCAGCCTTACAGCTGCGATACTTGCAGACTTTGACCACCATCTCAGCAGAGAAGAATTCCACCATCATGTTCCCTCTGCCTGTCAACTTCTTGGCCAAATTTCTTCCTGAAAACAAATGACAGGACCAGCCATGACGTCACAACAACTAACATGAATCACGTTTTTTTCTTTTAGTGTCAGTAACCGCTATTGTTAAGTAATACAGACTGAATTGTATACTAAATGCTTATATAGGAGTGATACAGTTAATTAACAGACTGTAGAATAGGTTATTTATGAAGTTATTTGATAGTCAACTTTGACGAAAAACTATCTTTGATGCACCGGTTTTTTGTTTCTGTTTTTCTCTTTTTTATGCTGTTGTTTTGTATTTTACCTTTTCATCATTCAGATTGCTCAACATGCAACTTCAATACACTTTTACACAAAGAGATCAACACAAGAGTAGAGAAAATTAGTGACATATGAATACTGAGTAAATCTGACACCAAATTCTCCAAACCGTATGACTACTGCTTGTCTAATTTGGATGTACATGTATATGGCACTATGTAGTGGAATTCCAACTCTGTCTTTATTTTTATCAGATCTCTTTCACCTCCCCTTGCTCCCAGGTGGTTAGCTCAGCTGGTAGATAATCTCAACATTATTCCAAAGTTCATGAGTCTAAATTCTGCATCATTTTGTTTTTTATTAGGCTCGATTTCATTTCCTTTGGGATTTTGTTACCACTGTGATGGTCAAATCCTCAATTACAACGAACATTATATTAACATTTAGAAAACTAGCCTTGTCACAAAAAATGCTTTGCTTAAGTGCCCAGTATTCAACTCAGTTTATCGGAGAAATGGTAATGTAAAATTCATCTGTTTAGAAACTTTTATCACCGGGAATGGGAGCATTTACCAACAACAATACCCACATCTGTGGAGACACGGTAGTGTAGTGGTTAGGGTACTGGACTTCCGAGCAGGTCAGGCCCGGCGTTCGAGCCCTGGTGGCGACACTGTGTTGTTTCCTTAGACAAGAAACTTAACTCCACTCTCTCTCTTCCCAGGTGTATAAATGGGTACTAGCGATACAATGCTGGGGGTAACCCTTCGCTGGACTAGCATCCCTTCCAGGGGGAGAGTAATAATACTCCCAGGCGATTCATGCTACAGAAACCGGGATAAGCTCCGGCCGTATGGACCTTAAGGCCCGTGTGCGCCTTTAGCTACCTTTTATACCCACATTTGTAATTTTATTTTAAATTCTAAGGTGAAAAATGTTTGGTTGAATGAAACTGCGTTATTACAATATTCATGAATGTGATGCTAATATAAGTAACTGTTTTCCCTTTGTATTACTTTAGAGCGAAGAATTTGTCTAGTTTTTGTCCGCCACCTTGTAGGAGGATCTGTCATGTTAGGAGATCAATGTGTCTTTATCATCAAGAGGAACAAAATTGCATCTGGAAGTTGTAGATATAGTTAAGTAATGTTCTTCCGTTTCTCTCTTCACTTACTGTGAATTTGCATAAGTACAATAAATGAGTTTTGTTGATGACTTTGTTTTGCTTGAGACCAGTGGCGCAATTGAAGGGCGCGGCAGGCGGCATCACAGCGGGTTATGCGACTACCATAATATTCGCAAGTCATCAATTTTTACAGCAATTTAAGACAGAAGCAAAGTAATACTACAAAAATTAAAGCTTAAGTTACTAGTGGGTACAGGGGGATAATATTGTGGTGTCTATGCGGTGGTTCAGTTTTATTTCTTTTGTTTTGGTTATGGTAATTGGATGATGATGGTTTGACACAAAGGAAAATAAAATTTGAACCAAGGATAAATTGGAACCATAGCATCGATATATTGAGTTGATTGAAAGCTGAACGTGATGAAGATTCTCCGGTAATTATCAGGGTTTTCAATAAGAATTGTAGTGACAGGAAAATTGTGTAAAGTAACAGGGGAATATTCTGAAAACGCTCCATGTCTGAATTTAAAAGTAGCTCGGGCCACGTAAATTTGGCCGGAGAATTCGTAGTAGTATCCGGATCCGAATCAGATTGCAAGAGATAAACAAGAAGTGGTCGCACAGTAGGACAATGGTCAGCGCGTTACGCTGACTTTTTCCGTGACTCTGGTACATGGTCAGGGAAAAAAGAGAATTAATATAAAGCAGCTGTGTGGAAGAAGGAGGGTCACATGGGAAACGGGGGAAGCAATTGAATTAATGACTGAGGGTGGGTCAAGGAAAAAAGTTCTCATCCTGTCAAAATCCTCCGTACGTGTTTGATTTAATACTTCGAAACTATATAGAGAATTTCTACTCGGTTCTTTTGGATTGGGCTTTCCAGTGCAGCTTTGGTGAGAGCCTCGTTTTGATGCTAGCTTGGTCACATAACACCAATAACCTCTTAAAATAGCATTTTCATGTTTGAAACATTGATCTGGATAATTGTGGTGATTTTGGTTCAATTTTACGCAAAAAATGGATATCTATGAACAATTCTATGTTTTAGCCTCGTTTCCATGTTGGGAGAAACATGTCACATTTCTGACCGTCCATAAATCCCGTCTGAGCGAGTTCCAAAGTTGCCACCGAAACTTTTCATGTAATTTAGGGCCCTTTTAACACACATTCAGACTAGTGGCTTTCTTCACGAAATTCCCACGGAACTTTATTACATGACATTTGCTGCAGGACTGTCTCCTCATTACGTTGTACATCGTGGAGCAAAGCGTCTGTTAGTTTCTGGACAAGAATGGCGTTCCTCTTGTAATTTTTATACAGAAAAGTGGTTCATGTCTTGTCATGCCAATGTTCTAATCCTAAATCGGATTCAAGGGAACGCTTTGGAAAGGTGATAAATCAGAGAGAACAAATTTATGCGCAGACTTACGCGGACTGCTTTTAAAGTCTATTTTTTAACTTGGCGTTTGCCCACAATTGGGTCTATTGAAGAGTATCCGCTTTCAATTCAACAACTTTACAAACAACACACAGTCTTCATGGACTTAGAAGCAGAAGGTAAGAAATTTGTAGGTTAAGAAGAACTGTGCAGGGAATTATGGAGACAGCGCGTCAGAACTACACCTTATTCGATGTTAATTTGCGAGATAATTAGGCACTAGCAGTCGCGGATATTTTACGAATTGCGTAGAATTTTTCCGAGCCATGAGTAAAATGTCCGCGTTTATTTGCAAAACATCGAATAAGATAATAATAATATAATAGTAATAACAAAATATTTGTCAGCGCATTTAAAATTCTCAATGCACTTCAGGGGGCGCAACCCTAAAAGGAGGAACGACGGAATGGCGGAACTGCGGAATGACGGAAAATAACCCCGAATCCTAAAAGACGGAACGGCGGAAAATTACTGCAAACCCTAAAAGATGGAATGGCGGAAAATTGCCGCGAACCCTAAAAGACGGAACGGCGGAAAATTACTGCAAACCCTAAAAGACGGAACGGCGGAAAATTACTGCAAACCCTAAAAGATGGAATGGCGGAAAATTGCCGCGAACCCTAAAAGATGGAACGGAGGAACATTACTGCAAACCCTAAAATATGGAATGGCGGAAAATTGCCGCGAACCCTAAAAGACGGAACGGAGGAAAATTACCCCAAACCCTAAACGATGGAATGGCGGAAAATTACCTTAAAGGCGGAATAGCGAAAAAATGATAATAATAGTAATAATAATAGAGGAATAAAAATACACTTAACAACTTCATATATGTGTTAATCGATTGGAATTTTAAACTCGCTCACCCCAACGATCTGATTCTTCACTCGAAATCTCACCTGCTTGGGACAAAAAAAATCACGCATCCTCTCATAAGAAAACAAAATACTCATTTTTAACACAGAGCGAAACCATTCAGTTAAACCCCTGGGACTGCGGCATTAAATGTAAAATGTAAATGTGGCTGTGACGTATGAAGGTGGGAAATCTAAATGAAGACGGTGGGACTCAAACAATGTTTTTACTGCTTATATTTTCACTTTCTAAAGTGGGGGATATTAACTGGAGGAAACGCAAACGAATCAAGCCTCCATGCAATCGCCTATTCGCGTGACAACGGAAGTACTATCATTAACTAACTTACATTAACACGTTTTACCAAAGATAATTGACCCGACGCCTGGCATAGCAATTCCCACGTCGCAATTACACTCGCGCCACGTGCAGATAAATTTTGTAGTCTATATTGAAGCACAGTATAGCTTGTCGTAATTGTTGAATTCTATGGCTTTTAAATTGCCCTCCCTAAATGGGAGGGTAAATTCCGAAAAACCCTTTATCGAAGATTATACGCGCCTAACACTGTTTGACTGGAGTCTTCTACAAAACAAGGAGGAGACAATCGGCCGTGGCTCCTTTGGATTGTTTTTTGTTGCAAAAGCGAAGGGGGAGAAGGTCGTGATCAAGAAATTACTGAGTGACGAGGTCAATGAAAAGTGACTGTTCCTTAAAGAAGGGAAGATTCTTCAAGATATCTCAAGTGAACATGTCATTAAGTTCAAAGCCGCTAGCATCGAACCGTGCGCAATGACGCTCGAATATTTGTACTTCGACTTTGCTCCATTCGGAGTGTCACAAAAGGTGAGCAGCCTCGATAAATTTCTTCAGTACATCCATTCCAATAAGGCAGTCGAACAGTCTGCCTTTCAAGAAAGGATCGCCCGAGAAACGGCGGCAGGGCTTGCACATTTGCTTAAATAAACAAAGTTAACAAGTTAAGTTTAATTTGCTGTTATCTGGCATAAATGATGTTGACCGTCTAAGAACTAGTTACTGAAAAAGATTAATAATAACAAAATAAGTTGAAGGAGAAACGTAAATCTCTGCAGACGTCTTTTGCAGTGTCCTTCGGTATCCTTTGGAAGGGGACGAAGTGTGGGAATATGAAAAAACTGCCAAACTGATAAAGACAAACAGAAGTCAAAAATTCATTTTGTATAAGCCTGAGCGAGCGGAAATTGGCGCTAGCGCTTGAAGACAAGACCTCGCAAATGTTACACGAAAGATCCTCCAAAAACTAAAATTAAAACATCTTGTCGGGAGGTGGGAATTAAGAATTAATTTCCTTTTTTCTTTTTATGTTTTTTTGTTTTTATTATTATTTTAGGGTTTGCAGTAATTTTCCGCCGTTCCGTCTTTTAGGATTCGGGGTTATTTTCCGCCATTCCGCCGTTCCACCATTCCGTCGTTCCTCGTTTTAGGGTCGCCCCTGAAGGGGCGGATCCAGGAATTTTTGACTGGGAGGGTCCAAACTTTGGTTCAAAAAGGACTGTTGATTTTTTTTTTTGTGGCAAATTACTTCTCCCCCGCACCCCCTACCGCCAATCGTGGTTGCACGTTTTAATTCCTTGGCTTCTTACCGTGTACTTGAGTTCTACTCGTACAGGATACACCCTTGAAACATCCTCCTCTTGTGCTTGGTTACAAAGATTGTAGAGATTTCGTCAACATCAATGCCAAGGTCATGATGTAAGTGCATGAGTGCAAGTCCTGACAACCGCTCATCAGACATCCTGTTTCTGAGATATGACTTGATTCGTCGCAAGCCAGAGAATGAACGCTCAGCTTCGGCAGAACTAACAGGAAGGGTACAACCAATTATAAGCAAAACTCGTATGTTAGGATACATATCCTCGTCAGCATATTTTACACACTCGATAAGATTTCCCGGTAGCTGTATAGTGGGCGTGTACTGTTTCCAGAAGTATTGCCATTCCTTTAACTCAGAAAGAAGAGAGGACGGTGTTGGTAAGTCCTGTTGCCAAAATTGCAGCTTTTCTGCTAAATTACGAGGACTGTCATGCTTCACCATGGCAGATGGAACCAAGGCAAAAATTTCGGCTCCAGCCCTATTGTCTTCGCTGAATCTTTAACTCATTTCTTCTAATAAATGATCTATAAAAGGTATGGCAACGTTAACGCGATAATGTGATTCCGGGTTTACGCTAGGTGCATTGTTCCTATGTTCCTGCCTCCCAGTGATTCTTGGCACTGAGACTGTAGCCTCAATCTTGTCAGCCAGTCGAGAAGCGTCTTCAAACCATTCATGACATTCCTCTTCTATGTTTGACCTCACCCTGGCAACTGCTTTAATGGTGCCTTCAATCATAGAATATGCTTGAAAGACACAGGGGTTTCAATAGAAGCCGACAACCGGCGAATTTCGCCACCTACTTCCCAAATCGTCGCCGCCTGCTTTCTAACATTAAAATTCTTTTTGGTCCCTTGAGTTTCTTGAGTCACAGAATTTCTCACCTGTTACAGCCGCCTACTTTAATATGGTCAGCCGCCTACTTCAGAACTTATTGAAACCCCTGAAGACATCTTGGTCTTTCTTCTGAAGCTTGGCTGCAATTGGTTTGAGTGTTCCTAGGCTATTCTTTGTGATCAAAAAAGTGAAGATGAATCCGAATGTCTTCAAATTGCCAGAAGACCTTGTGCCTTGGTTTTAGTCTCCCTGTCCCACGTGAACAATAACGAGGAATATACATGAGGATGCGACTCTTGATCAACTATCGTTTCCAAGCTAATGCAAACGTACTCGTAAAGTTCGTAGAAAGTCTCGTAACATTCATGCCTTTCCACCCATCGGGTCTTGCATAAGCCTTTTTACTTCTCCTTTCTGGAAGTAGAACCACACTTCGCTAAAACTTGTTCTAGAAATCGCTGTCTTTTAGGTGAAAAATGAAAGAAAAGGAAAGTTTCATTTAAGGTTCCAATCATGTTTCTGACTGAAGTTAACCTGCATGCGGCTGCAACACTGAGATTCAAAACGTGACTGTTGCAATGAGTGTACAGTGCCATCGGTGCTATTCTCCTTATTCTTCCTTACACACCACATGCTTCTGAGGATGGCACTGGCACCATCTTATGCCTGTCCTCTTGCAAACGCCACATCGATGTTGTTCTCGGCCAAACTTGACAAAATAGCGTTTGCTATGCTCTCATCAGTTGTTTTGTCAAGGTTGACAAAGTCGAAAAATACTTCTTTGATTTGAGGGGAAACGTCGTTGTTTAGATCTAAAAACCTAAGGCAAACACTTAATATTTCTTGATTTGCGTATTTATCTGTCACCTCATTACCAATGATTGAGAAAACTGAACTGAGTCAACGTACTGCACCCTTTAATTAAGCATTGTTGACAGTGATATCAAATTCGCTTGCTAAGGTAAAAATTCTGATCGATTTACTATATTAAGGTCTAAGTTGAGAAAAGAAAGTTTGCAAAGTGTTTTGCACATTTCTTTAAGTGACTCTAAAGATAGCTCGTTTCCCTTTACACCGAGGAAAAACAGATTTGACAGCGGCAGTACAGACTGCAAGAGCTCACTTTCGTGAATAACTACCCTGTTAAGCGAAAGGAAGGTTAAATGTTTACAAAAAGAAACCGGGGATATGTCCTTTAATGCAATGCAATCATTTAGGATCAAATACTCCAACTGGCGCGTGCCTTGCAAGAAGGTCAGATTAGATACCACATGGCCACTCAGATTTAAATATTTAAGTCCATGTAAAACATCAGCCAGTTAAAAAGTGATATATATACGGTCCTGTCGATGTAAGAATTTTAGTCTTAAACAAGCGTTAGGTCTGATAGGGGGGGTCCGGACCCCCCTGGACCCTCCCCCTGGATCCGCCACTGCACTTACAACGGGTATAACTAAAATCATTTTCAGAACTCGATTGGTTACAGTCTAAGACTTTTTTAAGGATTTAGGAAGACTGTTCCATAGTTTCGGGGCGGTTCTTTGACCATAAGTGGCTGTCATTTGGAACTTGTAGATGTAATTGATTGGATGAACGTTAAGAATGAACTGTTTGTAAGAACCGTAAAAAATACAATTTCCTCGATTGTGATTGGTATAAAAAGTCTCCTATTTTCCACTAATTTATTTGCCAAGTTCTTATTGGACAGTTTGGTATTGGACGATTTGTTATCGGACAGTTCAGTAAGCCAAATCACATTCAAAGTTGTTTAAATCAATTGCAACCAATCACATTCAATGTTGAAGTTTAAATAAATCAATCACAGCCTTGGAATGTACAGACTCTTGCTTTTTTCAGAATAAAGAATTTTTTCCCTTGAACGATGACAATATTTTCTTTTCTTGGAAATTGTAATTTTTATGTTTAGCTCCTGGTTTAAGGTTACTGTAGACCTTCAAAGGCTGAATTATGCGAATTTTTTTTTCTGTGCTCCTGACATAGCTAAAACATCGATTTAAAGTTTGGTGAAAAAAGTTGTTTGAAATCATTCAATGATCGCGAGATTTCGGGGAAAAACTATTTTGGAGAAGAGTTAATGAATAACTAAAGGCGTTCTAATCCCATTAAAAACACATCTAGCGCCTACTGATTTTTCGCGGCAAATCTTTTCGGGGACTAAAATTACCAACATTTGAATATTTTGTTTACAATGAAAGTTGTGCTGTGTCGCGTCGTTTTGGCCGTTGGTATCAGTGAATATTTTAATGTAGAATCCGTGAAAACTTGCATTATGAATTCATCGAAAAGAGAAAAGACACCTTGGACAAAATCTCGTAAGAAACCTGGAGAAAAAGGAGAAAGGCGATTTGTTTGATGAAAGCAAGAGGAAGCTCGCCGCCAGTGACAAAGATTCCTGGTTTGACCAGCCTTCAAGCGATGTTTCAACTTCCAGAGAGGTTGGTGCCGGTAGTTTAAAGCTGATGGCTTCGAAAGCTGCTACCCCTGGTTTAACAGAATCTGACTCGACCAGTGGCGAGGAATCGAATGCAAGCACAGAATCGGAGGAATTGGAGGAATTGGAGTGTGACCACGTTTTGTTTTGGATCGTGCTCGGTTGACTGGATGTTTGCTACTTTGGAGATCGTCACAACTTTTCTTCCCTTTCGCTGATTAGTGCCTTTTCTCTTTATTGTTTTTTCTAGAGGCTTTCCTCGTTGATTTAACTTTACCCATGTTTTCGCCGCAATCACTCGAAGCTGTTCGACTGCGACTGCAAAACTTCCCGCAAATTTAATGAGCTATTTTTGTTGCGGGCGCTGGGGGAATCCCAAGCTCGTGTTTCATTGGTCGGCGGCATGACCCAGTTGACAGCCGCTTTGATGAGGTGTGATAAGCCTTTAAAACTTTAGGAGTCTAAAACTCGGGCTTTATTTTTGCGTGTATTTCCTTGCTTCAAGCGAATTAATAGGGTATATAGATTTGACGGATTCTTATGAAATTTGGCCAAAATGTTCCTTGGTTATCAATGCGAAAAAGGGTGTGAGGCTTTTTTGATATTCCAAATACTTCTCCTTTTACTCGCTCTCATGTGACGAAGATCGGCAAATATTCAATTCGCCAACTTCAAAATAGATTTTCTCGGCAACCATTCGGAATATCGAAGAAGCCTCACACCCTTTTGTAGTCTATCACCTACTGATTGACATTGTGCAGTTTGTTTGGTGGTACTTGCGAGCAGGAAGGCAGGTAATTCAGTTTAACAAATAGTGTCAGTTTTGCGTTTGAAGGCTAGCGCGCGCTTACCATTAAATCAAATCTTTAAAAAAATCATTTCTTCTGATTCTACATTTTATTAGCTTTACGATGATATATACTTTTCTATGGTTAGAGTATCTGCGGCGCGCATACGAATGATTCTTCGGAAGACACCCCTGAAGGTCTACAGTAACCTTAAATTAATTGGTAATAAGACTTTGTGTCGTCCAGTTCGGACTGTAATCGTATTCATAATGAACAAATCAGACTCCTGCTGTGTTGTCGTCTGATTTTGTTATCACTCATGATTACAGACTGAATTGGACTCCCCTCAGTCCTATTATCATTACTGATAGGGAGGTAATTAAGATAGCTAGGTGATTGTCCATAATAAAGATGTTTATTATTCCACTGAATTTTTTTATGTCATGAAGCATCTATATTTTTAGCTAGAGTACAGAAAGCTGCAACTTTCTTGTTCTTCATGAGCGTGAGCTACATGTACGTGACAAAACACAAAAAAGGCAGTAAGATCCTTTTATTTGACTGGATAAAGTGAGTCACAAATGACAGGTTCTTGACACTTGGCGCTTATATAAACCAAGATAACTTTTGCATCTTGTCAGATTTTTCTTTTATTCATTCTAACAGAGACTGAAATCAGTTTTAAGGAACACTCCACAAAAAGTTCTAGCGGATGCAAAAAACTGAATGTTCTAAATCAGTGTCCTTAAAGCTCATCGTAAATAAGGTGGTCACCCAGAAAGTCAAGTTTGAAAGCTATAAACAAGTGGAAATTTGGTTTGTCTAGTCCAGGCATTTTTTGCTTCTTGTCCTCCGACACCGTAGTGTACAATGTAATACATATGTTATTTACGAGGCGGAAGGTCTGTATGGGAAAAAAACTGTGGCCGAGGTCTCGAGTACGAATATGGCAAGCCAAACATGACAAAAGTGGTATGAGTTTTAAATCATCTATCGAGTTTCAGTAATCGATGTATGAGTTTGGGAAATCACTATACGAGAATAAGAAATCACAATTCGAGAATGAAAAGGCACCATACGAGAATCAGAAATCACCATTCGAGAATGTAATCGATTTGTGAGATCAGAAAATTACTATACGAGAATGAGAAATCACCATTCGAAAAAGAGGGATGCAGCAACATGAAAGCCAAACATGACAAAAGTGGTATGAGTTTTAAATTATCCATCGAGTTTCAGTAATCGATGTATGAGAATTTTAATCACCTTTCGAGATTATCGAGTAGGTTTTTCTCGAGCCAGCGAGTAAGTACCGGTCAGCGGTTCACGTTCTGCGTTGATCAAACAAAATGGCCGACCGGATGGCCTTAAGCTTGGACAATGTAAGAGAGTTTCTGACTTCTCTAAGCAACACCATCGACAGAACTGTTACAGTTTATAATGCTTCTGACCTAGTAGGATTAGAAATCTGTGAAAGAAGGCTTGATGAACATACAAGGGTACTTGTCGCTATATCGCTGTCACAAAGTTGTACAGGTGATTCATCATTGGGAGATTTGTTTGGAGTGTTAGTGGATTCCTTAGTTGTATTATTGAGACATATCTCTAACATTCTGATTACGTCAAGCTGCCGTGGAAAGGACGGGAGGTCTGTCACATATTGCGCAAGTACAGGAGGAAGACCAGCCTATAACATTACGAAGAAGCTGATAGAGCAGCTTCGTGAGACTGGAATGAACTGGCGAAGCATAGCAACGTGTTTAGGAGTCTCTGACCAAACACTTTACAGACGAAGAGTACAATTCGGAATCGACAACAGTTTCACAGAAATCGCTGACGAGGAATTGGACGGGCAAATACAACAAACCCTAAATTTAACACCATATAGTGGGGAATCCTATGTTAGAGGCAGTCTGAAAGGGAGGGGAATAAATGTTCAAAGGTCCAGAATCAGAGAAAGTTTGAAACGGATAGATGGTATTGGGAGAGCTGTGAGGAGAACATACGCAATCTGTCGAAGGACCTACAACGTGTTGGGTTCAAATCATTTGTGGCACATTGACTCAAACCATAAACTTATTTCATGGAGATTTATTATCCATGGTTGCATTGATGGATACAGTAGAGCCATTGTTTATCTAAAGTGCTGCAGAAATAACAAAGCAAATACCGTTCTCCAGTATTTTGAGCAGGGAGTACAAGCGTTTGGTCTCCCTTCCAGGGTTCGAGGTGATCAGGGGATGGAAAACGTTGATGTGGCAAGATACATGATTACCAACAGGGGGTCAGATAGAGGCAGTTTTATTGCTGGCCGCAGTGTGCATAACCAACGCATTGAGAGGTTGTGGGCAGAAGTTAACAGAGTTAGCTCTGCACTTTACAAGGATTTATTCCAGTTCCTTGAGAACACTGGTACCTTGGATTCACTTGATGAACTGCACCTGTTGGCTTTGCAATATGTATACTTACCGAGGATCAATGCATCTCTAGAAGAATTCACAAAGCAGTGGAATCATCATGGGATCAGGACAGCAGCTCATCAATCACCTGTGGCACTGTGGTACAGTGCAATGCTTTCTGCTCCAGATGAATCCAGCATCATAAATTGGCAGACATATGGTATTGACAATGATGGCCCTATCTCTGACATTAAAACAAACAATAATGTCGTTGTGCCAGAATCACACCTCCAGCTTTCTGAACAGCAACTTCAGGAATTAGAGCGCTATGTGGATCCCATTTCCGATGATGGAAACAATGGCATTGATCATTTTGTTAATACTGTGAGGATTATCGAAAGCTTCACTTCTTAAAACTCCCCCCCCCCAACTTCTCTTCACATTCCTCAGGATATGTCATCCCAATTTCTTGCCCTGTGGTCTTTGAAGCAGCACATATTAGTTGGAGACAGACTTACAATTTAAGTTATACCACCAGTACAAGTTCTCAGTTCACATTTTATTTTGTTGTATGATCAAGTGTGCAGGTGGATTTTTAACTAGCCCCTTCTCTGCTTGTTGGTGACCTGGTCAATATTGGTTTAAAAAAGGGTGATGGGTATGTAGCCCAAAATATATTTCTCATGTTTTTGTTGCTGTTTTTTTTTTTCATTAGACCATGCACAAACCACAATAGATTTTAAGATGTGTTTTGAAACTGTATCAATAGAAATGTTTCTGCCATAGCATGTGATGGTAAAGCAAATAAACATATTGCACAGTTGTGGTAATATCATAACAAACTGCAACATAATTATTGTTATGCAGTTCTTATAAAATCTGCAGTTACAAACAATTCTTTGTTATTCATTGTAAATTAATCACTTTACAATCATATAGGAAATTGCAAAATCATCCATATGAATACAGTCATGTAACCTAGTGCTTCCAAGACTAGAAACAGAACAACAACAAATGAATGTCCAACCAACCAACCTATGCCACTGATATTAGTATTACCGAAGGAAATAAAGGAGATATAAAGAATCAACCATAAGAGGACACAGAAAATTCTGAGCCCCAGATGGGATTCCAACCCACGACACTCTGTGTTCTAGATCGGATACTCTAATCACTGATCGCAGTGTGAATGCGTTAGAGTATCTGATTTTGAACACGGTGGGTTGTGGGTTGGAATCCCATCTGGGGCTCAGATTTTTTCTGTGTCCTCTTCACAGTCAATTCTTTACATCTCCCTTTATTTCCTTTATAATAATAACAAATGAATGGCAGTAAAAAAAAACAGGAACACTAAGGCAGTTTTTCATAACCTGTACAACATGAGTATTAACAGATAAATATTTTAACAGCAAGGGAGTCCTTTTTAATCTCATCTGGTTAACAGTTCACATTCTTCTTGATACATCATCGGGATGTTACTTATTAATTATGCATGCGAACATGTACAGTAACTTAGTGTTTCACATACTAGAATAGGAATGACAAGTGAATAGAAAACTGGAACACTGAATATAGTTGATCTTGGACCAGGATTTGTTGCCCGGGATCTACCAAAAACCAGTGATACTTCGTTATCAACAGATCGTGGCTGACGTCCGGATGCCATTTGATCGGACAGCTGTTGTACGCTGGTGATAAGCTGGAGAACAATGTCAGTCGTTTGCCTCGAATCGTGATCGGCCATTTTGTTTGATCAACGCAGAACGTGAACCGCTGACCGGTACTTACTCGCTGGCTCGAGAAAAACCTACTCGATAATCTCGAACGGTGATTAAAATTCTCATACATCGATTACTGAAACTCGATAGATGATTTAAAACTCATACCACTTTTGTCATGTTTGGCTTTCATGTTGCTGCATCCCTCTTTTTCGAATGGTGATTTCTCATTCTCGTCTAGTAATTTCCTGATCTCACAAATCGATTACATTCTCGAATGGTGATTTCTGATTCTCGTAGGGTGCCTTTTCATTCTCGAATTGTGATTTCTAACTCTCGTATAGTGATTTCCCAAACTCATACATCGATTACTGAAACTCGATAGATGATTTAAAACTCATACCACTTTTGTCATGTTTGGCTTGCGATATACGAAGGGCTGTCAACCCCCCAACTCTTGAAGGAGAATTGATAGTTAAGGGATGACGTCATCATGACATGACGTCATCATTAGCATTGTAACATTTTATCTGATTGGTATATTTCAGACCAATCGCATTATTGCTTATATTACAGTAAAATGTGGCAACGCTTGCAGGAATGATAGTTTGTTGGAGGTCACAAGGAAAGGTTTTAATTTTGTTATCCAATATGTTAACAGTACAATAGTCAAACAACTTAAAATATTCAAAATTTTATTGTTGTGAAAGTTGGGTCTCACAATTAAGAAATGGAAAACTTTAGGGATTTTCCTGGGTATTTGAGACCCTAATCTGGGGAATGGGAGATATGGTCCAAAATCTGGAGTCTCCCCGATTATCTGGAAGGGTTCGCAGCCCTGAGTATGGCCACAGCCCATAATCGCTACAATTGTGAATTAAAATAGGATATTCCAAAATCTTGGATTTACAAAACCTGTTTGCTACTTTTCCAACTTCATTAGCCAATGCTTACATGAGCCTAAGAAATAAAATTTAGTTCAATTAAATTTACACTCCAAAGATTGATTTTTTTAAAATTGAGAGGTGAAAATTGAATCGAAATACATCTCAGTGCTATTTGCATGTTACCTTAAACCCTGCATACAAAACATGCTTGGGAAATTTAGTTACTGGTATTTCTATTTGAAATAAAATAATGTAATTTAACACTTGGCTTAAAATATGTATAAATTTACAATATAATCATATATACATGTAGTAATTGTTTTGACTGGGCACTTTGTTGATTTTTATACACTTTTTTGTCAGGAAACTTTAGCCTTGCTTATCAGAGTTCTAGCTTTTTATGTCTTAATGATCTAATTTATTTGCAGGTGATACTGCAGGTGGCTTCCATTTGGCTGGTTGTTTGCTTGCCATTCCATCTTACCTTCTGATTATCTTGTTCTTCCCTTTCTCTTTACCTTTTTGTTTAAAGTGCCCCTGCGACGAAAAAACACACTTTTACTTCGGAGCAATTTGTGTAAAGAATGTTGTATTGCGTTTATTGCTATCACTAGAAGTTGATAAAAACAAGCAGCAAACCTTCGATCATTGTTTTTTTCCGCTTCAAAGTCTCCCAAAAATCGTCCGCCATTACTGAAAACTCGTTTCATCTGAGCCTGCATTTGTACAGCAGACAACTTGGTCGTGACGTCATAGGCTCAACGTTCTCACGTCGTTCGCTGTTTTCCTCCTTGTTTACGACTTAAATTGTTGTTCGCGTTCTCATTTGTAGCGCTTTTTCGCCCTCTTTTATGATGTCTACAATATCCGACGAAGAACCTTTGGATAATTTAAGTAGTGAAAATTCTTCAGAAGCGTCTGAGGATAGTTTTGTTTCTGCAAACGAAGACTTTTTGCCGAACAAGGAAGAGCCGAGTTCTTCGAGCAAGTAGCTCAAGAAGCAGAAGAGGAAATTCTATGGAGCAGGTTTTCTGGAGTAGAACCCGTGGAAAACTGGTTTGTGTTCTCCTTGTCATGTTTACTTGCTTAATAGACACAAACTCTTTGATCGCTAGCTACCTTAGTTTCTATTATTGAACCACGTTCTTTTCGTATCACTTTGATCTCTTTGTATAAAGTGTTACTCTATGTGCAAACGTAAATTTGAGAATTTAACACTTTATTTCTAAGGTGCAAATGTTCCAACTTGGAATATGTCGTGAACCACGAAGAGTGCAGATGCTGCATAGAGGTGAACCGGTGTTGGGAAAGAATGGAGGGGATAGAGCAAGAAGGCGAATGCATAACTTTCACATCCTGGTTTCGTTGCAGTTTGTTTAAATAGATGACTTCTTCACGCTGCTGGCGCCGGCTTTAAAACGAAACAGAAAAAGTCCTACACCACAAGGTTGGCTCATGGAGACACAGCATAGCACGAGTAAGTTTACATGAACTTTTGTAGATGTATATGTTGTAGTTCAATTTTATCCTTGGTTTAATGATCTCTCCTACTAAATTCAGGTACACTAAGTTCTATACTGCTACATTCAATTTTGCCAAACTGAATGTTGAGCCTTCTTCAGGGAATAAATACAACTATCAAAGGACAAAATACAAAGCATATTCGCGTGCCTAACTTTAACTTTCCGGGGAAGTGAATGGTCACTGAAATATGCTGTAAGGGGATGTTGCATAATACATATGTTACTATGTGTTGTTGCATTTTGGGGGTCATACGATCAACTCTAATCAGATGTGCAAATAACTGTGCATGATTTTGAAGAGTATATTATTATAAACGATTCAATGTGTATATATTGTAGTTCAATTTTATCCTTGGTTCAAATTTTATTTTCCTTTGTTTTCTGGTATTGTAATGTATGATAATGAGTTTCAAACCGAGGAAAATAAAATTTGAACAACAATTTAGAAATTACATGAGTAATTTTGGCAGGGATTACACACAATATAATGTACAACTTGTTTTCCACAGGTTCCTTCGGGCTGTTGCTTACAGTTTCTAAGACTTGTATGGGGATATGTTGGGGCATCAAACCGTCTTCCTCTACCTAGCTGTGTTTACAACAGCATCAGGAAAACTTTTCCAACTGCCAAAGAAGAGGGATTGCAGGGATATGACGAAGATGATTAATGTGATAAAGTTTAACAAATAATTATTTTTATACCCAATGGCACTTAATGTAGCTAGGAAGAAGCGATGTGGTTAGGTATATTAACATTGAAAACTTTTTTGGATAGGAAATTTACAACTAGCAGATTACCAACTGATCCTGTTCATAATAAAAGGTGTATTGGTTGTAATCTCTCACGGCCAATTTACTCTCACTAGTCATTTCCCCTGGTAACTGGTTGTTTCGCTCCATACCAGTTCACCCCCTATTAGAGGTCATTTTGCCCCCAATTCAGAGTTTTTCAGTTTTGAAAATGTACTGAACTGCACACTTCAAAAGTATTGACAAACCTAGAAATAACTCCATACACGAATTCCTTTTTCAATTTAAGCAGTGCAGACAAATGAAACCATCATGAGAAAATTCGAGTTTGGGGCAAAATCACCCTAGAGTATTTCCAACAACAAAGGTTGTTTCTGGTTTTGGTCTCTGTTGATTTATAAATGCCCTAGCTTGCACTTATACTGCAGCATTGCCCTTTTTATGGCCTTTCCTTGGATTTCCACAGGTCCTACACACTGGTTAACCTCTTTTTCTTCCAACAACTGTTGTGTTTTGTGTCATTGGTTGTAGCTCTGCATCTGTAGAAAAGAGAAGTACTAACTACCCTCTGGAATGTACATTGACAAGTTTGGAACAATTTCATAGTCACTATCACTTGTTTGAGAAGTTTTTTAATTTATATTCA
Organism: Ricordea florida; assembly: GCA_949710005.1. Classification (NCBI taxonomy): domain Eukaryota; kingdom Metazoa; phylum Cnidaria; class Anthozoa; order Corallimorpharia; family Ricordeidae; genus Ricordea; species Ricordea florida. The sequence continues at coordinate 14,482,525 of OX453281.1, forward strand.
TTTGATTATTTGCACTAGACACAGCCTGTGGGCTAAGCTGTAAACAGCCTCAATCAAATAGCCTTTTAAATTATTATCACATGACAGTGGATTACATAAATCTAACAACTATTAATACCAGAACAGGTAGGAGGACATATCACTGTCTCCTTTGCTTTTTGCCAGTTGTATTCGGTTTTAGCGGCATCTTTGTCCTCCTTGTCCGGGATCACAGTGTGTAGGGCTGCTGGGTCCTGTTCTGCCAGTTCATCCATGACACCCTTTAACTCCTCTCTTGCCGCGAATCGTGGGACGATGCAGCTTGAGAATCCAAAATTTCTTTTACGATCTAAGAAAAAATGAAACATTTCCAATCTACTACGAAGGAAATTTTAACAGGCCAGTAGAAATATCAATTCTACGCACTGATGAAGTACATCATCTCATCGTGTTTATATGTACCATTTACGTATGAAGGTACAGTCAACCTTGGCATAAAGTGCTCAATGCTGTGATAGCAGAGCTGAGTATACAGTATATAAGTATTTTCAAACTTATATGTACCATTTATATATATTCAGTATACATCTCATTGGCCACGACATGTGCCACTTTATAACTTATTAGGCGTTTTTGTGTAAGACAGATAATACAGTCGTTATCGGAATATTTTGGAAGCTCCCACGCGACCAAATGCAGTTATCCCTATTATTTATGCAACTTTAATCGAACGTAAACAAACTACGAAAACACGTGGACTTACCTTTCGACGAGATCGCGCTGATGATGGTTTTTCTGGTCCTTTTCTATGGATAGTAGGAACTGAACATGGGAGAAGTTTTCGCCTTAATCCTTCCACATGCAGAGTTCTCTCGAAGCAGTCTTCCAAAGAGCGATATAACAAAGACTCCTTTTGGGTTAAAATTTTCGCAGCGAGTACGCACAAAGCGAACCCACTTCTCCCGCTCCGACTTATTTACGGGACTACGATGTAATGAAATCCCAGCAGCATGGTTTGAACGATTGCTGCAATCTTGTACTATGCTTGGGCTTCCGTCATTTATGTTGGGTAAGGTACTGGTGATAAAAGTCGCAAAAAACGATTGTGAATTGAGTACAGAACTCTGTATGGCAATTAGCCATATGCATTTTTCGTGTTGAGCCTTTGACGTCACTTCCTTTAATCCCAAGGAGGCATTCAGATCTACTTCCGGAACAAGACCAAATAATGGCGGTCGCAAAATCTCGAATAAAACGGTTAGAAAAAGTTGACTTCTGTTGCTCGAAATGGATCGAAATTTGGCAAGGTAAGTGAGAGAGTCATATTCTACGCGAAAATGGAAAAAGATAAAATGTGAAAAATTTGATCGCAGGGGCACTTTAAGGGTAGGTATTAGTTTGAACATATTTCTATTTACCATATTTCAACAACAAAGGATCAATATTCACATCCTTGCAAATTAAACTATCAGATGAACACATTGTCAAATGATTTCTCTTATCTGCGGTCAACTTTTTTTAAATGTAATTCCTTTATGCCCACAGTAATTAAACAATACTCATTTAATATATTTGGAGTTTGTGCCCAGTGCTGCTGGCACTCTGTTGTTTCCTTAGACAAGAAACTTTACTCCATGCTGTCTCTTTCCACCTAGGTGTATAATTGGGTACCAGCGATATAATGCTGGGGGTGACCCTGCCATGGACTAGCATCCCATCCAGGGAGGAGTAATAATACTCCCAGGTGCTTCATGCTAGTGAAACTGGGATAAGCTCCGGCTGTGTGGGCCTTTGGCTCATGTGTGCCTTTACCATTTAATATACAATGTATTTCTGTAGGGGTGCTACACAAGTGTGAAATTGAGGACTCAGTGAAAAAAAAAAGAAAAAGCATAAATAGCTAGGTAATAATCATTATTTTATCAGGGCGTTCATTAGGCATTGGAGATAGGAGGATTCTCCTGCTACTACAAACAATTCTCTGGTCAAATTTAGATGGCCTGAGCTAGTTTTAAATTCAGACATGGAGCGCTTTCAGAATATTCTCCTGTTACTTTACACAATTCTCCTGCTACTACAATTCTTATTCAAAACCCTGTTTTATATTCCTTTTTTGAGAGCCAAACAATAGTTGTAAGCTTTTTTTTGGCTGGACTGTACTGGTGACCTCAGTTGTTTCTGGAGAATAACAACTCTAGGATAGGGGGGATTTTGGGAGCTTACTTTATTATAGGGTAGCAAAATGCTGCTGCATATGTTGTGGTTCAATTTTATCCTGGGTTTAAATTTTCTTTTCCTTTGTTTCAAATTCATTATCATACATCACCATACCAAAAAACAAAGGAAAATAAAATTTTAACCAAGGAAAAATTGCACCACAACGATTACCTCCCCCACCCTAAAAGCAACCCCCATTCACATGATATGATACGCATTTCTTACTCTTATGATACACATTTCTTACTGTTTCTTGTGTACTTTTAGATTCTTCATCCCAATGAAAGAGCAATAATCACTCGTGTTGGTCGCATTCAACCAAATGGACCTGAGGGACCAGGTATACTGTAATGCCAAATGATAAGGGCAAGAATGTTGGTCATGTTACTGTAAAGCATGCTGCTGAGATTGCTGCTGCATGTAACAACTAAATTGATTTCATTATTAGGTTCTATATATCTTTTTTATTTTTCAGGAATGTTCTTCATTGCTCCTTGCATTGATTCTTACCAGAAAGTGTCCATGACAATGGAGTCTACAGCATCAGAAAAACCACCACCGATAAGGGACATTTATTAAAGGTTTCGGTTTTGTGAAAGAACATTAAGCAATGTGACATATTAGAAAACCAATTATAGACTGACCCACAAGTAGCATAGCTTAATTCAGTGACCACGACTGGGGATATATTATAACCAATTGTGTGCTGACTAGTAGGTACTGTTTTGTAGTTAAGCCTGATGGTGTAACTTATATTAGCCATCCGCAAGACAGCATCCAATTTATCCTGGAAATATCATCACACTGTCATATCATCATTTTAGCTGCCTGGCATTTTTACCTTTTAGTTTATAAATTTGGGCAGCCAGCACCCCTATCATCTGCTGTATTAAATATTGTTCTTGAATCTTTTTTCTTGTAGAAATTATGGGGTGAAGTAAAGTAATTGTTGTTGTTGTTGTCACTGTTGTCACACAATTAATTAGAATATTAACTACGAATAATTACCAAATAAATAATGGTTCCATGTTGATATTCTAAGACACTCACTCACTTTACAGCTCAGTGATGCTATATGAAGTGTATATCTTGTTTGTATGAAATGTGTCTTGAATTGGGTGTTATATGGGTTTGAACATCCCTTAGGTCTGCAAATAAAGAATTAAAGCTTAATATAAGCGCTTTTTCACACCCCATTGTTAAGTTAATTAGCGTCAGGGTTTTCATTAAGAATTGTTAATTATAAGCAAAGTTTACACTGGAAAAATTGGCAAATTTCCCATTTGGAATTTTATATGGATATTGCATGGAATTTGTGTGGAAATTGACTATTTTCCAAACATGGAAATAGTACAAGTTTCCCAAACATGGATTTCGTCCGAATACCAATTTGGATTCTCAAGATACCAAACGTGGATTTCTAAAATTTGCGCGAGAACATCATACTTGGAAATAAACAAAACCTCATGTGGATATTATGGCAAGAGGTCAACATACTGGGATTTTCCTTTTCCCAAGCATGGATATTCTCTTTTCCCATATCTGGATTTTAACAGAACCCACTGTGTAAATTAAGAAAACCACACTAGAATTTGCTACTAAATACATGTTTGGATTTGTATCTAAACTAATTTGGTTTCTAACCACTTTCCCTATTTTGGAAAAATGGAAAACCATGATGGAAAGTAATGTAATTCCAGGGTTGGTATTCAACATACCAAACTTGGTTTTTGGAGTTTTCTGTTTTGGGATTTGCAGCCTTCCCACCTGGGAAATTTTAATAGCCAATCGATATCTACACCACAGCTGCACGCAATTTACCAATAAATATATGGGCAACACCCCAGCTGTCCATTTGTAGGGTCAAGATGAGTATAATGTAACAATTGTTATATCTTACAGAGGTGAAAAATAAACAGATAAAGCTTGATTTTAGCATACTCTCTGGTAACTTTTTATTGTAACTACAAAAATATCAGCTGTTTTTGCATCTAAGTCAATAAAATTGATGCAAATTAACAATTACATTAATCAATTTACAAAGTTGCTGACAATAAAACTATAACTGAACTGCTGCATGCTAATGCATTCATGTGACAGTGTTGTTTGTTTCCTTGACAAATGGCAATGACAAAACTGAATTTCTTTGATAAGGACATTGAAGATGAAAACTCAAGAACACTTCTGAGCCAAGATGAGAACACTTGAACCTTAAATTTCAACAGTAAACTATCTGGCCTTTCAAAAGTGTGTTGTAGAAATGGTACACAATACCGCCTACTTGTTATACGGGATGGCATCCAGTTATTGAAAACAGTCCTGCATAAGGTTGTGGTTACTATATAGTACATACTCAGCAAGTAAGAGTCCTTTTTTCTGTAGACTCTTCCAGAATAATCTCCTTGACTACTTTAACATCATCACAAGTCAGTGATCCCTGATCTTCCTCCTTAGATTCATGTATGGTAATATAGCCCTCCTTGCAGAGTGAATTTGCAATTGCTCTAATGTGCGTCATCTTGTCTTTGCCTCGTAAAAGGCCAAGGTTGAAGATTTTTTTCAACTTTTGTAATTGATCCATCTTCACTTCTTTTATGGATGGTTTTCCTAGAGCCACCATTACAATTAAATCTCCTGTGGTCTGAGTCATGCCTAGGATAAAAATAAAAGAAAGGCTATATTCACATACTATACACTCAAACCAGGCCACTTGACCATTTAAATGTTAATTGAGAACAATGGATAGGCTCCTTTTTCACAAACAGACCAATGGCATTAAAAATACATTTTGTAACCAAGCATAGGCAAATAAATCCTTCTTTATCTTAATTTGTTACCTAACCAGGACAAGTCGCTGCAACAAGTCCCCTCGTCTGATCTGACCTTTAAGAATGCATTCTTGGCAGGAAAATATAATTATTGTCATTAGTGTGGTGTTCCAGGAAATATCCATTCCTCTCTAAGGGAAGGTTTTTAGCTTTGAATCTCAAAATCCCAACAAAAATTCCATTTCATACATCAAACTTTCCTTTAAAAATTTGGCTATTAAGATCCCCCCTCCCCCGCTAGAATTTTCAATGACCTTACATGGACATTTTCTGGCACTCCATACTTTAAACCAAATAAAATTACAATAAAATCATGTTTTACAAACCCATCCCAAATTAAGGTTTGAAAACATAACAAAATTACCCTTGCGATGTTCCAAGTGGTGAGAAGCTCTTGGCATTACAAGTAATCAAGTCAGTTTTATAAAAGCACAAGATAAAAATTATGTAAACATGATCCTTAGGTTAACTACCAGAATGACACACAGAAGACTTTGCATTAGTTTTTAGATGTATACCTACTTTGTATTGTAAATGCTCTTTTCCTTGCAATTTAAGTACTGTCTTTCTTCTGTTGTAAGCAGCCCGTCATAATCCTTGAATGATGATCTTTCAATCTTCTTTCTTTTGTGACCACTACCAAAACGGTGGGAGGTATCTAGAAAAAAAGCAATAAAATAATATTGACAGTTCTGAGTTTACATGTGGTTTCCAGTTGTAAGAGTGATTTTATACTCTGTGTGATGAAGAAGAATATCTCATACGCATAGTGCAGAAAAATTTAGATTACTGCAACGATTTGACCCCTCTCCCCCACTCCCCAAAATTTCTTGAGGATGGCTTAATCTTGGCAATGCTCCCATTAAAACTAGAGATAATAAGAAGTTTGGAAACAACTTGGCGAAGGAAGAATATTTACCATTCACAACAGGTTTAATAGCCATAATCTCCCTTGAGAAGCGTTCTTTCTTCCCAATTGTAGTTACTCTAAGTTTTTCAAGTGTCGTATCCTCTTCCAGGCGTTTGCTTAATAACGCTTTTCCATCTATCTCTTCTTCAACAAATTTTTGACCAACTGACTCTCCAAAAAAACTACAAATTCACGTTTTTACTTGCTCTGGTGTCCAGCCTGTAAATAAAAAAAGTATCATCACTAGTTCAACAGAAATGGATGAAACTGTAAGAGAATAGTTCTTGCATAATTCTAAGTTAAACTAATCATTCTCAACTTGCAGTTTTATGAACAAATGCATTAATAAACAGACTGTTGTTAGAAAATTCTTCCGAGAAAAACAGCTCGAACAAGTGAGTTGGAGGTAGCTGAGAAACAGGATGGAATGCAACGAGTTCATAAAAAGTACTTCAGATTTATTTACTGATCGTAGCTGCTTCCTAGACTTTGGTCTATAATACGATATCCTAATCTAACACTTAATTAACGCAAACTTCGACTTGAGAAGTGGGAAGTGATGTTGAACTTTGTCGGTTTAAATTAAATTCGAAGATATTATTATGAAGCGAATCCTCCATTTTGCAATTCCTGGCAAATCGAATTAATTTCGCATTCCACAGAACAATTTCTTGGCCTGCCACTTAAGCATTTAACGTGGGTTTCACTTCTGCGAAATCGTCGGTAGTTTAGAAGCGAAAACAGACCATATAGAACTTACCAACAACATTCGCGGGTTCACTTGCAGACACATCTGTATCCCGCCTTTCGTTCTGTGGAATGTCATCATCTTCTCCTTGTGCGCTTCTTTTGCGACTCTTACTTTCACTTTGGGATAAAATTTGCTCCACCTCTTCGCCATTCTCAGAAACAGAATCGCTTGCTTGTTGACTGCATAAAGGCGAGGATCGAAAAGCCTTTCCTTTCGACGCCATAACTCCGAACACGCTTTCTCGCGAAGCCTAAACAGATGTACTCCAAAATTCGGCGGAGAGGGCGGGAAAATCGTTGCACAGTTCTTTATATCAGGACTGCTCCCATCCTCCGTCCATTTGATTGGTTGGCTCCTCAACCAAACCAGTTGGACGCTGTCCTGTCAGACTGACTGCTCATATTACAAGATGGCGGGTCTTGCAGCAGCTTCTTTGTGTTTCTGCACAAAAATACATACTTGGGAAATATAAATTTCTCTGTGGGATTGCAATTTTCCAAGTGAAGACTGGAAAATAAAATTTCCTTGTTTGTTCTGATTATGGAAAACTTAATTTGGGTGTTTTATCCAACAATTTTCCATACCATAACCAAATATGGAAACTTAGTAGGTGTGGATTTTCTACTTTACATGAAAAATACACATGTGGAAATTTGGTATTTACTTTTTGATCAACAAAAATACATATCTGGAAAAAAAATTCTCTGTGGAAATACAATTTTCCAAATGAAGATTGGAAAATAAAATTTCCATGTTTGTTTTTAATATGGAAAACTAAAGTGAAATATTTCATCCAAAAAATTTCCATACAATAACCAAGCATGGAAACGGAATGGATGTGGAGTATTTATTTTACATACAAAAGACAAACGTGGAAATTGGGAGCTTTTTTAATGAACAAAAATACATACTTGGAAAATAAAAAAATATCCGTGGAAATGTAATTTTCCATGTTAGGATTGGAAAACAAAATTTCCATGGTTGTTTTTTATATGGCAAACTAAATGGGAGTATTTTATCCAACAATTTTCCATACAATAACCATACATGGAAACTGAGTAGGTGTGGATTTTCTACTTTACATACAAAATACGCATGTGGAAATTTGGTATTTTTTCCAGTGTTAGTTCCTTGCCCCCGAGACTGGAGGATAGGGCCAGAAATCAATGCTCACCATCTGTCCCTATTCTTGGCCACAGCTGCTGCTGTGGCCCACCGATGTAAGTCCCAGCTCAGCACGTTCCTTCTCCACAGTTCTCCGCCATGTTTCCCCTGGCCGTCCTCTGCTTCTTTTTCCACTTGGTGCCCAGGATAATGCCACATGTGGGTTTTGGTTTGGTGCCACACGCAGATCAACATGGCCTATCCAGAATTGTAGCAAAAGGAGAATTAATATGATTTGATTTCATTTCATTTGTGCTTTACAGTGTCCCCAATTAGTACAGCAGTGCTAAATACAGTTGACACTCAAATAAAGTTCATTATTATTATTATTATTATTAATTGTGTAAAGTAACTGGAGAATATTCTGAAAGCGCTTTGTTCAGATGACTTTCTGAATTTTATTAAAACTATTTTCTATATTACAACTATTATACCGAACAAAGGCAACAACTAAGCTTAACTCTTCGGCTATGAATGAAGGGGGACACAAAAATGTAAATTATGAAAATCTTAATCTCCTTTTTGCCATGCATCTCTCATGCCTATCTGTGAAATTGTCACTTAAAAAACTCCTCGCTAGGATTTACGTCCCAAAGGGGACGAGATGTTTTCGAGTTGTTAATTACTTCAGCTCCATGTCTGAATTTAAAACTAGCTCAGGCCATTTAAATTTGACCAGAGAATTCTTCGTAGTTAGCTGGAGTATTCTTCGTAGTAGCCGGAGAATTCTCCAATCTCCAATGCCTTAAATGAACACCCTTGGCATAGGGTCTAAAGTTATGATTTTAATTTTTTGGAATTGGCAATTCCCCATTTCCCTAGCCTAGACTAAGATCTTCAATCAAGTGATCAGTTTCACTGAACTGCTTGAAAACTGCACCCACCACAGTTGCATATATACGGCAGCTGGTTAATGAAAGGATGATGCTTTGGAAATAAATCATGTGGAGTCATCCCTGCCCCTCCTACACTCATCCCAATACTCCTTGTGTTTTTTAAACAAGCATTCATACACTGCAGAATGCCTGGTCCATGGGATGCTCAATTACAAATCAAGGATGGGCATGCTGAAGGACAGAAAATGAAAGTGTCGTGAAAGTGAGTTTTGTTTTTTTTTTTGTTTGAGTCAACATGATGTTTTCCACATTTGGTAGCCTGCATTATTTTGCCTTTCTGAAAAAAGCAAGGAAAGTGCAATTTGAAATTAATATTAGCTCAATAATATTTCTACAGGTCAACAATATTGTACTTTTGTTCCAGCAAAATAATTGTATAAGTTGCATGATGCCATTGAGGTCCATTGAACTTGTGACAAAATTTTATTTCAAAATTACCAAAAATGGAAACTTTTTAAATGTCAGTTTGAACGTTTTTTTGTTTATTTAACGCTATTTATTTAGTTTGATCTTGTGACTTAAAAAATGTAAATTGTTCTAGATGATAGTTATAATAACAACAACAATAATAGTAATGATAATAATGATAATAATAATAATGTTAAAAATAATAATATTTTGTGAAACAAAAACATCAAATTTGAACTCTGCTGGAATCAATGAAGTAAAATATTGGGGAACAGCTGGAGTCTCCCCTTGAGACAATACTTAGCAATTAATGAATGAGGCTGAGTAGGATATGAAGAATTAAGCGGATCGAGGAAAGTATTATCCACCGAGGCCGTAGGCCGAGGTGGATAACACCCTTCCGAGATCCGCTTAATTCTTAATATCCTAGGAAAGCCGAATTCATTAATTGCTTTATTATTTATCAAAATATTTTTAAACACTTAAAGGAGAAAATGAGCTTTATTTTCACAAATTTCACACCCACCAGCAATATAACAAAATAACACAAGCTTGTCCCCAGGTCTTCTCGGTTAACGGTGCATTAACCTGCGAAAACGCTGCATTTTTGACGTCATTTTAAGTCAAAATTCTTCCAAATTTGGTCATCAGTAACTGGTTATGGTGAATTAAACGTGTGCTTTTAGCCAATCAGAATCGGGGAAATATTTTGAATGAATAATAATTGTAGTTAAAGACTTCCTCCTGAAAAAAAAATATAACAAATTATCTTCTAACCCTGAATTTCTGTTATATTTTTTTCTCTTTTTTTGGTGTATATCTATATCTATATTGCTTTTATTCTTTTTTTTACTTTTACCGAGTCAATAGCAAGCTCCAAATGGTCACGAAACAGTTTTAACCTTTGGTGGCTACATGAAGGAAATGAATCATCATGATTTATTTATTATTATGCAGAGCAACGCAGGTGGTACGCCAGAAGGAGGCTAGAGCATTATGTCCATATTTGGGAAGGGAGCTACCCTGCCTTTACCTTTGTACGGAAGGTGCTTGTGTCGAGGAGGAGGAAGCATTTCTGAAGTCGAGTATTATTCACCGCAAAACTGTCTCATATTAAGGCATCAATGGATTCGGAAGGTGAGAATATGCCGATTCTTTATAGGCGGAGATCGCTGACACTTAAAGGGTGATTTAGCCGTTATGCTGGAGTCTGTAACCTTAAAAAAATGTGCTTCCAAACTTGTCGTTATGCTAAGTCACTTTTGGTTTGTCCCGTACCCAAACACAGTGGGGAAGTTTGAATGCAGGTCCTTTCGCCGACGCGCCAGATCTCTAGCTTTTTCCAGTCCAGAGTACAAGACAAACCGAAAAAAGTTGTTAGAGTTTGGGTTAATCGACTTTGCCCACTTAAACTCGAGGCGACTCATTTTTAAGCCCTTTACTTCGAATCACCTGCGACTTGTATAATTTCTTTTTGTTATTTAATATTTAATATTCTGTTTTCGGCATCGTAACCCAACATTTCTGGCCTCTTTGGTGTCTGAACGTAGATATTGTGCCAAATGGTTCTTGCCTTGAAATAAAAATTCGCAGATAATACAGAGGTGAATTCAAAGTTAAAGGCGCGCGTGCCGTAATTTCGCCAAGGTTCTTGAATTTGTCCTCGGATTGTGACTCAGCGAAAGTGTACACACACATGGATGTTACATGTAGAGGGCACTTAGAGAAGTCTTTACACTTTCCATTTGTAACTTCCTAAATCGGATGGGAACCAACCTGTAAATTCTTCCTTGCAGTCTTGCATAAGTCTAGTCGCTCTGCTAAACCTAGCACTAGCGCAATTTGTGTTATGCAACTTTGGAGATAACAGCTTAGCAACATTTTCGTTTTCTGTTCTTTAACAGAAGAGTCTTCGGTGGGCTTTAGTTGCTGCGACCATGTGCTCACAGTCCTGTCATACATAGTATTTGCTTGTACTCTTCCCTTCTCACTCTTTTTCTGTTTCAAGGTAGGTAAATAGGGGCTGAATGTTTGTCCTAGATAATGTAGCCTTAGGATGTTGCAAATCAAGTTGTTCGCATTTCCTCGGGGCATCAGATGAACAAGTTTTATTGTACCCTGTTCAATTTGATAATAATTATTGTTGCCTGACCAACTTATTGAAAATAGAAAGGCAAATTTCACATTATGGTTGAACCTGAAGTATAACCACAGAACCAACATAAGACCACATAACTCATCTTGACTTTTTCGTGAGTTGAACTGTGCATGTTATCCATCAATTTTCCTTCAAGGATATATTAATGGAACCAAATGCATATACAATGCTTCCATTGCCAAAATGTAGCAATTTTAGGACCTTACGGTAAAATATTTCAGTATTGTCGTTTCCTTTTTTGACAGATAGTTCAGGAGTACGAGAGAGCAGTCATTTTCCGCCTTGGTCGTTTGCTGCCTGGAGGTGCCAAAGGACCAGGTAGTAATTTTTCTCCGTATGTTTTGTGTAGTGTGCAACTGTTTCATTCTTTTTATGTGTGTGAATTTTAAGTTACCATATGTAACAGGTACATGTATTGCTTTTTTTGTCCAGGATTGTTTTTCATTTTGCCATGTATCGATTCTTACCAGAATGTGGACTTAAGAACAGTGTCCTTTGATGTTCCACCACAAGAGGTAATTTCTTCATTTTCTAAATGATTCACCTTGAGTACGACAAAATGTCTTTGCGCCATGTTTAAAGTCAGTGATACAGAATGAAGTGCTCCAAGTACCAAAACTACCTCCTTCCAAGTGAAATTCATAAAACCGCTTACTGTTTTAATAATATACATGCAAAAATTTCAGCATGCTCATTGGCTGAGAGCACGTCAATTAATCCCAAACAGTGCAGAAAATTGAGTGCAGAAAGTTGAAATTAAATTTTTGCATGTATATTATTAACAAGTAATCACATGATTTGTCTCGTGCAATTTGGGATAAATCAGCACTCGTAAATTTTTCAAAGACTGCAAATTGCACTCGCCCTACGGGGTCGTGCAATTTGGTTAGCCTTTGAAAAATTTACTCATGCTGATTTATCCCAAATTGCACTCGAAATCATGTGATTACCTATACTTATTTGTTGTGTTTCAATTTTATTCTCAGTGTCAACTTTTGTTCCTTTGTTGAATCTCATTATCATACATTACCATAACTCAAAACAAAGAAAAATGAAATATCTGCACAACATCTTGATGTATCTTTCCAATTTCCAACTTTCGAAAACTTGTTGCCCAGAAAACTTGTCACCATAAATTATATACTATAGGACTGAAAAGATGAGACAGGCTATGGCATGCAAGGCTCAAAATTAAAAAAAATTCGAAGTCGCCATTTGGCAACTTCTAAAGACAAAATGGTCACCAAGGTTAAAATTGTAGTTACTAGAAAGTACAATAGCAGAAAAGCAGATAATTTATTAGATCAATTATTGTTGTTCACCAAACTCTTCTTCTTTGCACTCCAACAATGACCTTGCTTTCTGGTACTGGACAGCAGCAAATTACAAAAATTGCTCAGCATTTCCTTCTCTATGAATAAATAATTCATTGGTTTTGGATGAAATAAATGACATGCTTTAATAGCCAGTCCTGGTGACAGAATATTCAGCAGCCTTTCCAAAAAAACAATCAAACACAAGTGATTTGAATGAGGGTCCTGGAGGGGGATACCAATTCCATTTCCCAGCCCAATTTTTTTCCAAATCCCATTTCCCAGCTTCCAAATCCCATCCCCACTGGCATTATTTAGGAAAATCCCAGTGTTCTACATAAGCAGTTCATTTGTTCTTACATTGTCACTTTCTTAAAATTGAGACTGATTACAACTTTTAAAAACAAACCCAAACAAATGTCCCGAAGTTTCACGAACATATGTGTGTGTTCCATAATAGGGAATTTGAGTTACAGCGCTCTATTATTACACTTGCTAGTGATAGGCACCTGCCACCTTACCGGCTTCCTGCCTGCAGGAAGTCTGACATCCAACTTGTCAGTGTTCTCAGTCTAACAAGCCTGGTTGGGCGGATCATGCTCAGTGCCGTTTCAAGAGTGGCATCCACTTCTTCCCAAGAGTTGCTGTCAGTGGCGCTAAAGCTGTCTTCCTGTTTGTTGTCTGGGGACTCTACTGGTAAACTGCAACTGACATCATCATCTGAATTATGTGGCTCAACATTTTCGCTAGGAACTCTTTCCATCACTTTCGGTGAATTCAGATTTACTGGTTTCAAGACGGTTTCAGTTTTGTACAAGTTCAAAGGCAAAGTGCCTGCCCTGTCCATCATGTTATCTTGTCCAACATTTCATTGTCTGACAGATTTGGCGTGTATTTTAGCCCTTGCCCTCATTTGAGCTTGTTCTTTGGGTGATGATATATCAGTTGACAAAATTCAGCCAATCAGAGCTTAGCCTGACCATGTGTTCGGGTCAAGGTTCATGTTCAGTGTCAGTTTTTTGAGTTGTGTTTTTCAACATGGCTGTTTGATGCACTGTTGCTTTAACAATAAAACTCCTTGTTCTATTTGCCGAACTTGGTTTATTGACACTTTCCTCGATACCTCCTGTGAGGTGGGCTTAGGAATTTTGGTGCGAGGTATGGAAAATGCATTTGATGTTGGAAGTTTGTAATATGAATTTGGATATGTATAGTAAGCTGCTGCCCACTTAGAGACCTGTTTGACGGCTTATTTGACTGATGAGCCAAAAATATTAGCATATTCATACAATGTAAAAGTTTCTCTCTTGAAGTGCATTATAGCATGCTGATTTTCACCATAAAGCGTCAACGGGGACTCCATGTTTAAGCTAATTTTGTACCCAGGAAGTAGTGACAAGTCTTGAATGTTGGCTTTGGTGGAGCTGAGAGATTTCTTCAGAAGTTCAAGCAATTTCATATACTTGTTGGATACCCACAGATTGGTTGTGTCTTGTGCATTTAGTGTTATCTTTACATCATTACTGAGCTGTCAGCAGGGCTATTTAAATCCAACTGTACCAGATCTGATGAACCAGTCTTTGAGTTCCTATTGAAAAAAATGACTTTTCCTGTGCCACCTGTGGAAATTGCAAAAGGGATGTTCATAAAGTCCCCTTTTGTTCAAGTCACTGATTTGGTATCTGTCCGGAAGTATATTCATTGAGTTGAGGAAGTCTATCAGTTTCTGAGAAGTAAGTTCAAGAAGTGGCTCTACTGCCATCCTGTCCTTGTTTCTAACAGCATCATCTGTAAAAAGTTTATGAAGAGTCTTCCTGACATTGACATTGGAATCCTTCCTTAATTTTCTCAGAATGCTAATAGTACTGTGCTTCTGACCCTTTCACCAAGCACTAAAAACCAGTTACTCCAAGAGCATTTGTATGTTGTGGCTAGATCCTGTACATCTGTCACACGCACGTGATTTGCAACAGTCATTTTGTACAATGACATAAGAGCATGATTTGAGGCATGCTCTACAACATTGTATTTGCATTACTTCTTCGGTTATTTTAAGAGTTTCTCCGGTTTTTCCTGTCTGGCTGTGGAAAAAAACTCCCACAGACAGAGATGATGTTTTAGGGGAGTTTGTAAGTGATGTAACAGATGCCTCTGTGGCAATATTTTCTTTGAGATATCTTGTTGGTTCTGGACTCTTATCCTGGTGCTCATTGATAAATTTCATCTTATGTTACCATTTGCAGGACCAACCACAAATTTCTGGGTGGGGTCAAATTGCAAAACTGGTTTTAGTGCTGTACCGTCATTTTCTGTGTGAACACTAAGAACTGTCAATGTCTTGCTTTCAATAACCACAGAATCATCCTTTTCACAAATATCATGATGATGTAATGAATTTATTTTGCGCACTTTTTCATATGAATATGTTCAAAGGTGCTTTACACTTCTATTGGGGAGATCGGATGTCAATGTGTAAAAATGCTGCATGTAAATCATGGCAGGTTCTTAGAAGAGAATTTAGAATGCTACTTTCTGTAGTATAGCCACCACTGTTTTTTGTTAGTTTTCAATCTGATGGTCCACCTACAGTACAGTACTGTTCAAAGATAAGTTGACTCTCGATACTCGCAAGAATTGAGTATCGAGTTGAGTATCCAGACTCAATACTTGATACCGTGAACTTGATACTCAATACTGTCGTCTTGAAACGGTCATTGAACTGGAACAGTCTCGATTATGCACAAATATGCATGAGTTTTGAGAAGAAAAGAGTGGAGCTTTCAATTTCAGGCTCTTTGACGTGAAAGGCTAAACTTGAGGGCAGAATAAACTGAGAAATGCTGGTCACTGCATCCTCTGCTCCTGTGTAAATAACATTTCCTAGATGAAGGAAGTTTTGATTATAAAGACATGCAAACTCCCACTAAGCAGGATTCTAACAAGAGTTTAATAAACAGGGATGTGATAGCATGAAATGCTCTTTGTAGCTTACCAACGATTGTTTCCTATCGTATAACTAGTACCATGTGTTGTTGATCGAACAACACGTTTTGTCTAAAGACACAGAAAAGTAAAGCTTTGTTTTCAATGAGCAAAATAACTGATTGTCGAATTATATGAAGGACAGCCAGAAGAAGCAGTTACATGATTTAAACAGGAGCATTCCGAGAGCGCAGACCTCCGCCAGCGCATTCAACCCCCTACTGCTAGCAAGTGTACTGATGTTACTGCATCATGTGAATTATGGGCAGATGCAGAATTGAAAGATGCACACTTTAGTTTTGATTTGAAGTTGATATGATGATTGTAGTGCGATTTATTGCAAAATGATGATTTTTTTCGTTTTTCCTTGACATGACCTTTGACCTAGATATCCCAAAATTCAATCAGTTCTAAGTTAGACCATAGCCAATGTTTTGACCAAGTTTGGTTATGATTGGTTGAGCGATGTGGACGCTAGGCTGCTAGCATACAAACAAACAAACAAACAAACGCCAGTGAAAACATAACCTCCGTCCAACTCTGTTGGCGAAGGTAATAAACCAGGTTGATAAGCTCTGGTATTTTGCTTCTATTCGATGTAAACGGTTATAAATTTTATTGTTAACCAACGAACGTCGCATAACCTAAGAGTATATGCGACATTCGATTTACATCATGTAGGAACTGCTGACTTATCACTGGGCCATGAATTTGACTTGCTTTTGCTTGTACGGTTGCTCGTTCGTGCTGCATGTGGTAGCCTTACAGTCTAGATTACAGGTACTGTGGATGTCGTACACTGTAGATTGCAATTGATTACGTCTTCCTACATGTAAATAAATCAAATTTAAAAGCCCCGAATTGGTGTTTAGCTCTCCGCACACTTTTGATTACGAATGGACAAACCTTTTCATGCCTAAAAAAATTTATATATATATATATAATAAAATCTATAATAAAAGTCACTCTTGGGAGTGAGAGGGTTGAGGGAGGTAGTTTTTATGGTGGTAAATTTAAACTTTTATTTTCTTTGAAGGTCAAGCCTTAAAACAACATCAACAGCAACTTTTTAAATTAGATTTCCATTCCTTTTTTTTAACATTTGCTTACAAAAACATTCTTAATAATTAATACATCTTACTGTACATGTTATAAAAAGACATTGTCAGGATTTTGATATAAACAAATTGAAAAATATTTATTGTAAACAAAGACTGCACAATGAGTCGATCTCTATCCGTTGTCTATCCAGAACTGTGTATTTTTCGTCGCTTCTCTGCTGGCTCGAAATACTCATTGATTTTCTTTGGTTGTTCATTGGCCTTTGGCGGAGTAAAACAGTGCTGAAAATTAGAAAAAACTCCAGGTTGTCCTTATGGCAAATGCCGGACACCCTGTCCCCTGAATTTGGTTGCCCTGATAAGGACTTGGTTGCCCTTAACATGTTCTATGATTTTTGCCAAGTTACAGGGTTTGACCAGAGAAATAATATCCCTATCAGTATGCCTCTGTTTTCATAGTTCTTGAAGTGCTGCGAATAATAAATATTTAATATTTCAAATAAAGTGAGTATAACCCACCCATTTACTTCATTCTGTGTTAAGGTTCAAATACAGAAAACTTACAATTGTATATATGCGAGGCCTTGAACTTTTTTTACTGTTTGTTTTATTTTATTTTGAAAAGACATCTTAAACTCTGTCAAGCACAGTCCACAGCATCAGGCTTTATTGCATGCTGAGCTTTAATAAATGCGAAGACTGTCTAGTGTTACTTAATACTCGTTTTAATTGTTTAACAGGGTTAGATCAGTTTACTTCACTAACAACTTCAAATTTATTTATCACATCGTTGTAAAAACACTTGTTCAAGGAGGTCTGGGTTTGAAGACAACATGGCAAGCTTATCGTGGCTTATTGAATCGAATGAACGGTGTTCAATTTGAATTAACGGTCACAACCTTCCATTTCCTTTGTTTTACAAATTGTCATGGATCCTTATCCATCTATCAGTATCAGGAGATAAACTTCGCATTTAGGGCTGTTTTCGTGTCTCAAGTTTATAGCTTCTGTTATGCATCACAGTAATGTAAGTACTTCAATCTTTTCCTGGGTTGTCCGACGAATTCTTCTCGGGCAACTAGCCCTTTATTTTTCCTAAAAAATGGTTGCCCAAACGAAGTTTTGGTTGTCTCAGGCAACCAGGCAACCGCTAATTTCGAGCGCTATTACAATTATGAACTCGCCGGAAGTATTTCAATTGACCTGCAGCAGTTCTTTTACATTTGTCCAATGTCTGGGATTTCCCACAACGTAGGCATTCGATTCTTTTTCCATCTTTCAACAGCCTCATGTCATTTGTCTGTAACAGCAATTCTCTCAACCTTAGATGCGTTTTTGGCAAGTTTTCTTGTGGCAGTAGCTTTCCTGATGAGGTACATGACTGTGTGGCCTCCGTTTCTGGCACACTTGGCGAATTCTGTTTAAACATGATATTTACAGGTATTACAGAGCCCTTCTGAAACATGACGTTATGCTGAAACACCTTGACAAGCAATGAAGTGCACGAAGCCTTCTTGAACATTTCCAATTGTTCTTTAGTTCTAAGCCTAAAGGGGGCTTTTTGTAATCTTCTTTCTTCAACAAAATGGGTGTAAAACACTTCCAGGGCAAAATCTGCAAGTCCTCTGCATCTACTCGATTCATCTATGCCACACATTCTACGCATATTCTTCTCCACCTCTGTTACTGAGCAATCCAACAGCAATTCTTGTTTACAGTCCTCGTTGTGAATAACAACATTTTGAGCCGAAATATACTCGATTTCCACAACAACGAGTTCTGCATGACGAGCCTTCTGCTCGTGCCATTGAACCGAATCCTATGAACGCCGGTACACCTAAAAAGTCGCTTCTTTCCAAATTCAAGTTTTAATAATCTCTCTCGCAAGAAACTAGATATACATGTACTGAATCTCTCGCCCTCGCACGTGTTCATGTTCTTATTTGGAAAAATGCTATCACTCACATCACGGGGGGGGGAGGGTTAGTATAATTCTCGTACACCATGTTGCTTCTAGACAAGCAGATAAACATGCCCAAGAGACTTTGGCTTGGTTGCTGCTGTGCACAGTTTTTTTTTAGTGTCTTCCATCCCAATTCCCAGTCAGCAAATCCCAGTCCCAGTGACTCAGTCCCAGGGCAATCCCAGTTCCCATTTTACCCCTTCAGGACCCTCTTGAAGGTGACTTAAAGTTACAAAAGACTAAATCTGCATGATTTTGTTCAAGTCATTTTTTAGCAAAGAAAAAACAAGACATTCAGTATTTTATTTATCACGCCAAAGTGGCAACTGAACCCAACTTTTTAGTCACCAGGAAAAAACTTAGTTGCATTGGCGACCGTATCAGTCGCAATTTCGAGCCCTGGCGTGAGGGTTTTTATGACTTTTGTGATCGTAGAACCTGTCTTTATTTCAACAGAACTTCTCTGTAACACCTGAATAGATATTATAGCACTGTTAATGAAGCTTGTGGGAGACAGAGAGAGTAACCCAGAATTATGTTTTAGCAATTTTTGCAAGACAGTTATGAAACGTGAAAAATTTAGCCTGAAAAGGTTTAGTAATAATTATCGTCATCCATTTCCATCCTTGGCATCCATAGAAAAAGAAAGGATCTAATTATTTAAAAGTGATGTATTCGTGGAATGCAGCAAGAGTGCTGATTAACACTTAACGTCTGGTCCTGAAGGGAACAGTGAATTTTGTTTACTGAGAATCTTAATGTTTCCTGAGACACAAGGGAAACAAAATTCACTATTCCCCAAGAGACCAGTCTGTAGGTGATTTGTTATTATTATAAGAATTATATATCACATCTGGCCAGTAGTGTTTTTTTACCACTCAGTGGTCAGTATAACACTGAATTTTGTCTAAGAAACAGAAAATGACATGGTCAATAGGAGGTTTGAAATTTCCCCTCCTCTGTCAAAACTTTTTTCACTCATTTGCAAATACTTCTGAACACTCAAAGAGAAATTTTATCTCTTATGTGGCCTTGTAATATCCTTTAAGTATTGATTGTGATTACTAACTGTTGACCATGTTAGAAAGTCTTTTGACTGTGAATGGGTTTCATTTCAAGCCTCACAGTTAATGTAGCTCTTCCTTCTGGTAGATTTTGACCAAGGACAGTGTGACGGTTGCAGTGGATGCTGTGGTGTACTTTAGGATCCATGATGCCACCATGTCAATAACCAATGTGGAGAATGCAAACCGCTCCACTCGACTGCTGGCCCAGACAACATTACGTAATGTACTGGGAACCAAAAACCTTAGCGAAATCCTGGCTGACCGTGAAACTATCAGCCACAGTATGCAGGTATTTAGACCAGAGAACGTGGTATTGGGGGAAACTTAGCAACTTTATGAGGAGTATAAACTCATAATGAAATTTTAAGGCACTTTCATTAAATACGGCTGATATTTAACATTATCCTGCTAAATTGCACAGGATATATCCTTATTTTATTATTCAACAAAAGTAAACTTACGGTACTTTTATTGCAAGAAGCTAAAGTTGTTTGTTTTGTTCCTTTTTTCTTAAGAAAAATGCGACACTGAGGGTAACATGACTGGTGAAAAAAGTTAATGTGACATTTGTCACATTAACTTCTGGCCATGCATGAATGAAAGTGACAACTTCATCAGTTTGAACGAAATAGGGAGTACATGTACCGGTATTATCAAAGCTTGGCATCAAGAGAAACACAAGTCACGTGTCTTGATGGTACACAAGTCAAAACTCACAGGAAACAAATCAATTGATCTGTTTTTACATTTATAAACATCACCTGTGTTTGAACATTCCGTTGCAAAACTTACGTCTGAAAGCATTTAACAGTTTGAAAAGTGTACAATTATCATTTCAAAAGGATTTTACCATTGTGCAAAGCAGTTGCTGTCACGTATGGTTAACATGAAGTTCGAAGTAGTAGCAAAGGTCAAAGCTCTCCAAATGTGGGATTTTGGAGTAAATGATTTGGAAATAGACAAGAAGAATGGTGGCCATCG
Source organism: Ricordea florida (assembly GCA_949710005.1). Lineage (NCBI taxonomy): Eukaryota > Metazoa > Cnidaria > Anthozoa > Corallimorpharia > Ricordeidae > Ricordea > Ricordea florida. The sequence goes on from OX453281.1 coordinate 14,503,203, forward strand.
ATTCTAGCTTTAGAGCTGGTGTTTACAAGAGGTGTCACTAGGGAAATTGCACAACACATGACCACGATGAAACTTTGACAAAGTACCAGACAACAGCGCAAATGAACAACAGAATGAAAAGTGCATGTGCAAAATGAAGTCCATTTAGTCTGTCATACAGATCACTCTTCAACAATTAATTTTTTTCACCAGTCATGTTACCCTCAGTGTCGCCATCGTGTTTGCCCAAGCTCCCTACTGAGGTTGCTTCATTGGTATATACTAAAACAATTCTCTTCAATCTTGGTGAATAGTGACCTAACAAAGGAATATTTACTGTGTCTTCGCAGCTTAGTAAATATTCTGCGACTAGTCACCTTGATTTACGAGAGTAATTGTTAAATATATCATGTTAGGATGACATATACTAACTCAGTGCATTACAACCATATTTAGAAAGTGCTACCATCAGCCAAATCACACCCATTACATATACATGTGACTCATGCATGCAACTACCTTTTTTGGGTATCTTGTAAACAGTGTTAAACCATTAAAAGTCAAGATTTATAACCAACACTGTGCATCAGTGGAGCAAACTCAGTTGTATTTTACCTTATTTCTAGAGTTCCCTTGATGTTGCCACTGATCCATGGGGTGTGAAAGTGGAGCGTGTTGAAGTGTAAGCAATTGGCTGTTCTGGAATTTTGCATGTATGAAGTACCATAAAAGTCCGTGTTTATGGGGCACCCATAAATAAGCCATACCCTAGTCAACCCCAGCCTTTTATGGGAAATTAGAAAAATGAAAGTAAGAGAAGCATCTGTTAAACAAAGAAGAGAGTTTTAGAAAAAAAGCAGGAAGAAATCGGAAAATCAATTTTAATTTTGGAAAACCAACTTACCAATACTTTTGCTGATGAGAAACAAAAGCAGAAACTCTGGTCGGATGGTGAAAGGAAAAAACGTGAGTTAGAAACAATAATCGAATATCAGACAAAAGGGGCGATTTTAAGATCAAAATCCCGATGGCATAACGAAGGTGAGAAAAACACCAAATACTTTTTAAACCTTGAAAAGAGGCACTGTAAACAAGGAACGATAGCTCAACCAAAAATCAGCGAAAACGACTTCATTTGCTCAGACAAAGAGATTTTATGTGAGTGTGAATCCTTTTATAAACTTTACAGCTCAAAAGTAGATGCCAATGACCTTTCCAATAATTTCTTTCCATCCCCCCAAAATCAAAAATTTCTAAGCAAAGAGGAACAATTGCTTTGTGAAGGACCTGTATATCCACTAAAGAATGCTTGGAAGCATTAAGAAATATGGCCTCTGAAAAAACGCCAGGAACAGACGGCCTCCCCCTGCGAATTTTTCAAAGTATTTTGGAATAATATAGGAGAAATGTCAGTAAATGCTCTAAATCACTCTTACCAGACAGGCAAACTTTCAATATCGCAAAGACGTGGAATTGTCAAACTTATACCTAAGAAAGATGCTGAGCTCAGTTTGATTAAAAATTGGCGACCATTAACGCTATTAAGTTGTGACTATAAGATCGCATCAAAAGCTATTGCAAACCGAATTAAAGCTGTTCTCCCAAAGCTCATTTCGGACGATGAAACAGGTTTCATTAAAAACAGATGCATTAGTGAAAACATCCGTTTACTGGACAGCGTTATTAAATATACGGCAAACAAAAACATTCCGGGACTACTTCTTTTTCTTGATTTTGATAAAGCTTTTGATACGCTTGAGTGGTCTTTTATTGATAAAACTTTCAAGTAGTTCGGTTTCGGGCAATCGCTGTTAAACTGGATTAAACTCTTTTACTGTAACATCGAAAGCTGTATCTTGAATAACGGCTGGGCTAGCATAGTAGAGAACCAACAAACTCAGCCCACATATGACGCCAGGGCCAGGAATTGATCCCGGGCTACATTGGTGGAAGGCGAGTGCCCTCATCACAGCACCAAACCCGCTCCAATTTTGCCGGTTTATGCAAATGCAGTAATTATAGTATCCAGCATTAAATTCTTCAACAGTATTTTGAACACACGATATTGGTGTTATGCTTTAGCGCCTGAAAGCTATATTAAGTTTCTTGTACACCAGAAGCTGTATAAAATCTTTTTGTGTATATTAGCTATCTTATTGACCATAACTACGATATTTCTTTGCCATGTTCCCATAGGAAGGACGTGCGTCTTCCACAACAGCTACAACGTGCCATGGCAGCTGAGGCTGAAGCATCTAGGGAAGCTCGTGCAAAGGTAAACAAGCAATGCACGCTGATCTTTGTTCATTTCAAGACATCAAAGTATAACCCATAATATTGAACTTTTTTGTGTGTGAACTTTATCTAGCACTTTCGTACCAATTGGGGACACTGTAAAGCACAAATTAAATCAAATCAAATGTTGGTTTTCGTGGAGAGGAGAAAACCGGAGTACCTGGGGAAAAACCTCTCAGAGCAGAGTAGAGAACCAACAACCTCAGTCTACATTTCACGCTGGAGCTGGGAATCAAACCCAGGCCACATTGGCAGAAGGCAAGCGCCCTCACCACTGCTACCTCGTGTGGGTAGGTACGTGGTGTAAGCATCATATAGTGGTTCCCCGTTAGTGAATATATGGCATACATTGCTTTCCATAGCCATACACGATGCTTACACCACGTACCTACCCTCGTGTGCTACATGTATTAGGCAGCTGCTGGTTTAATCCCTTATGATAAAGGCAATTGCAAAGTGCAGAGTAAGAGCCTTCCCCTTAACTCCTTACACCCCTTAGACCTTGTAAATCGCTGATATTTGCATCCTGTGATTGAGGTCTTATTGGTTTATATTAGTTCTCTAAACTTTGCTGTACAACTACCAAAATTTTGCTCCTTTGACAATCAGGTCATTGCTGCAGAGGGAGAGATGAATGCATCTCGTGCACTGAAGGAAGCTGCTGACATCATCTCAGAGTCTCCTTCAGCCTTGCAGCTGCGATACTTGCAGACTTTGACCACCATCTCAGCAGAGAAGAATTCCACCATCATTTTCCCCTTGCCTGTTAACTTCTTGGCTAAGTTTCTTCCTGATAAAGACAAATGACCAGACAATTGCCATTCAGATAGCCCACAGTCCCCTCAAGGTTCCTGCAGTACCACTTATCGCAGGACAGTCTATGTATGACATCTTCATCCAAAGCTTTTTACAAACTTGAGGCTATGGGTAGCTTGTATGCTTGAAATCGTAAACTTTGCAAGTGCTTTTTAACACATAATCTTCCTTACTACAGTAGATGGTGTAATCTTTAGTGGCTTTGTGGCTTAAACTTTATTTACAGTGTTGCAGTATTTGGTTTCAGTATAGTGGCAATTCAGTGGTTGAACCTTTCCAGTACCATGGAGGCTGAAGAATTAAGTGCACAGTTAATGGAAATAAGTCAAGATGCTAACATCATCTCACATTCATTGTGCTGTCTCAGCCAGTTGCAAGGTGAAATTGAGTGCTTGAATGTCATTTCAGACTGGTACTGAAAAGGTTCAATATGAAGAGAAGCTTGTAAATGGTTGCAGGCAATTCTGAAGAGAACTGTTGCTAACTCTGACCGATGTTTCAAAAACCTCAGCAGAGGTCATCTTCATAAAAGTGAATTAGTGCAATTTTAATTGTGGTTTGGAACCTTTTCCTAGAGTTTTAAAAAACAAAGTCATTAATGGCGTGTTAAATGAGCTGAGCTCTTCGTTCTTACCCTCCATCAGGACTATCCTTCTAAGCCAAGAATTGGTAACAATTTTAATTGTATAATAATAAAAATTAAACTATATACAGAAATGATATTAGCCATTACTTATATGTGCTGTGCCATAGCATGCAACAGTTAATGCCTCGCCGTTTACTGTTAACGTCACCTGGGCCAGTTTGTTTTTAAGCCTATTACTGTAGGACTATTGGAGGGCTGAGTGTTGTAAATGACGCGATTATTATGCCCATTCGCTTTGGTACAACTTTGCTGTTAACGTGTCAACTGGGACTTGTACCTACTAAACCTGTTTAGTGAAACCCTTTTATAGTTGACCTTTTTCAGTTAAAACAGTGCTACTCAAATCCCCACCGCATCCTTCATCTGCTGTTTCATAATTTTTTTTATTTTTTATTTTTTTACTGCCGTAGAGTTCAGTACTGCACTTTATTTACCACTACACAGGACAATCCAGCTGATGCAAACGAACGTGTTTGACACATCCACATGTTGACTTGAAGTGAGTCTTTCTTTCTCATTGACAGCGAATGGAGAGTAATTAATGGCATCTTAACACTAACACTTGTCTGCCCAATAAGTTAATAACACGTTCAGGAAATTAACCGTGGACAGTTAACACTTATTATTACATCTCAGTTAGTAGGCGCGCTGTGATTGGTCAATTTAGAGGGCAGTACTTCACGGTATGGCCCGGTGGATTCAAAAGTTTGTTTTGAGATATAATAAATATCTTGCCAACCTCGTTTTCTCGGTTCGTACTGTAAGTTACAGATCCTCGATTTTTCCATTTGGATTTGTGGCCCGCGCGCTTCGCACTCGGACCATAAATTCGCGAGGAAAAGACTCGGTCTGTAACTTACAGTACGGACCTCGAACTCGGTTAGTAAGAGGTATTCAGTGTTTGAATCAACCTGGTCCAGTTGAGTAGGCATGTCTAATGAGAGAATGTAGTGGTTTTTCCACTGAGAAAAATAAATACACCTTCTAAAATGGCTTGTTTTGTCATTAGACAGAGCTGTGTTATACTGCAGAAGCCCTGTCAGAGTTCGTGACCGGAGTTTATTCTTGAAAATAAAGTCATCATTCCACATTAGTTCCAGGCTTTTTAAAAAAAGGCCGTCGTCCGATTTAATATGGCGTGGGACCTCTCGCGAGTTCGTCGCTCGCTCAGCCGCTGCGCGTCCTAAAAATCTTCCTCCGCTCGCTTAGCGTGAGGTGGACTTGTGGCAACTCTAAACGAGTTCGTTCCATGTCTATATTTCCCTGTATCTGTTTATATGATATGGCGATTGAAATCCGGAATTAGTTCATTCTGATTCTCAATCGGAATGAGGTTCTCACTCTTGTGTGACATTGCTTTCTGGTATCATTTAAACTGAAAAGGAACTCCTTTCTGAAGTGAAACCGTAAACGTTATAGTCTGGGGCGAATGGAAAAAGTATTCTTCCCATTCCCCGGGCAAACAGTGATCCTCGATCCCGTTTCTCCACCACAAATCTGTTCTGCCTGACCTTATCCAATGCAATTCTTTTACTTCTTTTTGCGTTCGACGAAGGAGAACGCATTCCTAATGCAGGCGAATTTGAAATATATGTATGTATGGACACGCTTTTCACCCCCCGCGAACTTGAATTGTGTAGGCTTCCTCACTGGCAAAAGAAAACGCTTTATTTTTCCGCAAAACAACGACGAAACTCCTCAAAACTTTGAGATTCGACAGGAAAAAATTAGAGCAACGTTTCACCTGATCAAAAGTTGATAATAATCTAGGTTTCAAGACATTTTTTCGCTTATTTGAAAGTTTGTTTACAAACAGAATTTGCAGTGCGCGCGCTACTTACGCCACCAAAACAGGTTCAAAAGTAAAGAAACGTTTCGGCCTAAATCCTGGTTATTTCGTGCTTTTTCTCAATTCTGTCATACAAATCATTTGTTGGGTTTGTTTGGTCTCATTCGGCAATTTATGACAAAAACAAGCGGTATTTTGAAAACTTTTCTATCAAAACAAATTTTGATCACGCGTAAAATCCTAGTATGCGTCAGATGAGCGGGAGAGAGAATCCGTTTTTTTGATCACGGTCTAACAACTTCAAATTTGCTTTATTTTCGCTCGAATAGCGGAGGAATCGCGATAAAAAAACTAATTTTGATTTTGAGACGTCAATAACTCATTATATTGACGGCGTTGGGAGAAAATATATTATTCGTATTGGGCTCCGTCGCCACTTGACTCCGCCAAATACGGAATCTATTTTCTTCCAACTAGCCGTCAATATCATGCGGTATTGACGCCTCAAGACCAAAATTAGTTTATATTAGCGAGCGTCAGGGACGGCGAACGGAAAGTGGTCATACTATTTTGGTGTTAAAAAGTGTTTTAGGCAGTATTTATGGTGTCTTAAAGAAGCGTGTACGAATTCTTTTGTGACTATGAAGGCAAATTTGGGATCTGTTTTGTCAAGTCGGCCACGTTCGAGAAGAAAGAGCTACTGCGTCATGTTGAATACCGAGGATGAATTCCGTCATCGCACTTCGGTTTTACTTCGCAAGGAATGTTACCTACCGAGTTGTGTAGCTCGGCCGGTCAGGATTTGTGGCCGTAAAACAAAATTACTGAGTTGTGTAGCTCAGGCGGCCATGATTTGTGGCCGTAAAACAAACTTTACGAGCTGTGTAGCTCGGCCGGCCATGATTTGTGGCCGTAAAACAAAGTTACTGAGTTGTGTAGTTCAGGCGGCCATGATTTGTGGCAGAAAAACAAACTTTACGCGCTGTGTAGCTCGGTTGATTTGTGATCGAGAAATAAACTTACGGAGCTCAAGCTCATTATGGTTTGTAGCATCTGCTCATTGTCTATCTAAGGGCCGATTCAGCCAGATCAGAGTCCTTACGTCTCTCGGGGAAATCAGCGAATTAGTTAGCTCAATCGGCAGTAGAGATTCCACTGCTGCAAATTGTAGTAATAAAAAATGGGGGTCACCAAGCTCGTTTTTGAGTTATTACAGCTTAAAGCTAAATTTAAAGGTGTTTTCGACAGGTCATATTGTTGCTATGGTAACCTGTTATAAAAAAGGATGACCGTAACCTGTTTACCAATGATTAGGCATTTGTATTATACCGTTATTGTATTATCGCTTGTTAAACAGTCTTTGGTAGTATTCATCTTTCTATGTGACATAGCATGACTGTAGAATAATTCGTGAGAATTAATAATTGGTATCAAAATTCAACATCTCTATCAAAGTCGAACGCATTTCACTGATCACTGATTATTGCTAGTTTTACCAATTATCACTTACATTATTTGTGATAGGAGGCAACAGTTTGAACTAAGAGCAAACAAAAACGTGATAGTCTTTTACGCAATTGTTTTTTCCCAAAGAAGCAGTTGTAAGGTCAAGTTTATGGTAAACATCGCTGGTAGGCAATTAGACGCAATTGTATTTCCCGCCAAACTTCCGCCATCTTCGTTTTGAAGGGAGCGCGAAAACTGCTCTCACATGAGCCCGTCATGCTGGAATGAAAGTCATTCCGGTTTCATGGAAACAAATCCGTGTACCTTAGTGCCAACCGATTTTCAATTGTGTAGAAAAATGAAATTTGAATTTTATTTTCGTTTTTCCCCGCCGGAAGGAAACGGAATTCAAATTCACACTCTGCTCTCGGTTTTTCTGTTTTCTATAGCTCTTTATAAAAAAAAAAACGGATTTTCATTTTCTTTTTCGTTTTCGTATAACTATTTTTTGTTTCCTTACGGGTGCTCTCAACATTGGCCGAAAACGAAAAACGACTTGTAATCCGTTTTCCAAATTCCATACGGAAGTGAAAATCGAAAAACGAAAATAAAATTTGAACTTCATTTTTTTACGCAAATAAAAATCGGTTGGCACTAAGGTGTACGGATTGAAACAGGCCCTAAGTTTGCTTCTTGGTCCGTGCTGTTTTTGTTTAATGCGACATAGCGAGAAGAAGTTATTATGTATGTTCTCACAGAATGGGTTCATATAATTTGCACGTTTTTCTCCTTGAACAAAGAAGCAGTTTGAGGTGTGTGCAGTCGACTTTCTATTAAGCGACCACTCTTGGTTCAAGACAAAGTGGTCGCGTAACAGAAAAGTCAAGAAAAGAAGGCAAAACCTGCTTCACTGGTTAGTGCTATTTATTATCTTATCAATAAGAATAATTGTCAATTTATTATTTGAACTATTCTGGGAGGATTTTCTTATGACAACGGTTAAACTATCCTAACCATTTTTACTCAAATTGGTTATTACTCGGGCTACTACCACAGGAAGCCCGAGTCTAGGTTTACCTTTTCGGTCTATCAGTCTATCGACAACGTCGCAAATCGGACTACCCGCAGAGGCCTTTGGGTATTGCTATTATGAAAACAAAGCTGCTAGCCTGCAGAGCAGGCGTTTTTTAACGAAAACTCGGAGGTACATTGATCGTGGCCGCCATCTTGAAAAGCAACGGAAAAGACTAAGGGGGAGGGGCGGTGGAAGGGGGGAGGGGCGGGGAGGCGAGAGGAGAAAACGCCTGCCAGCAAAGCCTATGAAATTACTGAACGCCCCCTAATAAGTCGCGCCTGACTACTTTTCCGGAAATGCAAACACAGCCAATGAAAATCGATTTCACTTCTTTTCCGGTAGCCTCAAATTACGACTCACGGAAAGCAACAGTGCCCTGTTGTCTGGGTTTCTTAGTTGTTGCCCTAAGAGAACGTTGAATTCATCTTCATGTTTACAGCACAAGTTAATCGAACACCTTCTAGGATCTACTGAAAACACAACAAGGGAGGAAAACAAACCTTTGACCCTTCCATGTTTCTACAGTGTGCGATTCACCGACTATCAGTGCAGCAAGATTCTGGTGTGGAGGAGTGTTGCTCCTTTTGAGCCGACCGAGGAACGGCTTCTCCAAAATTTCTTCTTCAGATCCAAAGATTAGCTGGTATTTGACGTTCTCTACATCTTCTAAACTGGCCTCCGAAAGAGATGTGGCCGTTAAACCCATCGCAGTTGCTTCGGACAATTGATCATGCACAATACTTTTAAGAGGGCAAACAACGATAACACATGCAGGTTTGCCTGTCAATATTTCTTTCAGCCGCACAAACAACTGAAAAATGAGGCTTTTTCCAAAGCCTGTTGGAAGAACTGCTAATAAATCTTGCCTCGACAACAGCGTCGTAACCGCTTCCTTTTGTTCCGATCGTAATTTAAGCGATATTCCCAATCCAGCGAGCGCAGAAAGAGCTTTCTCCAGGGCAGAATCGAAGTCTTCCAAATCCGGAAGTAGGGGGAAAACGACAGTTCTGGGCCAACACTTCAAGACAAAATCCTGCACGCGTGCAGGATCCAAAATGCGATCAAAAATCGTCTTAAAGGAATGACACTGTACATCCAAACACTCATCATGCCCAATCAACGTCAAACCGTCAAAGAGCTCCGCGCCATTGCCAAGGATCGCAAGATAGCCAAATATTATACGATGCGCCGGGGAGAGCTACTGGAGGCGCTGGGGATGGGTGAAGAGGTACCTAGTGGTGGAAAATGTAACCATGGCAGGCGTGAGGTTCAGTGTAAGGATTGTATGGGATCACAAATATGCCCTCATCTAAGACAGAAAGCGTATTGCAAAGAATGTGGTGGTAAGGGTATATGTATTCATGATAGAGTAAAGTACTCTTGCAAAAATTGTGGTGGTTCCCAAGTATGTTCTCATGGTAGAACTAGGTACAGATGTAAAGACTGTGGGGGAAAGGGCATATGCGTTCATTACAAACGTAAAGATCGTTGTAAAGATTGCCTCGATCTTATGAAGTCACAGTAATATGGTGTGCATTTTTGTAACGCGAACCACGTTACAAAAATCATATCGAGTCAATCAACGAAACAAAGCCCAACCCAATCCACCAAATACGATTATCAATGCAAAGATGTTTATTTCATGTTGTGTGTTTTCAGGCTCTTTGATTTCAGGTTTAACATCCGTTATTGGTGTTTTCACCTGTACAGTTTCGGTTCTGGTAGCTGCATGTGGTAACATAACTTTCGAAGAGCCTAAGTTATGGCTTATCCCTACAGTCTTGGTCTCGAGGTTTACATTTGAGTTGATTCCGAACTTCATGTCACCCGTGGCCTTCATTAGGTTGTTGTTGTAACCAACTATACTCTCCGTGTTTATGATCATATTACTGGGCATTAACCAAACTCCAGGTGCGATTGCCAGATCCAATCTCAACTTCGCTTCCTGGGTTGCGAGTTGGTACCTTTGTACTGAACTTGATATGTCGTTCTCAATCACACTGCTTTCAAACAGAGCCAAGAACTCTTGCTGTGTTTCAATTGCCCCACCGCCCGTGCCCACAATCGAGTTTCGTGTATTGACTTGTGATCCTAGCACACAGTAAACGAAGGCCTCAGCAGATCGATTCAGTCTACCCAGCCCAGCCTTGGTGAGCCCATAACCACTCGTTGGGATGAACCAAGCATACTTGTACTCAGCAAAGTCATCATTGCGAATGAATGAGATGAGGTTACCTTTTTCTTTCTTACCACCATCATCTGAGAATTCACCACCATCACCAGGCCATTGGTTTGCGTCTTCATCATAGTTTCGAATCAAATGTACATTTTGAAATCCCCCACCTCTTCCATGGTAACCAGCACCATAGTCAAGGAATATATCACCAAGACCATGGTTTCGCCCGCCTTTCCATCTGAAATCAGAACCATTAGCGATACCGAATTCAGCGCATAATCTTTGGTATGCAACTTTACTGTAAGGGTTGTTAGCTATGGCAAATGGCTGTTCATCTGGCAGAGGTACATTCAATTCGTACAGTATTCGCCTTATGGTGAAATACACATGAAACTTTATGAAGCCAGCCACCACTTTGGGGTAGTTCAAACTTTCAAATGGGCTGACACCACAGCCAGAGGTCGCACACCACACTGCAAAGTTCAGTTGTTGAGGCCAGTAGTTCATGTCGGGGGAGTTCAACCATTTTCGACTTTGCTTACCAAACTTGAAAGTTACAACTTGGGAGGTGAATATGTTACGCATCTTGGCGGTGAATTTCTTCGTATTGGACACGTATATGTCTAATGACGTCAGCATGTTTGTGGTGTTACTTGTGGGTTCGTCAAAATCAATGGCTGGAATTGGGTAGGAGCGATTTGTCATGGTTAGGCTCTTTGGGAATGGGCTTGATGTATCATCGAATCCCAAATCAATCCATAGTAGTAGTTTGAGACCTGGTCGGAGGCCATCAGTCCATGTCTTGCCAGTGGGGTCATCATAGGACATGATTGTCATTCCGTTATGTTTCCATATAATGTAACCTCCATATTGATCAGCTATGAATTTGAATCGGTCAAGGTCAGCTTTTGGGTACTTATTTTTGAAGTCGTTTAGTAAGCCCATCTTCTATCCAGAATTTGGATAGAAGAGTTCATGATTTTAAGTCATTATGTGACATAGTAATATATAGCACTAGCCAAACCAAGGGTCCAGTGTATTGCAGAACATACAACAACCACATACAATCTTTTGTTCGATTCCATGATCTTTTCTTCATCAATAGCATTGACTTGTTTGTTTACAACGGTTTTATTTGCATTATTACTACCGAACTTATTTCTGAACATGTTAAATCCCTCATCAATCAAATCGTTGAAAGCATTTTCAACGGATTTGTATTCCTTTGTTTTCCCAATATTTATACTAGCACGTTCTAGTGATTTGAGTTTCTCTTCAATGGATTGAGTGGTCATGGTTATGTTACTAGCATATCAAGCTTTAAGCCTATTTGGACTAGTAGATGTTTTGTTCATAAACTATAGTTATAGTCCTCCTTTTAGTTCTTTGAGGATTTCTTGGCGTACTCTCTGCCTCAATACCAATGGGTCCTCCCCATCCATATTTTTTTGAGCTTTAGACCGTATCTCAGCCTTTAGCTTTTCAAACTTCTTGAGCTCTTCTATGATAAGCGAGAATTCTTCATCAGAGATCTTATTGTCACTAAGGGCTTTGGAAACCAGGTCTTCAATGGTGTTTATTTTGGATCTGGCCAGTGTGATGGTGTTTTGATGCTTCACAGCTTTCTTTGACAGTCTCTTGGATATTTGTTGCAAAGCTATGGATGCACACACAAATACGCCACTTACCACACCCAATGGCACAGATGCGATGATTCCGACTCCACTAAGCGATGTGCCCAATCCACCAGCCGCCAAGACGCAAGATAGTATACCACAGGTCGAGCTTGCGTTTATGAGCGCGCCTTTGGACCGGTTGTACTTTTTGAGTACCATCTCGTAGTGATTCAATTCAGCCTTCAGCTTATTCAAAATGTCACAACATTGTTGTAATCTGAAAGTAGCGCCATCAGGGGGAGGCGCCGTCGGAGGCAAGTTGGGGTAGATTCCTTTGTACTCACCCATGTTTGGTTACAGTTCTCACGTACTTTTAAAATGTTATTTGAATCTCAAACTGAAGGTGATTGGAGACCCATTCAGATTCAATTTGTTCCATTCAATGTCGAGGATGCTCAGATCGAAGTGATTTACGGGGGTTTTGGATTTGTGAACGGGAATGACTGGATAATCCTGTGATGGTATGTTGGCAAGGAGTTGTGAGGGTGAGATCTTCACAGGGCCTGTAAATCGAGCATTGTTCATATAGGATGACTGGTTATTCACTAGACTGCACATAAGTCTCAGGGGCTCCTTGATCTGGAGATTTGTGGGGTATAACTTGCCAGGCGTTATGACTTCGGGTAAACCCAGAGCAACTTGCAGTCCTCTCGTAAGTTTGATGTTGGAGTTCTTGTTGGAGTACAAATAGTCAACAGTATCGGTCTCAATGATCGATAGCTTGGCCTTATCCGTATCATTGAGAAATATCGCGTGTATACCACGCAGAGAGTATGTACCGGGTTGGATTATTATGAGGGGTCGATTTTCCTCATTGAGTATGCCTTGGCGATCCTTGAAATTCACCAATCGTTTGGGTATATTACAACCCAGAAGTTGTATCTCTCGAACCTTGTCCAGGGGAGGGTCCAAGTACACCCTGGTTTCAGACTCGTACATTGTTATGCTCAACATTTACATTAACGACGCCTCTTCTTTAATTCGTCCACAAAGTACACTACAACAGCGAGGATGAACAGCCAAGCGTTCTTACCCAGGAATGAAATGACCTCCCCAGCGGTCTTGAACAGGAAACTCACGATCGCCCCCACCATACCGGGCAATAACTCACCAAGTTTCTTACCGATGGTCTTCAGCCCGTCCCCCACACCTTTGCCCAATCTGGATAGGCCCTTGGAAAGATTAGACACGATAACGCCAATGACCACACCAACGGCGCTCACAACTGCAAATACCGTGAAACCATATTTCTTGAAGATCGCTTTCACTCCATCTCGCAATGACATTCGCTCCTGGATTTGCTCATTCTCACCTTTCAAGTTAGCTATCTCTTGCTCTTGTTCAACAATTTGTTCCTCGATGGTCTCTATTTGACTTACTTCTTCCGGGGTTTTCAATGCCTTTTCTCGATGGAATCTTACCGTCTCCTTCAATTTACTAACGAACCCTTTTCTCTTGGTTATCTCACCATCATTGGCTTCCACAATTTCTTCCGCGCTTGGACCTAACTCTTTTGTAATTGTTTTGGGTAAACCTTTGTTCACATCACCATTCGCATCGAATAATGGATGCCATACATTTCTGTCTGGATCTCTGCCAGTGATTTTGACAACGATTTTACCCCATTCATTGTATTTGAAAAGGAACTTGGGTTTGGCATTTGGGAATTTATCTACAATCTTGGTCCAGACTTCATCTTTGTTTTGTTCCATAACCTCCATCTCTATATCTTCACGTGGTAATTGAAGATACCCTAATTTACGTCTAGCACCCTTGGTCGTGGATGTTTCCAAGACTTTGTCTGGTGTTGGAGGCTGCCTACCAAGTAGCGGGGTATCTTCGAAATCATCGGGATCTTCTTGTTTGTTTTCTTCCCCCAACCCGAAAGGATCGTTTTCTTCTTCTCCTTCAGGATAAGCAGTTGCCATATTTGATGTCGAATATGGGAACTTCTAAGTTAGTTTATCGCACCCACTTGCTAACTATAAATACCAGGATTAACATCCCAACCGCGACAAAAACCATCTGAGCCATTCTTTGGTCTTCATTCGGTCGGTAATAGTCGGAGAACTTGGGAGGATCGCCTATTTGATTGTACAATCTCATCGCTTCATCCGTCTCCGATATGTTCTCGGATGCCTGGTCAGCATCACTCTTCCTCTTATTCATAAAGTCAATATATGCCAAGCGCCTCTTTTCATGCGCAGCGTAATCTTTTTGGTACTCCTCCATTGCTTTGTCATGCCTTTTCCTTTCCTTTTCGAGTTCTTCGGGTGATGATCCAGTGAGGGTATGTGTTATGTAGGTACCAAAACCGAGGGCAACTGCATTGGCGATTGCACCTCCGATAACGATCGCTATAGTCGCCATTTGTCAATCTATTTGGGATTCCTTAATTTAATGTTGAAAAAGTCCTCCAACTTGGGACCGTCCTTCAAATGATCGAGTACAGCCATACTGAACCCTTTCTCGTCAAAGGATATTACGGGCCCATCGCCATCTTTGGTAATGAAGTCACTCAAAACAGGCCCATCTTTCATATACTCATTCAAGGCAAGTTTGAATCTTTTAGGATCAAGTGTCACTGTGGCCATTACTCAAAGCTCTTTTGGTAAGATCTTTTGATCTTCTAAATAAGTTTTGAGGTACATACTCGCGGACAAAACAGCGACCCATTTGGCGTAATTCATGATATTGGACGATGGATCGCCCAGTAACGATTCTTTTCTCTCTCTCTCTCTCTCTCTCAGGACCTTCTTACCCACATAGCCCACAGCAGCAGCGAGTCCCATTAGAACTGCAGAATCTGTAACAGTCTTCACAAGCTTGTTGTCTGACATTTTGTGTATTACATCAGCTCGTCATTTAAGCTGTTTTCTCTATTTGAGGGTCTTTCGACCTCATTCATGTCCTTGACAGGAGGTGGTTCGAAGGTTACAGAAGGTACGAAGTTGGGTATTCTGTCTTTGTATCTCTTGTATAAAAAATAACCAATCCCTCCTATTATGGAACCACCGATTAACAAATTCTCGAAGGATAGGCTGGGCCAGGCATCATCCTTTTTCACCAATGCATCTTGCTGCGGCTGCTCCTTTTCTTTCTGACTATCTGCATCCCGTTGCTCTTTTTCCTTCAATGCATCCTTAGCCTTCTTGTGGTACTCGGCCAGTTTCTTCCCGGCCTCCACCTTCTTGGGATCCTTTACTCTATCCTTGACATCGGGTTCTCTTGTGATTTGCTCAACAGGTTGCTCAGACATGTTTGTATCTCTGTTATCACTAAGCTTTAACTCTCCTAATAGGTTGTCTATTAGGAGAAGTACGTCTTAATTAACAATGTTCCAACACATACTCATCTTCATCTTCTGATTCTTGTGGCTCAGCATCATTGGGAGCCAACATACGAGGTTCCGATTCTTGCGGTGTGGCATCATTGGAGGGTAACAGGCTAGATTCTGGTTCTTGCGGTGTGGCATTATTGGAGGGTAACATTCGAAAACTAGTCATGCTGTTGAAATCACTTGGAGTGAAATTCATCTCAGTGACACGAAGACGGGCTGAGGCACCGTACCCGGTCTGCCCGTGGGATCCCCAGAATATACCATCCCAACGGACAACAGGATGACCAAAACCGCTTACATACTTGTCGGGTTGCCACATGTATTCAAGTGGGTTAACCATTTCATCATCTGGGCCGTATACACAAGTTGTGGATAGGATGTTGCAACCCTTACCCCAGGTTATGAATTTGAGGTAGGCACGTTGTGGGCTGCTTGTGTCCTTTCTCTTCTCACCCGTTTGTTGGTCCGTGATGTTTGTGTAATCGTATATTGGCTTCACAGCCAATGACCAATCATTTTCACTCTTGGCAGTCATGTATGCATTGAAAGTTGCGGGTGGAACGGACCTCTCTGATTTTGGTTTCTTGCAAAACTTTTTGAGTGCATTCAATGTGATCTTCACTACATTGTCAAGTGCTTTTCGAGTCTTGATCTCTTCGGTTGTTGGGCAATCCATGGTACCAATCGATGTCATTGGGTATGAAATTTGGAACCCCTCCAGAGTCTCAAGTCTGCGACTGTCTTTGTCGGTTCCAAATGGCCACACCCCCGATATACCCGAAAAGAATTGCTTGGACAATTCAATGAAGATTGGTCGCTTCGCACCGTTGGGACCTTGTACGTAAACATCTGAACTAACCCATTGGTTTTGTGGTTTACTTTGGCCTTTGTTGAAGGATTTACTCTTGGGTTCAGAAACAACAATGGTGTTCCAGTCAAAATCAGAGTCAAGTGCAATGAAGATTGGTTCACTCATGTTTCAACACTTTACCTTTCGGTTATGCCATAGTACATAACTCTCTTTAAGCCACTTTGTATTTCACCACTAAGTGGCTCACAAGTGGTTATTTAGTCCTAAAAGTTGTGTTGGGGCTTTGCTGCTTAGGTCTCTTAGTAGGTCATCTACTAAGAGGCTCAAAATCGGTTCTTACATATTCCATCGTTCTTTCATGTCTCTCAATTCCTCGTGGTCAATACACCAGTCTAGCACTCGATCGGGATGCCATGCTGCATCCACTAATTCATCAAGAACACTTTTGAATTCTACTTTATGGTATTGCTTGTCAAAGCTCAAAATTGCTGCAGGGATTAGTTTATCGAAAACACGTCTGAATTCTTGTCTATGGAATTCCTTTTCATAGTTCAACATTTTGACTCTAATGTATGAAAGATTAGACTCCATTCAATTTGCAACATGATTAACCATAGGTCTAGCCAGACTAGGGTTTTCTAAAACATCCTCTAGATCCCAATCCCAATCCCAATCCTCATCATCATCATCGTCATCATCATCATCATCATAATAGGGTCCAAATATGTCACAGTCATCAACTTTTCTATCAAGACACACTTGGAGTCCATCCATCAAAGCATTCCTAATCCTAGATCTCAAAACTCTCACAATACGATTGACTGTATCATCCATAGAATCAACATCATCATCGTAATGGTCTACTATCATCTGTTGAAAATTCTTTTTGTTTTGTAGCTCAAAATTAAACTCAAGTCTTGTGTATCTAGGGTTGATTTTCTCGAAGCAATCAAGAACCTCTGGTCCTACTCCATTGAAGAATGCATCAAAGTCAGAGTCATTCTCGTTGGCATATACGGTGAATATGTCGAAACGTGTTTCTGCGGTTTGCATGATGGGGTGCTTTTCCCATGGCATAAACAGTCTTGAAGACACTTTTCCTAGAATCCACTTTAGTCCTCGAGTTTTGTTGGGTCTTGCTCAAGTTGTGTTGGAGTGGTGCTTAGTTCCTGCTCAAGTTGTGTTGGATTGGTGCTTAGGTCCTGCTCAAGTTGTCTTGGGTATCCATCCTCTCTCAACTTGAAGTGATTTGCAAAATGAACAAATGCAGAAAGTAATGCTGTGAGTCTTCCACCTTTGAGTACAAGCGAACCAGATAGATTTGAGATCTCCTTCATTATCAATTCATCTTTCTTACAATCTTCCACAAGAGCCTCTTTGTCATCTATACTTCCGTAATTTCTCAAACCGTGATCCAAAGCCTTAGCCATCAATTTAAAAGAGGAGCCCGCCAAGCAATCGGCAATCTTCTTGCCCGACTTAACTTGGTACGTTTTGTAATACTTTTCCACATCCTTGTCCGATAGTTTGGTTACGTCGGGGAGGTCCATGACCACACCCGTGTATTCTTTTGTCGAACCCGTACAAGCCAGGATTGAAAGAGATTCCCTCTTTGACTCCAAATCATCGATTGGTGATGGTGTTGTACCAACTGATGCTTCACCGTTCAGTATCTCTTCAGGGTTAGCCATGTTTGGCCTCGGACGCGGGTATCTCTAAGTATTTTTCAAACGGGTGACGCAGTGAAAAGCAAAGTCTGGCGTACTTTTCAGTCTCGAGTAGCTTCTTGTACCTCTTGCGTTTTTCAGCATCTAATGCACCACCATATTCCTCAAATAACATTTTCATCGCGGTTTCAGACGGGTTGTAAAACGACACCACGCATGCGACATTCTCTCGGAAGGGTTTCGAGATCGATGTGAGCTGTTGGGTGAGAACCCACACGGATATGCCAATGTGCCTCCCGGAGAAGGCCAGATTGATGAATTTGTTTGTCCGGTTCTTCAAGTCTTTCGAAACAGCGCAATCGTCGAGTATTATGAGTGTGTTCTCACCTGAGAATAACGTTGAACAAAGCGCTAGCAAATAGTCAATCTCGTCCTCATTACTGGAATCTGGTGAGAATACCCAAAATCTCTTGTCCCCCTTTGCAAAGCCTCTGTAAGTCTTGTTGTGGATGTAAGTGGGGCAGATCAAGACAATGTGGTCGAACACGCCCCTAAAGTGTCCTCGAAGCTGGTCCACTATGTATTGAGTCTTTCCACAATTCGTAGGTCCCGTAATGATACAGTTGAATGGGATTTTGTCCACTAACTCATTCATAGTTTGATTGTGTTTAGTACGTTATCTCTCTTAAGTTTGAGTTCTTAATTGACATGGCAGCGTCAGCAACCACGAACATGTAACAGGTAAGGACCCTGCCTCCTCTCTTCTCCCTGTTAATCTCGAGTCTTATGCCATCCCGAGTACTAGTCAGCTCCAAACCGTTCCCATGAACATCGTTGTCAGGGTAAGTCCTCAGATCGATCCACAGAGCAAACTTGTTCGTATAGAAATCAGACTCCTTGATGGAATCATCGATACCAACTCGTTTGATTATGGCCTGCCATAAATCAGTTGGTAACATGCCTTTCGAATAAAGTTTGTTTGGTACCCCATCTTTGTCAATCTTGACCGATGTGATCTTTGGGTTTGCAAAAATCTCAGAGTCCCTGGCACCTGCTGCATATGGGGCTGTGAAAATACATATTATCCCAGTCATGGACTTCCTGGGCACGTTAATATGCTCATTGATCACACCATCAGTGTTCTCAGAGATTGGGAACGTTTTGTGAAGAAGTATCTTCTCATACAAGAAAACCCTTCCATTCTGGTACGAGGCAATGGCTTGACTGGCTAATCGGTCACTTGATATGCATTGATACTCCAGCTCCATATTTGTTAGTTTGTAATCAGGTGGTGTTTCAGCGTTTGAGTAAACGACGACATCAGAGACCGGAGCTAGAGTTATTTCGAATTTGAGTGGATGTGGTAAGGCTTTTGGATAGAAGATTCCATGATCTTTCAGTATCGCGTGGTCCAATGGTATTTCGTACCTGGTGTTATGGACTGCACCTAGAGTATTTTCTGCTGCATTTGAGGTAACTTTGTCACCGGCATTGGTTCTGATTTTCCTTACATTCTCGGTTGATATGCCCTGTCTCAATCTGTTATTGCGATCGGTCTCTGACAAAAACAAATCGTGTTAAGTCTTGAACAAATCAAACCTATCAATGTCCTCTATGATTTCACCCCCGAATAGAACCCTGTATCGTGAAACCAGGTTCCTTCCCAAGTTGTTGACAAGTGTGTTGTTCTTGTGTCCTGTCACGTTCATATCGAAGGTGATGTACACACTGCCAGGCACAATCACTAGGTTGTCGGCCAGTTTTGGTATTTCAATGTATAATGTCTCGCCAGGATTGGCTGATGAGGGGTTTAGCGTGATCCGATTTAATGAGGTCTCGGCCCTCAAACCTTTACGCATCCTGGGAACACGATCAGTATCAAGAATGTATGATATTCCAGCCATTTAAGTGCACTGAATCTTGTTGTAAATGTCTAGTGACGATGGTTTAAGTCGATTATACTACTCTACCGATGGATACTGGAAAGGGTACTCGGCCATAGCAAAGTTGGCGAGTGCGGCCAAAGTGACCGAAAGTGTTGCTAGAGATTGGTTGGAGAAGCAAGCATTGTGGCAGATTTATGTTCCTCCACCAAGGTATATACCCAGACCACATTGGGTCGTTGGCAAACCAAATCAAATTCATCAAGCGGACTTGCTGTTTCTTCCTCACGATACAGTGAGAAGAAAAACATACCGCTATGCGCTGGTTGTGGTTGATGTCGCGTCTAGGTACAAAGATGCTGAGGCTCTGACCTCCAAAGATAGTGGTGAAGTGGCCAGGGCGTTTGAGAGGATTTATGCTCGGAGGCTAAAGTGGCCAAAGACATTAATGGTGGATCCCGGTAGAGAATTCATGGGTAGTGTCACTCACTTGATGAACAAGCATCAAGTAGACGTACAGCGACGTAAAGCTGGTAATCATCGAGCGCAGGCTTTTGTAGAGAGGGCCAACAGAACGCTTGGTGAGAAATTGTTTAGCCATCAATATGCGCAGTTGGATCCAGCTTACCTTTCGATTCCCCTATGTTCCTCACAAATAAATGACCATCGTATCCGGATAGGTTATGGAATATAACTGGTATGAAATTAGGCACCTTGTAATTCAAGTTGCACTCCTGGTGCGCTGCTCCTCTGTACCACTAAGATGACAATGGTCCAACACCTTGTCATGGCCAAGCATCGATCCGCAGATGTGACAATGTGTGGCATTTTCATAGGCTATTCTCTCATCCTGACTGACACGAGGATTTTTGGATAGCTTGAACCTATCATAGAGTTGTTTGACATCCGACTCCAAGCTCTTCATAAACATCTTGGGTACATCTTCGTCTGGTGACTCAGCTGTGTGCCTCACAAGTTTGGGTTCGAATATAGCGTTATCAAAGCACTTGATCAGGTAACAGAAACCTGATGGTTTATGCTTTTGATATCTATTGGTGAAGCTCCTACCCTCATCTTGGTAACAAGTATACATCTTTTCAGTGTAGCACTCAAAATCTGCATACACAACAAACGGTACCTCCATCTTCCTGTTGTGATTCTTGAAACGGAAGAACTGCGGGCTCCCATCTTCGTTCATGGGGACTGTCGTCTTGACTGCTTGATGATTACTGCAGAACTCTAGATGCTTGTCCAGTGAGGATTGTGTATTGAATGGGTTAAGACATCTGTGGCAAAAGTATTTTCTACCATCGTGTTTATCAACTTGTGATGACAAAAGCCTACTCAAGTTCTTAATCCAACAGTAGTGATTCGTTTCATCTTTGTGTAACAAAAGTAAGTTTATCACTGTCACCTCTCGCCTCTTACTGATTCTCAAAACGTTCACCTCAGACTCGTATCCATATACGTTAATGGCGTAAGGATTTTGCTTTTCAAACTTGGTAATGTCCCTTAGTGTAACAGGGAACTCCATTCCCGTCCAGTCAAACTTCTCAGAGTTCTTTCTCATCTCAGCATTCAGTCTTTCACCGTGATTCTCTTTGGGAAATACAGCAGATGTCACCGCCCACTTGAAACACTCATGGTCCTTCTCATTCTTGACATTGACTATAGCCTTCTTATCAGCCAGAACCTTTGGTAGAGGTATGTAAGAAGTCCCAGAGATAGGCTCAAATGGATTAATGTCTATATCAAAGTACTCAACTCGATCAAATTGCCACCCAGACTGTTCACCTTCAAACTTCGCAACCTTTTCAAGTTGTAATTCCGTCATTGCATCGAATAAGTTATTCGTGTCAGTTGAGTCCGTTACTATCTCAAGGTTAGTATGAAAGTACCCCTCAGTGTATTCAACTCTACCCGTAACAAGATCCTCTTTTACGAATCTACAGGTTAGTATAAACTTCACCTTGATGGGTTTTCTTCTAGTATAAAGTAACTCCAAAACCTTTGATTTTATTTTCTTGATGAACTCTCGAGGACCGTACCCCCTCTTACCATCGATCCGATAGGTCTTGAAGAACCCTTTCATTGCAGTTTCCTTTTCTTTTACACTGAACGGCTCCTTTGCAGCCCAGATGCTCCTTATTTCCTCCTTCAACTTCCTGAGTTTCTCGCTCACAGGCTTTTTGATTCTCTTTGGTACATAATTCAAAATCCAATTCGCAAACTTATTTATTTTCTTTTGTACTTCTTTGTTATATCCCGAAAGAAGTGTTCTATACCGACTAGGACGTACGTATTTTGTGGGCCTAAGAATCGGGACATTTATTTCTGGGACAGGCTCATCGAGAACATCCGATGTTCTCCTACTACCACTAGGCACCTCAGGCACTGGAAGCCCCTCTATTAGTAACTCATTACCACCACCACTAGGTACCTCTTCAGGCATCCCCAGCGCCTCCAGTAGCTCTCCCCGACGCATCGTATAATATTTGGCTATCTTGCGATCCTTGGCAATGGCGCGGAGCTCTTTGACGGTTTGACGTTGATTGGGCATGATGAGTGTTTGGATGTACAGTGTCATTCCTTTAAGACGATTTTTGATCGCATTTTGGATCCTGCACGCGTGCAGGATTTTGTCTTGAAGTGTTGGCCCAGAACTGTCGTTTTCCCCCTACTCCGGATGAATGAAATTTCGGATGAATCAGACTACAATACTCCTCTCGAAGGGCCCGTCAAAAAAAATAAATGTCCCCTTGATTGGCAGCTAGCAATCAAACATCCGAAACCGCACCAATCAGAGTCCCCGTCGATTTAGTGTACGGGTTCGCCAAACGAACAATGGCTGCGGGGCAGGCAGGCGTATTTTTTTTCCTCCCCTCACCCTCCCCCTCCCCCTCTCCTATTTTAAACCCATCAGCCTCTCCCTTAAAATCAGTTTTTGACTCGTCCCAACTCTCTGGTAGTTTTAACGTCCAAGATGGCAGGACAACGTTATTCCTGAAAACAATTCATGGATCGCGCTCCAAAATACGCCTGCTTTGCAGGCTACAAAGCTGCGCACGGGGTCATCAAGTTATTGCACCGTCGATGTTGGATGCGAAAGATCTGTGCCCTGCTTTTGTTCGGGTTTCTCCTTGGAATGCTCATATCGCTTTTACAAACGCAGACGCCGTTCGCGGTAGACCTACCCAAAACTACAACAGTGAGCACTTTTCGGCCACGTCGTTCCGCGAACTCAAAGAGAACTAAATGATAGCCATGAAAGCAAACTATGAAGCTGCGATAAACTCTGAACTATCTTTGAAAGCCAATGTTATGCACATGAGTACTACTAACTGCTGTATTGTCAGCTACTGTTGTCATTGGGATCCAAAAGCTGAAGTTAATACACGAATTTTTACAGCGACAAGACAGACGCGTCGTTGGATGCCTCGAGTCAACAATTTGTTCAAGACAACATTAGGCGAATAAAGGAGGTTATAAGGATTTTTTTCATCTAATTTAAATTTTGGTAACATTTTTGAATGAAGTTTTCTCAATTACGGTCTGTCTCATGCGTGGTCGCGTGGAAAGTAGTTGCAAGACAAAGACTTGACAACAAAAGCTTGATAACGCTCAAAGTTAGATTACGCTTGCAGGTGAAACGGTTGACGTTACAAAGGATTGCTAGACACAATGTTATTTAAGACTGTTTCTAAAATCTATTTAACTTGTTGTTTGTTTATAATAAACAGGGGTGGATCCAGAGTAGTTCAAGTGATTTCCAGAAATCACTCAAATGTTTCCAAACCTGGGTTTGTTATTTCTCAGGTTGTTTCTTGAAGCTCAAGAAATCAATTATCCTTCTTGTTGCAGTGTTTATTATGAAATAAAACAAAGAAAAAAATCGTCGAATCTCGTTTTACCGTCGATTACGCAGCAAACCCAGTCCATTCCGAACGAATTTGACGAATCTCCGTTCGCGCGCTTTCGTCCTTTGTCGAGACTTCGGAGAACAACACGAAAAAAATCGTAGGCACGACCGGACAAAATTTGTACGCAGTGGGTGGGAGTGGTTAGTTTATCGATCTTTCCACAAATCACTCAAAACCCTCTTCTATTGGCCAGAATCACTCGCATTGTCTTGCGAACTACTCAAACTCGGTTGTGATTGGCTATCCAGGACGCAAACTACCGTGCAAACTACTGACAATCGTATATAAAGGGAAGCCTCTCCCCGAAAGTCCCTCGTTTGTTCTTGCTCCGATCAGAGTTCATTGTTAAAGTAACTTCCTACGGAGGAAGACAAGGGAAATTTTAATTATAAATGATGGTTCGAGGCGATCCAGTTTGTCGGAAGGAGGACTGTTCACAGTATGATGTTGGCTTGGTTTTCAAGGAAATCAACTCATATTCGGACCAGGACAAGTTCAAGTTCATAGAGAATGTGTGGAAACCAGGTGAGCTATTTGATTTCCCAGCGTCAGTGGAATGTTCGAATTCTAGCCGTCATTTTGTGTGGAGCTGGCTGAAAAGATTTCCCTGGCTAGCATACTCTAAATATGTCGATGGTGCTGTTTGTTTTGGAGTCCATTGTGGGCGAAATACGAATAAACTAGACAAATTGTTCAAGTCTCCACTCACACTTTGGACGTCCGCCGTTTCACGTTTTACCAAACACGCCAGCGGGAAATGTGAGATGCATAATTTTGCAGTGATCGCAATGGAGAATTTTCTGAGAAACATGAGAAGAGAAGCGGTTCCAATTGATCAGCAGATCAACAATTTACTTCAACAGCAAATCAAAAGAAATCGCGAAATTCTGAAATCCCTTTTTAAAACAATAATTTTCTGCGGAAAAAACAACGTAGCCCTCAGAGGTACACGAGATGATGATCGAGGAAATGGCAGTCTTTCCGGTAATTTCCATGCACTGTTAGAATTTCGAATTGACAGCGGCGACCAAACACTAAAACATCACCTGGAAACCGCTCCCAGAAATGCGACTTATATTTCTAAAACCATTCAAAATGAGATGATTACAACTGTGGGTGCTATCATAGTGAATAATTTGTCACAGGAAAAGCAGGGAACGCAAATATTTTTCTATTATGTCTGACGAAGCAGCTGACATATCCAATAAAGAAAACCTTTCAGTGGTGATCAGATTTCTCGATTCGACCAAAACAGTCAGAGAAGAGTTTGTAGGATTCTACCTTTGTGAGGATATACTATACTTAAAATCCTGATCACTATTCCCATTTCATCGGCATCTTGCGAAAGGTCCATTTCAACCCTCCGAAATCTGAAGACTTATTTGAGAAGTACATGTACAATGGTCCAGGATAGACTGAATGGATTAGCACTGATGCATGCCCATAGGGAAATGGAATTAGATGTTGAACAAATTATAGATTTATTTGCTAATTTACATCCCAGAAGAATGAGAATGGAAAATATTTTAAATGAATAATTTTGTACCAGGCAGTCACTAGTTTTTCTAGAGTACTTGTGAGTTATGTTCCATCTGGATTGATGTAATCCTTAAACTGATGGAGAACAGTACAGATATATAACTGGTGTCTGTGGTACAATTGTATTAATACTTATATCTGGACGAAAAAGTCATTCTTCAATAGTTTTTAGAGTTATTTTTCCACTGACACTGGGTATTTGATAAGCTTAAATGGTTTTCACATATTCTCTCAGTCTGAGCTCATTGGACCACATCAATTTATGCACTGATCTAAAAGGCTGAAAAAGGCAAGTATGATTCCAACTTTTCAGTTTTGCTGATTCATTTCCACAACAATGTTTCTTAATATTCAGTAATAAATCCTTATTTTTTTTTCCTCCATTCCCACTTTGAGCTAACTGACCTGATTCCCATTGGAAAGTTATTGGCACCCCCACAAGCATCCAAGACAGCAATCCAGGCAGCAGATCTACTACATTTTCAAAAGTAGCCCTCAATCTTAATTCACATGCTAGACTCCTTAGACACAGAAAGGCAAATTTCTGGACAAAAAGAAATTTAATTTTATTCTGGTTTGTCTGTGTAAATACACAGAATTGATTTTTTGTACAGAATTATGCCTTTCTGAGGAGGTACTGTTAATGTGTCTGAATGGCTTAAATTGCTCTCAGAATGCAGGAAAATTGCATTCTGGGAGCACTAAATTTCAAATTTTCTTGGGTGAGCATGCCCAAAACCCCCCTAGTTAAGGTGCTGCAAATCACTCATGTTAAATCCTGGATCCGCCCCTGATAAAGTTCTTGGTAATTATGACCGCAAAACGGCTAACAAAGCTATTAACTCGGAGACTATGTTTGTCAGCCCGAATTCCCTCGGGCCTATTTTCAAAACCATGTCTGGATTCATTTCTTATCCAAACTCAACTTTTTTTCTTTCCTGCGTGTTCGTGTGGAAAGACATTAGCGGGAACAGGGCCAAAAAGGCTAAATCGGAAGAATAGTATATCCGATTGAGGTGTAATATTGTTGTTTTTCCCTCATATCGCTTTTTCACCTTCGATAACTGGCGTCAGGTTTCACAATTGTTTTTCTACCGTGGGAACCAAGATATGGGGCGCCGTTTGTAAATTTATTATTTGACCTATTTTGGGAGGATTTTCTTATGATTTACTTCATTATTTATAAATAACCATTTTTACTCAAATTGGTTATTTCATATAACCAATTTGGTTTCCATTGGTTATTTGATAAAACCGATCTTGTTTCCACTGGTTATTTGATAAAACCACTGTTGTGTTTTTGGTTATTTGATAAAACCATTTTTGAGTTTTTGGTTATATGATATAACCAACGCGGCCACATTTGGTTATTTGATAAAACCATTTTATGCGCTGTTTCACCAAAGTGTCAGGATGTTTGACACTACCCAGATTTATCACTAGCATTCGTGACTTTGTTGAAACAATGGGTTATTCAAGATCTTGGCGGGGATTACTTAGTTTTCATCAATAGCTCTCCGCGGCATCGTTACTTCTGCGGTATCGACTTCAAGCACATTTTAGTATTACCGTGGCCAACAACGACGACCTCGTAATATCCGGCTACAGCAGTTCCATTTCATCAAAATAAAACTCCTATCCCCACAACACTAGTCGAACAAGAGTTAAGGCTAATCCGGGTGAAACTCGAGCCGAAAAAAGCGTCTGCTCTCGCAGGCTAATCCTACAGGAAACTCATTTGAATTCAACGGAAAGAATTATCTACAGATCTCCAACAGATACGTGGTACTGCTGTTGGGACCAAAATGGCAGTCTCTTTCGCCGCGGCCAAAATCTTTATGGCAAAAGTTGAAACAGACATTCTAAGCCAAAGCGCAACATTTGGAAATGTTTCAGTCTCACTATGACAAAAAATAACAAAGTTCATGGAACAAGCTAACAAACATCACCCTACAATCAAATTCACGGCCAAAATATCAGATGCAGAAACAACATTCTTGGATAATAATGTGAACAAAGGCAAAAGATTAAAAAAAGAAGCTGTACGAGATGTACGCACTCCTTTAAAACCGACAGAAACGTCCAATATCACTCTTCATGTCACCGCCCCATGTGTCAAAAAAGGTCTTATCAAGGGAGAGGGCCTTGAGGCTGTTGAGAATAAACTCCTCTAATATTCAGTTTGAAGAGCGAGGTAGAAATTTCAGACAACACCTCAGAGATCACCCAGAGAGTTTGATATAGAAAACACTTTATGAAGAGATTAAGCCCTGTAACAAAAACACAAAGAAAAACAAACAAATCTTGCCTTTTGTACCACAATACCAACTCATCCGGCCGAAAGACTGGCATTTGATTGAAAGCCAACCATTGCAAAAACAAATTTTTAATTATATAAGAAAGGACATTCTTTACAAGACATACTCGTGAGGGCAAAGCTGCGAGAATGGCTAAAACACGAACTTGGCAGTCGGGCACGCCCGTCAACATAAAATGGATGTCAACATAAAATGGATGTCGTAAAACTAAGGTAATTCCGGCCAAGATCTTGAATAACCCATTGTTTCAAAGTTGCATGATCGGTATGCGGGTCAACAAAGTCACGAATGCTAGTGATAAATCTGGATAGTGTCAAACATCCTGACACTTTGGTTATTTCATATAACCAGTTTCATGAAACGGCGCATAAAATGGTTTTATCAAATAACCAAATGTGGCCGCGTTGGTTATATCATATAACCAAAAACTCAAAAATGGTCTTATCAAATAACCAGTGGGAAACAAGATCGGTTTTATCAAATAACCAATGGAAACAAACTTGGTTATATGAAATAACCAATTTGAGTAAAAATGGTTATTTATGATAATTTAACCACTGAGCTAAATTATCATAAATAATGAAGTAAATCATAAGAAAATCCCCCCAAAATAGGTCAAATAATAAATTTACAAACGGCGCCCCATACCAAGAAAGCTGATTGCTCAACATTAATCGGATAAGTAAACAAACACAATTATTACTGAAATTTCTGTAAAACCTTAGACATCTTTCCAATAAAATCGCTCAGGTTAAACACGACGTCGACAAGAATTGCGGTGCGATATACAGTCTAGTTGGTTTTTTGCGGTCGTGGAACCAGCCATATATATAGTATACAATATATACAAAACTTAGGCGTAAACTGACATTCACGTTTAGCCGTATTATCAAATGTAGCCCGAGTGAACGCTCCCGAAAGCGTCTAGTTTCAAATTCAATTTTGTTTCTTACTGGTTATTGTTTTTTGGTTATATAACCAAAGGGGCCACACGTGGTTATTTGATAAAACCATTTTATGCGCCGTTTGGTGAAACTGGTTATTGGAAATAAAAGTGTCAGGATATTTGGCACTATCCGCATTTATAGCTTGCATTCGTGACTTTGTTGGCCCGCATAACGTTCACGCAACTTTGAAACAATTGATTATATTTATTCAAGATCTTGCCGGGTAAACTAAGGAGCATGCAAATTGGGCTTATGGTATTCGACGAAACGAAACGAAACAATTGGTAATCGACGAAACGAAACGAAACGAAGCGAAACGAGGGTGGCTCAGTCAAATTAACTGAAATTTAATTTGAAGATTTTAGTTCGTTTTCACGCGAGAATGATCATTCTTTATGTTTACAATTTTAACGGGTAAAACTGTTATTGATATCCAAACTACTACAACAACAGAAAACGTTTATTGCGGGTTTTCTTTGTTGACCAAGCCACCCTCGGTCGAGGGAAATTTGACCTCGGACCAACGCCGTGTCTAGTTGCCGTATCACAGTGTCCGGAGACAGAAGGTATTTTGGACATCTGCGGTGTCCCTGAAGGCATGAAAGCGAGGCGCCTTATTTCAAAATCATTCATGAATCGTTTCTTATCCAAACTCAAGTTTTTTTTTTCTGCGTGGTCCTGTGGGAAGAGATTAGCGGGAACAGGGCCAATAAGGCTAAATCGGAAGAAAAGTATATCCGGCGATTGAGGAGTAATATTGTTGTTTTTCCCACATATCGCTTCTTCGCCTTCGATAACTTGGAATCAGATGAATGGCATCAAGTTTCACGACTGTTTTTTACCGTGGGAACCAAGAAAGCTGATTGGTCAACATTAATTCGATTAGTAAACAAACCCAACTATCACTGAAATTTCTGTAAAACCTTAAGAAAACTTTCTGATAAAATCCCTCAGCTTCAACACGACGTCGACAAGAATTACGGTGCGACATACAGTCTGGTAGGTTTTTTGCGGTTGTGGAACCAACCATATAGTATACAATATATACAAAACTTAATCGTAAACCCACATTCACGTTTGTTCGAAGCCGTATTATCAAGTGTAGCCCGAGTGAACGCTCCCGAGAGCGTCTAGTTTACATAACAAACTCGTAACGTGAGCTTATGACACCTGTGATTTTCATTTTTACAAGTTACAGTACTCGTTTCGTTTCGTTTCGTTTCGTCGAATACCATAAGCCGTCAAATTTCCCTCGACCGAGGGTGGCTTAGTCAACAAAGAAAACCCGCAATAAACGTTTTCTGTTGTTGTAGTAATTTGGATATCAATAACAGTTTTACCGTTAAAATTGTAAACCTAAAAATGATCATTCTCGCGTGAAAACGAACTAAAATCTTCAAATTAAATTTCAGTTAATTTGACTGAGCCACCCTTGTTTCGTTTCGTTTCGTTTTGTTTCGTTTCGTTTCGTCGATTACCAATTGTTTCGTTTCGTTTCGTTTCGTTTCGTCGAATACCATAAGCCACGCTGGGCCAGCGCACGCCTCCAAACTGCACTTTGGCGCCCGCATGTAGTTCCTATTTAGCCAGCGGTATGAGTTGCAAAAGTATAGATTTTCAAAATGGCGACCAAGGAAGAAATCCGTGCAGCCACGAGAGCTCTAATTCCTCTGCGTGATCATGTTAGAAATTTCGTCCTTTTTGAAATAGAAGTCGAGGAAGTGTTATCCACGTTATTCGAAAAGCATCGAAGTGATCAAAATCCGATTGAAAGAGTTCGACATTCGATAATTGAAGTTGGCTCGATTATCGCAGGAAAAGTCAACCTCTGGCTTAAAAAGTTGCATAGGCGACTCAGTCCTCGCATGACAGCCCGTGATCCTTGGACTGAGTAAGTTACAAGAGATTTGCCTGCGGAAGTTTTTTGTTTCATATTGGAGAGTGTTAAGAAGGCAACCTCACGGTATGGTGTCACCTATTCAGAAAGCCCACCCGTAGATTGTATTGTTTACACACAGGACAGTCGAGTCGTGAGAGATTTGTATCGACTTTGCCACATCCCCAGAGAATCAGTTCTTGAGTATTTTTCAAAGAAAAGCAAAGGCCCCAGGAAAGGAAACGCAAGGGTTATTGTGACTGCCCAAGAGCCGTTTACAGTGTCTTACTTCAGGAAAGGACACGTGTTGCTGAAGTGCTACTACAAGTTTACAAATGTGTATGGATAATAATGAACTTTATTTGAGTGTCAACTGTATTTAGCACTGACGCACTAATTGGGGACACTGTAAAGCACAAATGATATGAAATGAAATCATTTTACATTAAATCAATCAAATCAAATGTTGGTTTTTGTGGAAAGGGGAAAACCGGAGTACCCGGAGAAAAACCTCTCGGAGCAGAGTAGAGAACCAACAAACTCAGCCCACATATGACGACAGGGCCGGGAATCGAACCCGGGCCACATTGGTGGAAGGCGAGCGCTCTCACCACTGCGCCAACCCTGCTCCAAAAACATGGATACACTTTTTAAGTTAAAATACAGTGTTGTGAAACTTTTCATGTCTACTCTCGCCCGGACCGTTAAAGCCACAACTTGGGACCTTCTGAAACTGAACACCTTAAGAGGTATCAAAACCGCATTTTTGACCCCTGAGATGTAAGTCAAGCACCCCCTGTCACTTTTATATGAAAGTCCCCACCCTGGGCATTGTTATTGTTGTACGATGGCAGGAATCAGACTACAGTCGATGCATAAGTTTAAACCAAGTTTAACGTTTATTGCAATAGTTTTACAAACATGCACATTATGGTTCGTCATAAAATACAAATGTGCTAACTCTTGAATATAATTTCCAGCAAAACATTTTCAAATATATTTTCCAATAACATTCCTAAAATACAAATGTGCTCACTTTTCAATATTATTAAGCTAACTTTTGAATAACATTTCTCACAAAAACATTTTGAAATATATAATTTTCTAATAAAATTTCTTAAATGCAAATGTGGTAACTTCTGAATATTATTAACAGGCTGTTCTTTATAGCAAAACATTTTCAAAAGAAATTCCAGCTAAATTGCAGAATACCTGGCCCACTTACATGTATTTGTTTTCACTGAAAATAATAGCTCCTACTGTGTTATTCCTCAGCCAACACATCCAAAGAAGTGGGCTGGATAGCCTTCAATTGCTCCAAAATGTCTAGTTCCTCGCGAAGCGAGGCCGAAGGCCGAGCGTAGCGAGGTTACTAATCGTGTCGCCTTCGGTCAGACCACGTGGCTCGCAAGCCCGAGTAAATCGAGCCGAGAGTTTTTATATATGTATATATATATATATATATCTATATTTTAAAGGTGTCCGTTCGCAGGCCAGGTTACCTGGCAACATTACTTCATGTGAATTTCCGCCATTTCGAATTCCGTGAATGATGTTTTGAAAATAATGTGAATTTTGTGGAAACCGATTTCACTAATCCTGGAAGTACATCTCAGCAAGAAGATCTCCGAGATATACAAGAAAGAGCGGCGAGGGATCGTCGTCGAGTAAGTTTGAATGCCGCAAAAATCAGCGCACGGGAAGCGGCGACTCAAAGAATAGATTAACAAACTACGGCAGGGACGATAACAAGAGACATCGCAGCAGAGACAACAACTGCTCGCTCAAAAAAGGGAAAGGAAACAGCAAGGAAAAGGACCAGGAATGCAATCAAGTTAGATGGGAAATTGAATTTGTTATAGATAGTAACAAAGACTCGTTTTTGCTATACAGGACATGAGAGACTTAGAACGGAAACCGAGTACGACTTCAAAAATATTGAGATACACTGGAAAATATGATAATCACAAGGCAAACTGCAATGAAAACAGAATTTAAGGAAAATCATGGCAACAGCGTACAGACAGAATCAGAGGACGAACGAAGAAATAGATTACCATATTGTCGTGAAAAAAGTTTCAGGAAAGGGGAAACAGTAACCAACCGCAAAGAAATGAAAGATGACAGTCACGTAGTATTTATACTGCAATGAGAATGCAAGTAGGTATTTTTCGTAGTGAAACGATTGCCTTCCATTTTAAAGAAATTCCCAATACAGAGATTGCGGTTGTCATAGCAATTATTTATAATTATGTGATCTGATATCATTGCAACAGTGAAAATATATTGTAGATTTGTTTGATGTAGCAGCTATGTTCAGCATTTTTAACAGAAAATATAGCAAACAATAAGTGACTGGTTCTGCAATATTATCAGTGATCAATGCAATTATTTGATGTTATTACTGACTTCTGAGTAGTATTTCTCTTTGCTATATTTCTTTGCTACATATATGTATTAAGTAATTAAAAGGCTTCGTTGGGACAGACAAGTTCCATAGCCATTTCAAAATGCATGTTTACCTTTGAGTTCCATGTATCCCTTGGAATTACTCTCTTAGCCCCCACCATTTTCTCACAAATGAAAAGTTAAGGCCTACTTTGCAAAATGAAGCATAAAATCTTAACCTTTCTCCTTAATCCTGTTTAATTCATTTTTATGATGTCAAATACAAATATTTAATAACAACCACAATATACAGTTGACCTTTTACAATTGAAAAACTCTATAAGGGAGAAAATAAAGTTTGTAATGCCAAAATTTCTACAATCTTTCTTATATATTCATTGCAAGGTTGCTGTATGTAATAACAAATCATTGAAGTTTCCTAAATGCCCTATGCTTTCAATCATGATTTTCAAACTAACTGCATTAACATGATTGCCACAGGTCAGGAAATGGTAAGGGTAAGAAAATTCTTTAAGGTCAGGGAAAAGTCAGGGAATTTCAAATAAAGTCAGGAAAAGTTTAAGTATTTGAGAGAAGTCAGGAAAATGTGAAATTTAAGAGTGCTGATTTGATTCTTGGCAATTCAGCGTTGGTTTGGTGTAACCAAGAATGTGACACGAAATGTGTTGGATTGATAGAATTACATGACTGATTAAAAGCTGATTTTGGATTTTCAAGAAAATCAATCCTTTTTCCATGACTGTGTTATCTTAAGAAACTATAAATTGATGTTCACTGTGTGTGACTTTCTGAAAGCATATTAAATAAATGGGTTTAGGGGTTGGCTGTGAGGAGAGGTTGGAGACCATTACCAGGACTAATTTGTGACTTTTCTAATTTAGTTGGTAAGGGAAATTTTACATTTTCCAGGAAAAAGTCAGGGAATTTCAAGATCCTTTGGCTGTGACAATCATGACTAGACTCTAAGCCTAAAAGAAGAAATGGTATTGTTCAGAGTTGAGTAATTTTTACCACCTCTGATACAAACCCTATTCAAAAGAAAGCTGTATTGCTTGAAGTAGCAGAGGAACCTTTTCCCAGATTAGGACATACACCCCCACCCCATAACAGTATATTATGTTTAACATAAAAAAAAATGATAATAATAATATCAATACCAGTAATTAGAATAATAATAATAGTAATAATACAATAATAATAATAATAATCATAATAAACACAAGAAATGAGAAAATGAGAAAAGTTATAATGATAGAATAATAAGTAAATACATAAATTGGGGTTTTATCCCTCAGGAAAAACAATTACAAGTTCTTTAAAAACTAGCTTCGCGAGGTTTTGCGGGAGTCGTATTTCTAGTATATTAAATTTCTTATAAACAGAAGATTGAAAACAATAGATTGACATGTTTCACAATGTCAACATGGGGGATTTTGCTTTTATTTAAAGAGGAATGCATGGCAAAAAAGGTTGACATTAGTCACCATGTGCCCTGGGTCCACCTAGCATCTGAAATATCTGAAACAGAGACCAATTTCTTCAATACTGCTGTTTACAAAGGCGAGAGATTTCTTACTGAGTATGTGCTTGATGTGTACACTCACTTCAAGCCAAGTGAAGCTTTTCAGTACAATATCTTTTCCATGTGCCACCCATCAGGAATAATACAAGGCTTTAGCAAAGGAGAGGCCCTAAGACTTCTCTGAACTTAACTCTTCCAGAACATTATTTTAAGACAGAATTAACACTGATATCTGTCTTCAAAACACACCTCCTAGTCAGAGGATACCCTGAGAATTTCCCCTCGAAAGTGCATTCTGAAGACAGGAAATTAGCTAGCATTCCAACAAGAAAAACAAAAAGAACACATTTGTAGAAAAATCTAGTTGTTGGGACTGGAATTTGGTTCCTGAGACTAGTCATGGGGGCTGTTTTGCTCATGAATGCAGTGGCAGTTGATGTATAGCATTTATAGAAATATTTATCATTACTTGCATGTGTGTCTTCACCGCATACCTTATAGTTTGCTTAAAAAAGTAATTTAAGTTTAAACAAAGTGCATTGCAGTGCAACTATTAAAAACATAAATGCAAAGATTCCACAAACCTTCGATTTTAGTCTATTAATTTTCCTCGTGTTTCTGTTAATTTCTCCTTGCAAACTTCTACACTCTTGTACTGCCCTCTCCCTCGCTTCCTTTCGGGCCTTCATAAAGGCATTAACATCGAATCGTCTGTTCTTGGTGTGTGGCGTAATGCTGCCAGCTCAAAACGTCCGCAGGAGAATCTATTATTACTTGCACAGTCCAAGGATTGCAGGCTGTCATGCAAGGACTGATCGAGTCGCCTATGTGGATAATAGTTTGTCGACTTTTCTTTCCAAAAGGACAAAATTCCCAACACCCAGAGGTGGACTTCTCCTGCAATATTCGAGCCAACTTCAATATGATATAACAGCCATAGAAACAAAAATTCAGCAAAACAAAAACGATACGATTCTTACCCAGATGTCAGAGATGCAAAATTTCGTTTTGAAGTGGTGTTATTTTGAACACTGTTAAATTCTTTCCAAGCCGAAAACTTCGCTTTACAACGCTGGCAAATACGACGCCATTAGAACTCGAAGAATGCGCTTTGGTGGAGCGAGTTTTCTAATAAAAAGCAAGGCATATTTGGTATGTGCGGAAAGCTCAGGAAACAAGCTGCCATCTTTTTAGCTGAATGAAGCACCACAGATCTCCCAGAATGCAGGAGAGCCCATTATTTATAGGCTACATAACTCTGCCCCAGTCTCTTCTCGAACGCCTTGATTTCCAGCGCCATTTTTGAAACATCACAATGCAGCTTTTTGTCATCTGTGGGCCCGGCGTGAGCCTGCAAATTGTAATTGCATTTGTCAAAGTTGTCTATCAAACAAGGTACCTTTCTTATCTGGTGACTCTAGTGAGTGACACAGCGTTAAAAACTATAGACTTAATAATTGACCAAATAATACAGATAGAGTTTTTATTCCGTGGAATAGTTTTCAGGATGTGTCTAGATACCCAGCAACTTTCAAAATACTAGACGCCCGGCAGTCTGAACAGATTCTCGTAGAGTTTTAACGAAATATCTCATTTCATTATTTTGAAAGCATTAAATAATTGTTTAGACATATCAGAAAACGTATCAAACATTCCTTATGGTTTGAAGGTACGTGAAACTGAGGAGCCTGGCCATTTACTGAAATCTGAACAGTTTCGACAGTTAATCAATCCGTGGATTGAATTCGATTGAGTTCGTCAATCGAACGAAATCGAACTCGCACAAGAAATTGTACAATCGAATTCGGAATGATTTCCGCACAGGTCCCTACTTCATTATGCATGCTGTAGTTGAATTGTCTTGGGAAGTGCGCGTGCAAACATTTCTTGTTTTCTGAGAACGAAACCGTACGGCTACGGCATGCATAATGAAGTAGGGACCTGTGCGGAAATCATTCCCAGTCTTGTAACCTATGCAGCAGATAAACATTGACTTTAACATTGGTCTGAACTAGGGAAATAATAAGGCAGGTCTGAAACGGATTATTTATTTGAGAGTCAGGTCATATATAGGGTAGGGAAAATCGCAGATTTTGGTCATAAATAAAAGTTTTGAACATAAAATATCTAAGGGAAAATACACGCGCTTCTTTCTTCGACTAGCCGGCATTGCTGTTGGTTATTTTAACAGGTAAGTTTATTTGTTTAGCATCCGAAATCTGCCTCAAAAAAACAAATATTTCCTACATTTCCGAATTCTGTTAAAGGCAGACAGGCCTCTGTACGTAGGAAAAGGAAACTTCTCGCACACGATTGAAGCATCATTAAAAACTTACCGATGAAGCCAAACATCGCCTCGCTTGTCATGGCCGCTCGTGTACTCGATTGTACTTTGTAAACAGCACTCGTGATTCACCCTGGATGATCATTTATTACACCAGAGATAAAATATTTAATAAATTGTTAAACCAGCGTATATCACATGATGTTTCTCACTTTCCAGGTAGGCTCTGCATGATCTAGCTCAATTTCCGCTCTACGAAAGCATTACAGAAATCTTCTTGTCGTACCATCATCGCGAGTTCTCAACTACGATCAGTACTATGGGTATAGATTCGCAAGGAATCAATCGGAGAAAGTGTTCATGCGGTGAATGCGCGGAGTTTGTGAGAGGCGGTGGAGTACTTTGTGGTTATTTTGAGTGTGCCCCAGTATGTCACGAGAAATTGACAGATCCAAATTCCGAGGCCACACAAACAGGGGCACCCAACGAAACATTTTCCCAAAATGCAATATTCAACCCATCACAATGATAAGTAAACACTTTAAAGGCATTTTTAGTATTTTTTTCTGTTGCTGGGAAAAAAATATCTGTTCCGCACTCCCAGCAGGATGGTAAGAAAAGTTCCACAATTCCCAGCCAGCTGACTGTCTGCTGATTTTTTTCCCAGCCAGCATTTGAAAGAGACATTAATTAGTGAAAAACGCATGCTTGTCCTGTATTCCTTTAGTTTTGCCGTTATTTTGCTTCCGCGTATGAGAAAATGCCTTAATAATTCTAATGCTAATATTTTAAAACTTCTCCAAACAAATGGTGGGAATCATGGTTGCTTGGCTGTTATGCAAAAAGGCTAATGGACAATAAATTATTTCATGAGTTAAACAATTAGACAATTACCTTTCACTGTCAAACATTTATTAACTGATTCGTGTAATTCTGACATACGGTGAACAGTGAGTGTGCAAAAAAGAGGTACAATGTCTCGTAGCTAGCATGAACATTACATAAGATTGCATAAAGATTACATACAATTCAGTTTTACTTTACTCTTCCATCTCCAAAAATGTTCTAAAATTTTATCCTTGGGAGTATGCTTGTTTCTCACAGATTTCATGGTTGGTTGTTACATTGAATTGACTTTTCCAGTCACACTGTCAATTTTGCAAACCATTTCAATGTTTGACTGAGTCCTCGCCATGAACTTGTATAAACTTCTTTGTCAAAAAA
Organism: Ricordea florida; assembly: GCA_949710005.1. NCBI lineage: Eukaryota > Metazoa > Cnidaria > Anthozoa > Corallimorpharia > Ricordeidae > Ricordea > Ricordea florida. The sequence goes on from OX453281.1 coordinate 14,540,841, forward strand.
AGCTGCTGAGGTAGTAACATCCATTTCTTATCATGGTGCAAAATGTGACCAAGCTGGGCTTCAGGTACTAAGCCAGAAATGTCTGACTGCTAAATGCCCCAACTAAATAGACTTCTCATTGTCAGTAATTTATTATAAAATGAAATTGTTACCATGGCTGAACAAATTGTTGAACATCTTCATCTCAATGACTTGAATATGCAAACATTCACATACAGTGAGTGCAAATTTAAGAGTTGGCACATAGAAAAAAAATACTTTCACCCGATAGAAGAGAGAGGGTCACAAGAATGAACAAACAGTGAATGCTCATCGTCACAAGCCTAACTCATTCCGATGGAAGAGAGAGGGTCACAAGAATGAACAAGCAATGAATGCTCATCGTCACAAGCCTAACTCAACCTGATGGAAGAGAGAGGGTCACAAGAATGAACGAACAGTGAATGCTCATCGTCACAAGCCTAACTCAACCTGATGGAAGAGAGAGGGTCACAAGAATGAACAAGCAATGAATGCTCATCGTCACAAGCCTAACTCAACCTGATGGAAGAGAGAGGGTCACAAGAATGAACAAGCAATGAATGCTCATCATCACAAGCCTAACTCAACCTGATGGAGGAGAGAGGGTCACAAGAATGAACAAGCAATGAATGCTCATCATCACAAGCCTAACTCATTCCGATGGAAGAGAGAGGGTCACAAGAATGAACAAGCAATGAATGCTCATCGTCACAAGCCTAACTCAACCTGATGGAGGAGAGAGGGTCACAAGAATGAACAAGCAATGAATGCTCATCGTCACAAGCCTAACTCAACCTTGTTTGTTATAATAAGAGGATGATATGATAAACTGGTGATATTAAAAAAGGAGTAGTAAAAGATCTGCCAAGTAAAAAAATGTACAATGTTGGTCATAATAACAATTACTAACATACACAATACACAAAAACACTAATAAACAGAGAAAATATTTATTTGCACATATTGAGTACCCAAGCCCACACAGAACAGCTGATGATTGGTTGCATTTCAATCAGAGGACTTTACTTAGTCCATGTTGGTCTGTCCTGATAAATTGATAAGGAGCAATCTCACACAAGTAAATTTCACTCAGTTGGGCATATAAAAATCCACACTACAACAGTGTTCATGATTGCAATCTGAATCATTAGACATAATGTAAAAGTAATGATGATACATGTAAAACTGTAGTGGACTGGCATAGCCGTAAAACCATAAGACAACACAACTATAAAATAATGTCTGTCCAGACAAACTTCGTACCCTGCCAAAATTGCCCCTCAACTGACAATTAGCTTGGCAAGATAACAAAATTGTTTCCAAGCTTGCGCAGTTGACCACAACTTTAAGGCATATACCACCACTTCCACCAAATTCAGACATCTGTCAGTGTTGAACCACCGTTGAATTCGGAATGAAAACACGAAATTGACAATTTGTTAAAGGTTGCACATTTTTTTTTTTATTTTTTGGCACATGCTTGTCCTCTACAGCCTGGAGTTGTCGAAAGAAATTAACTGAAATAATAAAATTTTTACCGTAAAAGTAGAGGATAAAAACTTGCCTTCTGTTTGAAGAATCACACTGTCGACTCTAGAACTGAGAGCGGGAAGCCGAACTGGCACCCCAAATCTGCAGAATCTGTGAATGAAAATACTGTTGTTAGCTCATTCAATTCGTCTCAACTGCAGACGAACATCACAAGAACTTCAGCATACAGACAACAAAACAATGGAAAATTAATCTTACATGTAAATGAGGAAGATGCAAAATATATTCCCTCAAAAAGTCGTTGGATCTTGCATAATCCCGCGTGTATGAAGACAGAAGCGACCAAAACCGTTTTTTTCCGCAAACGCGATAACTTTAGCCAGCGGTCATTACTTTGTCACCACCGAGGGAGTGGTGGAGGGGTTCATTTTCACTCGCCATCAGTCTCCAGTGTTCCTTTAGCCAGCTCCTTCTGTTCGGCTGGAAATGCTAGAAAAAAAGTAAGTATTTCCCAGCCAGCTCGGCTTGAAATGCTTGAAAAAGTCAGTAATTCCCAGCAGAAGCCACTAGCAATTAAGAATTTCCCAGCCAGCTGAATGTGTACTGCGGAACACCTTTTTTGCGGAACACCTCCGATGGGTGCCCCTGCACAAACAGCACACGATGAGCAAGAAAACCAACCACGAAGTAGCATTTGGAAAGATGTCTCACTAGGGTGGATTCCAGATCCAAAAGGCGATTATACTCGCTTTTCCAATTCCCTTTTGGCAGAATTCTTCCAGTGTTTTTGGGCGACCTGTCCATTCAAAGACAACTTCCGTCTGGAATTCAGTTACCGGGGAAAGAAAACGCCAGTGGGATATTAAAGAAATGGTCAAGAAAGCCAAGAACAAGGCTTTGTACATTACTTCCACCAATCCAGCAGCGGCAGGAAAATTCATGCATGAGAATTTTCAAACAAAAGAGCACGATTCAATAACAATTTCAAACAACATTGATGCGTTGGTGAAGGCTAAAGGCAAGCTTGAAAGCCTAAGTAGAGAAATCACAGAGTAAGACAATTGGTAGTAAGATTTTTTTTTTCTTTTATTATGGTTATTTACAAACGGTTACAATAGTTTAAAACATGAAAAACAAAAGAACAAAACAGATTGAAGGCTAAGTGAAAAATCATATCAAAACTACTATACTACAGCAATAGACTGAAGAACTCGCAGAAAAAGTAAAAAAAAGCCAGTATTTCCACAAATAAGAAACAACAGAGAAAAAAGAAAAGGAACAAGGACACTAAAAAAACACAAAAACTACTAAAACTTTTAAACCTACTCAGGAGGCCGCCAGTCCAGTTATAAGAATTGAAAAAATAAGAGTAAAATTAGAAAGAAATTTGAATGGTAAAAGGGGAACTGCTAAAAAAAAAAAAAATGAAAAGGATTGAAGTCATAGTTCATTGGAATAGACTCCAAAAAGCTTTTGACAAAAAGCTCCTTTTCCAAAAAGCTTTTGACACTCTTGAATGGTCGTTTATTGAAAAGACTTTAAAATATTATAACTTTGGAGATTCTCTTGTACACTGGATAAAGCTCTTTTATACGGTAGTAAGATTTTATTTGACTTCTATTTTGCATGACAGTCATACATACATACATACATACATGAACTTTATTTAAAACTCGAATTTCAGAGTAGCCTGAGAAGGCTAATATCTTCGAGAAAATAATGGTATAAAAAATTACATTAAAAAAAAAATCTATTTCCATTAAAATCTATTTACATTAAAAATCTATTACATTGAAAAATCTATCTACATTAAAATCTATTTACATCTGTTACATTAAAATGTTCAATATATCTTATGTCTAAAAGGAGATTTTTTTCACTAGTCTTCTAAAACCGGTTAAAGTATGTTTGACAGATCTTATATTATTAGGTAGGGAGTTCCAGGTCTTAGATGCAAAGTAACGAAAAGATTTGATGCCATACGTAGTGGTCACAGGTTTACATAGTGACAAAATATTAGTACCTCTTAAAGTGTATTCAGACTGACGCAGAGTAAGCATGTCTTTAAGATATTTAGGAAAACTGTCATAGTTCAAACATTTGTAGATAGTAATTAACATATTTTGTACCCTTTGGTTGTGCAGAGTCGTTCCTTCTGATTTATGTAGTAGCTGCTGGCAAGACGAAACTTTGTCATTAAAAACAATACGTAGGGCGCGCTTATTAAGAGATTCTAATTTAGCACAAATTCTAGCACTACAAAAATGCCAGACCGTTTCGGAAATGGGCCAGTAATCCGCCGCTATATTCCGATACTGATTTAATTTCCCGTTTATTTCGCCGAATATTTCTCTCACAAACTCACTACACTAGTCATAGTTGTCACTAAATCTGCCCCCGACTTTGTAAAAACTGAATGAAGACTGCCTGTGGCTGTCCATGTATTTGTTATGAACCTTTGAAATGTAGTTTTCGTTTGAGAGTTTGCGAGTGCAAATTCCTTGTTGTGTTTGTGTTTTGTCAGTTATCACACTTTGTTTCTTGGGTTAATGGAAATCCTCATACATATCGTGTTTAGGATGGGTTTACATTATAGCTTGGAATGAAATAAGAAAGCTTGGAATGAAATCGTGACGATTCGTTGCCAAACTTGCCAAACCCAGTTTGCGCGGTTGCTGAGCCAGGCGCACATGCTGAAAATTAACCGGGACCACCGTGCGCGCCTATTTTCGTCAAATCGAGAAAATTTTCGCATACTAACACTACGACAATACGATACTTCTTATTTACGCGGGGAACATTAGGGTGCCTCCTCGGGTTCCGGCCTCTGGGCCGGAACCCTGCGGGGGCAATAACAACTGCGTAATCACTCTCCTCGCGTCCCGCGTGCACTAAAACAAGAACTCTTTATGATATGCGATACTATGATTGAAAGGTAAGATCATCTTTCTCCATGGTGAGCCACCAAAGCTGTCATATGTCAACACTGACACTATCTTAATTGAATCAGGACTCTAATCACGGAATAATTCCCGTCACACTCCCCCTGTTTACCTCCAAAGGAGATAAACACAAGAATTGCTCAGTTCAAAGTTCATACGAAACCGATATAAGGAAACGAAAAACAACAACGATATTCACGATAGAGCAGAACATTGCCCTTTGTCTGTCACAGAGTTTCTAGCCTTCTACAGTTGGGATTCATTCTGCACTACGTCACGAATCCGTAGATTAGCAGCAACGGCGGCATCCCGGGTAGGCCTAAATTCTGGCGCCTCAATGCGCAGCTCGGTCTGTCCGCCTCTGTTTCCCGGTCGGTCACAGGACAGTTCCAATGGGTATAACTGTTGCACTGCCCGCTCTATATGCGAAGCGCCTGTGCGCAGCTTCGCTGCCCGTACAACATCATCGCGCCCCTTGTTAAGCTCCACAACGATTCCGATCTTCCACTTTGCACGATTCTTTTCGTCCGAATTTATCAGCATGACCTCGCCAACACTTGGGGCGTGTGGTATCCCGGAATTCTTTTGGCTGTGACGTTCACGGAGACCCCTGACGTACTCCCCCGTCCATCGCTTCCAGACGGCCTCCTTGCATCTCCTGAGGTACCTCGCTTGCTTACGTAAATCTCTATCTTCCAGGTGATGCGGTTCGGCGAAGTCCACTCCTATGACCTGAAATGCATTTTTCCCTTCGGTGCGATCTCTTGGTAGCTGTCCTGGTGGCGGGGTGGCCAAGGCTGAGGTGTGGAAACGCTTGCAGCCGTTACAAGCCTTAACAACCCTCTTTGCAAGGCGTCGCAACCTTGGGATCCAAGATTTCTCACGAATCTTTGCCATTGTGAGGCCCACTCCCCCGTGAAGTGTGGTTAGATGTGCTTCTGCAACCATCTTGTCTGCAAGCGGGTGAGAATCGGGCACGTATATCGGGTAGTCTCCCTGGATCCGCCCTCGGCACACAAGCAACCCAGCTGCATTCTTCTGAAGGTTAAGTTGTAGACGATGGTCTTTGAACCCCTCATTTCCCTTTGAGCTGTCCTGTACTCTCTTAAGCCACAAGAGTTGCTGTTTGTTGATCTCGTCTGTCGTGAGTGGTCCCTTGGATCTGCTGGCCTTGACGCTTCGCAGGTTGTGAATGAAACGTGCAATCCAAGCGCACACTCTCAGGGTTTTCCATAAGCTTAATTTAGCCAGCAGGTCATCTCTGATGTCTGTCTGAACCTGCGCCACAGCAAATTTTTTTCGTATCACCTTTGCTTCCGCCTGACTCTCTGCTGTGGCTGTTGTTTCAATGTCGGCTGGCCATCGCTCTCGATCTGGTAGCCACTCAGGCCCTCTCCACCATAACTCTTCGTTTTCGACGCTCCTGCTTCGACTGCCGAGGTCTGCTGGGTTGTCTTTAGTGCCCACATGACGCCATTTCACTTCTTCATGCTGCTCTCGTATCACCTGGTCATAACGATCCAGGAGGTCAGACCGTTCCAGCTTCTGCAGTAACGAATCTAGCCTTCGGAGACTGCCTCCTTCGTTACTTGGGAGGGGTGGATGGTTGCCTTTCCACGGGAGCCCTGTTTGGTACCACCCCTTTGGGCTGCGCTGCAATTGCTCCTTGAACTTGAGGTACACTTGTTCCTGATCTCCGAGAGGAGGATCTTGAAGCCCAAGTACATCGAGCTGACACAGCTTCTCGTAGTCTACCTGGGATGTCTGCGTCAAAAGCATCCTAGAGAGGTCTGGTTCCTTCCCCGGGTGCATGATGGTCCAGCCAAACCTTGTCATCTCAGCCACTGGCTCTCCAGGGCTTCCGACACGTGGTGCTTGCCTTGTCTTGATCTGAGCAAACTCACTGGCTCCAAGGATTAGGTGTACGGGTAACAGTGCTTTCGTGTCACTATCATCCATCTTCACTCCCTTCAGATGACTGTAGCGCTCGAGAATGTTACTGTAGTTTGGGTTATCAACTTCCACCAATTTCGGTTTTTCGACGCGTGTGACCTCTACTGTCAGCTGAAAATCTCCGTTGAGATTTGCCACACTCACACTTGTGATCTCCACCTCCCGAGTAGCGACTCCCAGCATCATTTCGATTCTTCGTACTTGTCGTTTTCCAGGTCTCGCACCAACACGGTCGAGCAGCGCTGCTGACGCATAAGAGCTCCCCGCCCCGGTGTCCAATAGTGCACGGCATTTCACTCCCTCCACATCAACGACTACGACTGGGTACACAACGCCGCTATAACCAGAGCACGTAGCTGTCAACAGCTGGGTCGCCTTGTCACAAATAGATGTGTGGTGCCGCTGACCACAATTTTTGCAGGTTGAGCGACTCTTGCAGTCAGCAGCCCGGTGTTTTCCAGCAACACAGTTGAAGCAGAGGCGCTTGGAACTCAATAGCCTCTTCCGCTCGTCCAGTGTGGCATACTTGGTGCAATCATTCTCTCTGTGCTCACTGTTGCCACAGTAGGCACACCCACGTACTCGTTCATGTGCGTGGAAGGACTTCGCGCGCGTGTGCGAATTCGGACTTTCACCATCCTCCACCGGGTTAATTTCTCTCCATTGCTTTAAGGCTTGAACCAGTTGTACAAAATCCCACTCTTGCCAACCACTTTGACCTCGGACTAGATCTGCCTTTATCCCCTTCAACTTCTCCAATACCGATCTTACATTTCCTGTCACGTCACGCAATTTCCCGAGAGTTTCCAAGCTCTGCACGTTATATAACAGCTTCTTGTAAAACTCGTCCACTCTCTTCGGATTAGAACTTGCGATCACTGGCAGTCCCATAATATTGTTTATATAGGCGTTGACGATCTCTGACTCTTCTCCATACTCTGATTGTAGGATATTCTTCGCGCGCTGATAACCTTCGCTCGAGAATGGTAGCCCGTCGATTTCCGCCCGCACTTTCGGGTCGACTAGCTCTTTCAGATAAGCAAACTTGGTAACGGACGCTATATCTGCCGAGTCGACTTCTTCACAGAACTTGTTCCAGAAAGACAACCAACCTTCATAAGTCGGGCCAGTAATCCACCGCTATATTCCGATACTGATTTAATTTCCCGTTTATTTCGCCGAATATTTCTCTCACAAACTCACTACATAACAACTGCGTAATCACTCTCCTCGCGTCCCGCGTGCACTAAAACAAGAACTCTTTATGATATGCGATACTATGATTGAAAGGTAAGATCATCTTTCTCCATGGTGAGCCACCAAAGCTGTCATATGTCAACACTGACACTATCTTAATTGAATCAGGACTCTAATCACGGAATAATTCCCGTCAACCGTAGAACAAAATTGAAAATGCGGCAAAATGAAGGCATTATACAACTTTAACTTGGTGGCGGTACAAATAAGGTTACGAAATCTTATCATGACATTCAGTTGATTGTTAACTTTTTTACATACTAAAGATACATGTTCATTGAAGTTTAACTGATTATCGATGGTCATTCCAAGTAAATGTAACGAGTCTTCGATAGGAAAAGAGAATTGGTGGTCAGTGGTCCCTATAACCATAGCATGGTGCTTGTCGGGATTGACGATCATGCCGTTATCTGTATACCACTGATTTGCACTTTGGACCTGATGAAGTATCCGCTGTTCAAGGGCTTTAGGATCCACATCTGAGTCATAAAGTTGTTCGTCATCAGCGTAGGCGTGAATATTAACGTCCTTTATGTGAAAGAAAAGATCGTTCAGAAATATGTTAAATAGCATTGGTCCGAGTACACTTCCTTGCGGGACTCCTCTGGTGACTGTCTGCCATCCTGAGAAAGAATCTCCAACTTTTACCCTTTGTGTCCTGCCGCTCAGATAGTCCGCAAACAATGCGCATGCACTGCTACTCAGACCATATGCTTTTAATTTAGCAAGTAGAAGATTATGTGGAATCGTATCAAAGGCTTTCGATAGATCCATAGATACGACAGCTACCAGTTCCTTCCTATCGCGGCATGCGCGCCAGTCTTCTGTAAGCTTGAGAAGCGCGGTCTCGCAACTGTGACGTCGCCTGTAAGCAGATATGAAGTCTGACAGCAGACCTTGATAGAAATCCTGCATTTGAACCGAGGCAGCCTTTCAAAAATGTTGTTCAAACATGGTAGAATAGTGACAGGCCTGTAGTTTCCTTTATCTGTTTCCTCGTCCTTCTTGAACAGGGGCGTAACCTGCCCCATTTTCCAGCGGGAAGGATATCGACTGTGTGCAATAGAAGTGTTCAGAATTTTTGCGACAGGACCGGCTATGGCGCGCGAGGATTCCTTTATTAGGCGCGGTGGCAGCATGTCGTGTCCGCAAGCCTTTCGCACTTTTAAATTAGACAACAACTCTTCTATTTGCGTGGCATTTGTGAATTGAAAGTTAAGGCAATCTTCTTCGCCTTTTATACCATTGTTCGCTTGAATAGCCTTAATGCTTGGGTGGTCGTAAAAACCCTCTCCATAAGAATGATCAGTTATTTCGCCAGCACCGTCTGCAATGTGCACAAAGTGCTCATTAAATAGCTCTGCTATTTGTCTTTTGTCTGTAAAAACAGCGTCATTCTCTTTGAGAGTAATGTCATTTGCTTGTTTGGAATTTTTGGAATGCAAGAAAGGCCGATATGCATCCCAAAACTCTCTTGGTTTTTCTGACTTCGTAGCCTTTTTTCTAAAAAAGCCCTTAATTGCCTTACGTCTTATAGGCGTGCACTTATTTCTTTGAGCTTTGTATAACTGATAATTACTGTCAGTTCTGTCTCTTGAAAACTTTTTCCAAAGTCTATTTCTATAGCGTATCGCTTTGCGCCATTCTTCTGTCATATAAGGGATCTGATTGCCACGCACATGAAATTGCTTTGGCGGGGCATGATCATCAAGCACCTCTGTGAATAGTGTCTCAAACACAAATAGCTTGTCATCTACATCTTCAAAGACATCCATAACATTGAAAGGAACGGTATGCAAATCAGCCAAGAATAAATCACGATCGAAGTGTTTCAGGCTACGAAAACAGAGTTTTCTTGATCTCATTTTAGGTGCAGTTTTCCTCAAAAACGCATACACGAGTGAATGATCGTTCAGTTGAACATGTACAACTCCAGAAGACAAAACCCTGTTCTTGTTATTCGTTATGATTAGATCAAGTAGAGTTATAGATGTTTTTGTTATTCTAGTCGGAGAGCTGATCATGCAGATTGTGCAGATCATAAATGTCAAGCAAATCCAACAAAGATCGCCCATCCTTTGGCGGCTTATCCGGTGCGATCAGGTCCGCGTTATAATCACCAACCAGGAAATAGTTGCCCGGTAGAGAAGTAACTGCCTCTAGCAGAGATCCTAGCTCGTACGTCCACACGGATTTGGGAACTTTGACGGATGTAGGAGGTCAATAAATGCCCACAATAGTCTCCCAAGTCTTGCCAATCATAACTTTAAGCACGATAGATTCAGTCTTGTATTCCGCCCGCTCACTGAGTGGTAAATTTGGGAGGTCTCTGACGACTTTAAAGCAGAAATCACTTCGGATGTAAACCATTAGACCACCGCCGCCTTTGGTCCTGTCCGCTCTGCACATTTTAAACCCAGAGATGTGAAATTGGGAGTTAGGGAAGGTTGCATCGATCTTGGTTTCAGAGACTACCAAAATGTCAAATCGACGATCCAAAAGCCATGTTTTAATCTCATGGAACTTAAAACCAGCTATGGAGTCTACGTTGATATGTGCAATCTTGACATTAGCCGCGGTGTTTCTGCAACACGGTATCAAACTCGTTCCACATTTCGTTTTGATTGTCCGAGTCAGAGGAGTCGGAATCGGCGTAAAAGCTTTGCTGATAACACTCGGCGGTTAGCCTTGGTAGAGAACACAGCCCACAAGTCCAGTTAGATGCTTGGCTATATGAATAGTACTGGAAGATAGCTTTGGACATGTACAAACACTTTGCGTGAAACCAACCACTGCATTCTGCACACAAGATGGCGTCTTGATTCCTTCGTATTGTTTTATTGCACTCGTTACAGGATTTGGGAGCTTTGGGCATTGCAGGCCCAGGATTAGTAGCAACATCCCCGCAAAGCGGCAACCGACTAACATGAAACGTACTCGTGCCATTCACGTTGTATGATAACCGTGTATGAAAGTAAAAACCTCCTCGCCGCTTACGACGTTGATGTTGAAACTGGATAATTGATGGTAAAATTCCAGGACCGGCCACAGATACCGAATATCTATCCTTCACAACAGCTACAAGATCATTCCAGGAATTGCTTTTCGAGTTATCAGGACACAGAACAGTCAAACAACCCCACCAAAGGAATATTAGTGACCAGCCACGGAAAACGTGACCGGCCACCATGTTCGTTCCCACCTTATTTACCGTTGCCACCTTCACCCTACCCACCTCCATCTTATCTCTCAGAACAACATTCAGCCAGCCTGACTCAAATTCAGAGTCTTACAGTGACAGTGACAGGGTAGAGCGCATTGTTGGATCTACCAGCTAGCACCTCGTCAGAACCAAACGACTCTGATCAGGCAGTAGATAGCCAAAAGCAAGAAGCTGAAGAAACGATACCTGTGTCAAGCACTTCTCGTTACGGACGAAAAAGGACACGAGTCCTCCGAGAAAACTATGTGCCATGGCATAATATACATGTAGAAATGTATTAAACCTAGTACCCATAATAAAACACGAAATTAAATCAAAGAAAGTGAAAAGAAAAACTGTAAGAAAAATGGAAAACAACGTCACAAAAATTCTCATTAGAAAATTCTGGAAATGATGTGTGACCCTCCCTTCAATAGCTCACATGAGGTATGGCCCTCCCGTTTTAGTGCTCACTTTCACTGATGACCCTCCCCTCTGAGGCCCCAGTCCTTCCCCCCCCAATAAAAAACGTACCTTCCCTAATGACATTAGTCTCCTCCGCAGCCGTTATTAGGATCGTCACGCAACGCTTTCTGACCTGGCTGCTTTTCACCGTTGTCCTCAACTCTCCAAATGGCAACAGTGGTCTGGATAAAAAAGTCTGCAGCATTGTGGTAGCGAAAAGCTTGGATGTTAAACACTATCCAACACGAAATTCTGGCCCAACTTGGCGGTTTACACGTTTCGCTCTCCTGCCTCCATCTTTAAAATGCATGGCCGGTTTGAAGCTCGCTAACGTCACTCTTTCTGCAACCTACTTTGTGCTCTTGGCGGGTGATATACAGCAGAACCCAGGACCAGCGAAGAACTATCCTTGCTCGTTGGGTCGGTCGAACGAAACCTGTGCAGTACCTACGGTCAGATGCGGCCTGTGCGCAAAAACTGTGAGGAAAAATCAAAGCAGGGCGTCTTGCACATCATGCCTCAAGATCTTTCATTTGAGATGCTATGGCTCGGATTTCAGTGAATCTCTCTGCAATTTGTGCTACCTTTCCAACAGCGACGGGCAAGACAAATCCGATCAAATGCGGCCGGAAATCCTACAGCAATATGATATCTCCGATCTCAACGAATTTTCCTCGAGGAAAGGCCTTAAAATTCTACATCAAAACATCAGAGGACTGTTAACAAACAAGCATAGTATCTGTCAAATTTTGGATGGCTTAAAGAATCTTCACATTTTATCGCTAAGTGAAACTCATCTATCCGCCGATGACGAGGTTCAAGCACAGATTGAAGGATACGCATACATCGGGAAGGCAAGAATTTCAGGTCAAGGTGGAGGTGTTGGGGTTTACATCCCTTCATCTGTTCCCTACCAAAGAAGAACAGATCTAGAAGCTGATGACATCGAATGCATCTGGATCGAGATTTTATTTCCAAAAACTAAAAGTTTTCTTATTGGAATTATTTACCGCCCTCCAGATTCTTCAAAACATCTCTGTGTGGATTACAATTGCAAATTTGAATCAATGCTTTCGACAGTGTCATCTGAAGACAAAGAATGTATTCTTACTGGCGACATTAACTGCAATTATTTGGTGCCAGCGGATCACAAAGCAATTAAATCAATTCTAGCCTCCGTTGGACTAAAACAGCTTATTTCAACCCCCACGAGAATTACGCGCGAATCCAAGACTTTGATTGACATCATATGCAGCAATAGTCTCCTTCGCAGCCGTTATTAGGGTCGTCACGCAACGCTCCTCCCCACTAGTGGGGAGGAGCGTTGCGTGACGACCCTAATAACGGCTGCGAAGGAGACTAATGCAGCAACGAACCCGAGAAAATCAACCATGTGAAAGTAATCCCTGCTGGCTTGAGCGATCATGAATTGATCTGCTGTTCTCGCAAAGTAAACAATGTGAAACATCATCCTAGAATCATTACCTGCCGAAATTTTGCAAACTACGATGCGAAATTATTTTGCGAAGAGCTTAATTCCATGAACTTTGTGCAAGTCTTTTCATCGTCCTGTGTCAACACTGCCTGGAGTGTTTTAAAAAATATCTTACAACAGTGTGTCGACAAACATGCGCCGCTCATTGAAAAGAAGGTCAAAGGGAGACTCTGCCCATGGTTGACTCAAGAGGTCAAACGGGAGATGAATTTGAGGGATGGTTTACTTAGGAAAGCTCGCAGGACTAACTGTGAATTCAAGAGTACCTAGCGGAGCCGCTCCTCCAAATACCCGCTCCGCAGACCGTACTGAGCTGGCTGGGAAATTTCCGTTTGAGCAAGAACCTTGCTAGCTTTTTTCTGAAATACCGATAAACTTGCTCGCATATTGCTCGCATATTGAAGAAAAACTTGCTGGGAAAAGAATGGCATGCTTTAGTTCTAGCTGACCTGCAGCCTTTTGCAGTACTCTCTAGCTAGAGATCTCTAATCATGTAATTTAGGAGTCATGTCACACACCAATATGACAAATCCAGGCTACAGATAACAAAAACTCAAACTAGATGTTGGCAAAAAGCAACTTCTAAATAAATTTCCTGGCTGGCAGATATGAAAAGTCAAAGTAAGCCGCTGGCAAAACAACGCAATAAAAATCCTGGCTGGGAGTTTTTCCTTGGAATTGAAAGCTTGCTGGCAACAACTGAGTAAATAGGCCTTTGCTTGCTGGCTAAAATAATTGAATAACCGTTGCTTGCTGGCAGTGAGGAGCGGCTCTTTTTTTCCCACGCAAGTTAATTATTAACCAAAAACGACTCCGCAGATTGCAAAACATCGTAACATGCAATAAAACACCTTTCTAGAAAAAACATTCGTTGAGCACTCCTGTGAATTGGACTGGTCATCGTACAAGCGACAGCGTAACAGAGTAACAGGCCTTATTAAAAAATGCAAGAGCAAATATCATCAAGATATTCTAAGAGATAGTGCCGGCTCTCCTGATAAATTCTGGTGTGCCATTAAAAAGCTGTATCCAACGAAATTACCATCAGAACAAGGATCAGCGTTTCAGATAAATGGAGCGAAGTCTACCGATAAGAAATTCATCTCAAACGGTTTTTGTGACTTTTTTACTAACGCTGCCATCAATTTAAAAAGAAAGTCGTTTTTCCTTCGTGATTTTGTTTGGTGCAAAAACGGAACGAAACCTCCTCTTAGCAAAGAGAAATTCCTTTTCAGAGTTGTGAAAGAAGCAGATATTTTGAGGGAGCTGAAAAAACTTAAACGAAAGAAAGCGACTGGTCTAGATAATCTGCCCCCTGGATTACTTAAAGATGCCGCAGAAGTCATCACAAAGCCTTTAACTTTTATTATTAACTTATCCCTCGCAACTGGAGTTGTTCCAACCGATTGGAAAGTGGCCAAGGTGATTCCTCTGTTCAAGTCTGGTTCTACGGCAGAAATAGACATCTACAGACCAATTTCAATTCTCCCTACTCTGTCAAAGATTTTGGAGAGAGCTGTCTATAAGCAAGTAGTGACACATCGCGAACGCAATGGCCTTATTCCCGAACACCAGTTTGGTTTTAGATCTAATCGCTCAACTGAATTAGCGGTGACTCTGTTTACAGACTTAATCCGGAAAGAAGCAGATGGCGGGAAAGCTACAGGAGCTGTGTTCATTGACTTAACAAAGGCGTTTGATACCATCAGCCACTCAGTTTTATTAGAAAAACTGTCTTGTTATGGCATACAGGACAATGAACTGAACTGGTTTACGGATTATCTGTTTCTCCGGAAGCAGCTCGTCCAATTGAAAGGAGTGCTGTCTAAACCTAATCCTGTTTTCACAGGTGTTCCCCAAGGAAGTATTCTAGGTCCGCTGTTGTTCTTGATTCACTTTAATGACGTCTATCAGCCACTTCGTTATTCCAAAATTATCACCTATGCAGACGACACAGTTATTTTCACCTCCTCGAAAGACTTGGATGCTATACAACACAATCTCGGTGAAGACATCAAACGTCTCGCTGACTGGTTTAGAGAAAATGAACTTATCATCAATCTTAAAAAAGGAAAAACTGAAGTTATGTTGTTTGGAACAGCGAAAAGATTAAATTGTTTCAATGGCAAAGAATTAAACTTGATGGTAAACGGATGCCGCATAAACGCGACAACAACCTATAAATACCTCGGCGTTCATTTAGATCCCACACTAAATCTTGACACGTACTTTTTAAAAATGTACAAAAAAGCAGCTGGGAGAGTAAATTTATTGCGACGAATCCGTTCTAACATTGATGTCTTTAGCGCTGAACGCATCTACAGGACAATGATCATGCCCATTTTCACTTACTGTGGTCAAAGTACGCTTGGTTGGTCAGAAACACGCAAGCGCAAAATCAGAGACCTGGAACAACGAAGTCACAGGATCATTCTGCCAAATCCTACATGTCTTACTTGTGTACTCCGCCTACCCACAGTCGAGAACATTCAAATGAGAAAAGCTTGTAATTTTGTTTTTGACTGCCTACATGGCAACGTTTGCACCCCTTTTAAAAACTATTTTAATCTTTTAACGCATAATCGTAATACGAGGAACTGTACAAGGGCCTCTTCACGAACTCTGTGGTATATTGGGTAATACCATTTTGTGGACTTGTGGGGGTACTGATACGTGCCCAGCACTTGATCCAGCCGATCGACACCACCCATGTTTTCATTATAAACTTGAGCCATGACAGGTTTCGAGACTGTCCTGTAGCCTCCTGGGGTGTCTTTTGCTCTGATTCTTTTGTCCACAGTGTTATTTGTATGCACTGTAATTAAGAATGAGACCCGTTGTGTCTTGCCAAGTACATGCCACAAGATTGTTATCTCGCATAAAAACAGCTTCATCCCCCTTTTTTTAGTTTTAAGTTCTTGACACTTAACTCCGGCGGCATTCCCTTCCTGTTAGGTTGCACAGTTCCACAAGCTCCAATACCTTTCAATTCCAATTTTCGAAACAGACTGGGTGAGGAATAAAAATTGTCCATATAAACAACATGCCCTTTTCCTTCGTAACCATCCAGCAAGGTTGTGACAACTTGCTCAGCTAACGACACATTTTTCTCTCTCAAAAAGGAATTTTTCCCAATATATGTTTTAGCTTTTAGAGCATATCCACTGCATGACTCGCTGAGAACAAATTCCTTTACTCCCCAACGGGTGGGTTTTGCAGGTAAGTATTGTCGAAAGCTCAGTCGCCCTTTGAACTTGACCATACTCTCATCAATACATAGGTTTTTCTTAGGCTTGTAAACATTCTTATATGTTGGATCTGTGATGTCTAATAAGGGTTGATTCTATCCTGTCATCAGTCTACGTCACTACAGAGTAACATGAGATGTGCGCATGCGCATAGCTGGTCAGTGCTTGGCGCTTCGCTGGAAGGTCAACAGGGTTGGTGAGTGTTTGTACTGGAAATCGGTAGTTTTCCTATCATTTTATTCCTATCTTTCTTCTATCGTACGCTGAGTTAGAAGGTAAGTGCACATCACAACCAGTAACCCTATATTTTTTGCAGTTCAGTTAAAAATCTTCGAGATGAGCGATCAAGGCTCAGAACATGATGGCGCCATTTCTGACGATCTTCCTGTCGCTAACGGCAATTCATCTCTGGATAAAGACAGAGACATGGCGCTATCACTAGCAGACATAAACAGGAACATGAGTCAAATGGCGAGCCTTTTGGCTACATTATGCCAACAACCCGATACAAGGTCATTACATGACGAACGCCCACCGGGCAAGAAAAGAAGGTCACCAATACTCGGTGAGTCTGATTCCCACGACGGGGAAAAAACACAAGGAACGAAACGGCCACGTCACGAACTAAGTGACGACGAAGTCAGCCTTTATGTTAGTGACAGTATCGATGATGAAGAGGATGTGAAACTGCTCACCGAGTCAGCTCAGGTCACCGACCCAAAAGCCCGGGAAAACGATCCAGAGATAAAACTACTCCAGGATCTCGATAACACATAGTCATAGTCATTTGAGGATGACGATGCCATTGGCGAAAAGATTCAGCAACAACTGGCCGATATTGCTTTAAGGCGATGGGGCAGAAAACTGTCCCAAGAAAAAGTCAAATCCCTGCTCAATAAATACAACCGGCCTGATAACTGCGAGGATATGAAGGGTACGAAGGTCAACAGTGAAATATGGACGCAGTTGAACTCCAGAAAAAGAAGGACGGATCTCTTCCTGTCAAATATACAACAATTTGTCCGCAATATCACCTTTGCCATTTTGCAAACAGCAAATATTCTGGTACAGCAACCGGGTCAAACAAGCTCACAAATGATTACACAAATGCCTCGGGCTTAGGTTGGGGGGTGGGCAGAATGTGAAGGTGTATCTTCAGGAGGCAACTGGACCTACTTGGAATCAAAACACCACATAAACTACCTAGAGATGTTGGCAATTTTTCTAGGACTAAAGACATTTGAAAAAGATAAGGATCACACCCACAGCAGAGTTATGTGTGATAACACCACTGCTGTCAATATTGTTAATCACATGGGAACCAGTCACTCTGAAAAATGTAATTTTCTGGCAACAGAAATCTGGGAATGGTGCATAGCTAGAAATATGTGGCTTAGTGTAGCTCATATCCCAGGCAAACAAAACCTTGTTGCACACTTTGAGTCACGACGCAATCAAAGGGAGTCTGAATGGAAACTTGATAACCAATCCCTAGTGTATGCCTTAAGCAAACTAAATTTCAGGCCTGACGTTGACTTGTTTGCCTCTAGAATAAACTATCAGTTTCCAAAATATGTGTCTTTCAGACCAGACCCTAGTGCTTATGCTATAGATGCATTTAGCCGTCAGTGGTGTCAGCTCAACTTTTATTAATTTCCACCCTTCAGTGTAATTCCAGCAGCACTGAGCAAAATACAAAACGAAGGAGCACTGGGAATCTGTGTGTTCCCGGACTGGCCAGCACAGGCCTGGTATCCCAAAGCATTAAATGCTCAAACAGGAACCAGTTCACTTAAAGGCAAGGAGGGACCTGCTGAGGCTGCCCAGCCACCCAACAGAAACACACCCAATTTGGCACAAACTGAATCTACTGGTCTGTCTCTTATCAGGAAGGGACTAGATAAATACCAGTTATCCTCCAGTGCAAAGGATGTGCTCCTGGCTTCATGGAGGAAAGGAACTTCAAAGCAGTATCAGACCTACCTGGGGAAATGGGAAAAATATTGTGCAGAGAAGAAACTGGATGTGTTGGAATAAATAGCCTGGAATAAATAATGCTATTGAATTTCTGTTGTTGTTATACCAGTCAGGTTTAGATTACAGTGCTATAAATACAGCTCGTTCTGCACTTTCCTCCACACTATTCCTAGAAGATGGAAAGAAATTTGGGGAACATCCCCTAGTTACACGTTTCATGAAAGGAATTTTTTAATTGAGACTAGCCCTACCCAAATATTCAGAGATTTGGGATGTTACTATTGTGTTGAACTACCTGAAAACATTTGACCAACCAAATTCATTAACTCTGAAGCAACTAACATTAAAATTGACCGTGCTGCTGTGTCTTACAACTGGACACATTCAAGACCTTGAAGACAAATACCGAATAACTGTCTGTGAGAAACTAAAACAGTCTAACCCAGGAAGACATTTGGCTCCCTTAGACCTACTGGCTTTCAAGGATGAAAAGAAGCTCTGTGTGGTTCAACATCTCGGAGAGTATCTTCAAAGAACAAAGTCAGTAAGCGGAAAACATTCTCAGCTTCTCTTGAGCTTTATTAAGCCAGTTAGACCAATATCTAAGGACACTATCTCTAGATGGGTCAAAGGTGTCCTAGAATCAGCAGGTATTGATACTAGCATATACTCAGCTCACAGTAGCCGAGCTGCTTCAACATCCCTTTGTAAAGCTAAAGGACTTAACATTGCTGAGATAATGAAGTGTGCAGGCTGGTCGAAATCTGGTACTTTTGCCAAATACTATGAGAAACCTTTGGATGTCACTGCCAACAATTTTGGCCATGTACTATTACAACAGTAATCTAAGTTTCTTGTTACAGTGTAACTTACTGGTCTTAGTTCAACAATAAAACCTGTTGAGTTCTTAATGTGCTCGTGCATACAGGACTTTGAAGTCTCATGTTACTCTGTAGTGACGTAGACTGATGACAGGATAGAATTGTATAATTAGACGAGACTTACCTGTAAGTTGAAGTCTGAATGTGATTCTGTCCTGTCATCAGTCCGGAACGAAGGAGTAACATGCCCTTGTACCCACCCTCCCGTCTCCTTCGTTCCTAACTCTCTCCTGCAACACTCGCTTTGAATACTGACCAGCTATGCGCATGCGCACATCTCATGTTACTCCTTCGTTCCGGACTGATGACAGGACAGAATCACAATCAGACTTCTACTTACAGGTAAGTCTCGTCTAATTATACAATTAAACAAGATATCGTATCCTTCTTCTCCCCTTTCTACTTAATTAGAAATATCATTGAAATGCAAAAATGTTTTCAACTGTTCAAATCTGTTTCTTGGCATTACTTTGCCAAACAATGTCTTGGTTAACCAGAAATTTTCCCAGTAGTCTCTCAGTAGTATAGGGCGCTTATAGGGGCTGTAACCAATCAGGAGCCGAGAAAGACAATAGGCTATTGTTTGGAGAACAATGGATGCTATTTTTTTCCAAATCCAAGATGGCCGCCACAAATTTCAGCCAATCAGGGGCCGAATTAAGGATTCAAGATGGCGGCGCTTATAGGGCCGGTAACCAATCAGGAGCCAGGATGTGTACTACGTGACCAACAAGAGCAATGGGTTCTATTGTTTTCAATGGCTACCACAAATGTCAACCAATCAGGAGTCGAATTAAGGATTCAAAATGGCGGCGCTTATGCAAATGAAGGTCAGCCATGTTGGAAAACAGCCCACCAGCCTCAACAGAGGACCTGGGATCGGTCTCACAGATTTCTATGGCAACCCAATCAATAATACTTACAGTGTCCTGTGCCCCCAAAAATGCGTAGAAGTCCTTCCTGCAAGCGGTCATGGTAAAGACTGAGAGACTTGGGTCCTAGGTCTGACTATGGGGAGGATGGTGCAAAGCATGATGGGGCGATGATTTCATCGGGAACCATTCAAGATCGATGATGTCAGCCTACATAAGTATTGACCCTCGCTTTCATGCTTGGATTTTTAATAAGATGCATCCAACTGTCTGCAATTCGCCTTCGTCTGGCAAGGGTGCCCGAACTATGCAGTGGAGAATAACAACAAAGGAATTTCAAACAAATTTTTCGCGCTTGAAATAAAGACCAAGTTTCTAAGCACTTCAAAACTTATCACTCTAATACATTGACAGGGCGAATTATAAGCAGTTTTCGATGGGAATAAAATCACTTACATTAATCTTAGCCCTTACTTCTTAGTGAAAAGAGAATTAAGTGTTCCTTTCTTATTTCTTCATCCAACATAAGAAGAAAGAGTTAAAGAGAAAAATACAATTGAAATAGTTTCAGTGGTAATAAATTGCTAATGCATTTTGTCATAAAATCTAAAATCCTTTATCTCGACTGTTCCCTTGAGAAAAGGATCATTCAATGGAATCTTAAGCAAAGTACATTTTGAGCCACCGTTGAAGAATTAACATAATCAGTCAGAGATGAAAGATGGAATAAATTAAAACCGAAAAACACATGTTTAGAAGCTAACATCATGTTGGACCGTATCTTAACCCTTGAAAAAAACATCAAAGGCATTTCAAATCATGTTAGACTGTATCTTAACCCTTGAGAATAACATCAAAGGCATTTCAACAAACTCTTCGCGCTCAAAGTGAAGATCTAACAAACACTGCAAACTATTCGCTTCAAATAAAACAACCGCTCGAATAAAAAGCAGTTTTCGACAAGAGTAAAACACTTACCTCAAATATAATCCTTTTATCCAATGCGTCACACACCTCTTATTCACTTAATTCCATTTCACCAGGACAGGAGAGAAAACTATGTTTACCAAGACCTACGCACGCTGAACGAACTCACAAAAGTAAAATGATTTTGCTTACAACGCTTGATTAATAAAAGTGTATTCATAAACAATGGTCGGTTAACAACCAATGAGATTATGGGGGATGTGGGGTACACCTAATCATTAACGTGACAAAAGTTTGCAACCGCAAGCGGTTAGCTCAGTCGGTAGAGCACCGGACTACCGTGCGGGAGGTCGTGGGTTCAAATCCTCGATCGGACCAACACTCAGGGTCTTTAAATAACTGAGGAGAAAGTGCTGCCTTTGTAATGACACCTCCAAATGGTTAGACTTTCTAGTCTTCTCGGATAAGGACGATAAACGTAGGTCCCGTCTCACAGTACTGGTGTGGGACGTTAAAGAACCCACACACTGTTCGGAAAGAGTAGGGGACGTAGTCCCCGGTGTGATGGTCTATCACTTATTCTGTTATGGGGGCACCTGTGTATCCTACTATTCACTCTGATAAGATTGTGAACTGCGTGGCTGCAATTTGCGCCTTAATAAGCAGTCTGACAAAGTCCCCCACAAAAAGTGTTGTAAAGCGCTTTGAGCCTTGGGATAAAGCGCTATATAAATCCTGAATCATCATCATCATCATCATCAAAAGTTTTGGTTAAGAACCAAGGAGATGACGTGGGGGTACTCGATATTCCCTGCAGTACCATTTGTCTTTAAAACAAAACAGAGTCGTGGTGCTTACTTTATAACCTTTATTGAATAATCATAACATGAAATCCGTAGGGACAATTTTAAATCTTAAAGTCTTGACCGTCGTTGGTGTTGGGAACTAGACCTCGTTTCCAGTTTCTCAGACTCTTGTTCCTTGGCCCCAAAACGCACGATATTTTTGTCTGTTTTTCTTTGCTCTTGGTCCCGAAGTCTTTGCCTGATCCGTTCCTTATTCTTCGCATAATAACATCTCCAATATTCGTTGATCCGTTCCCTGTTGTTTTTACAGTATTGCCTTCGGTAATTTCTGATGTGCTCCTTGTTCTGTTGACAATAGGCTCTCTGAGTGCTGGCGAGTCGTTCCTTGTTAACTTCATACCATCTTTTACGACGGGTTTTGAGAATCTCAACGTTCTCTGCACGATATCTTTTTTGTTGGGCAAGGATTCGCTCTCTGTTCTTTGCATAATAGTTTTTGTGGTAGGTCCTTTTACAGATAACCCTCTGGTCATTTCCTGACAGTGGATTGAAGCAATTCATCTTGTGGCGTCTTACAAATTATGACTAAAACTCTGCAATCACACACTCTTATAAGAGTCACATGGCTAATTCAGGTTTCAACCTCTTCTTCTACTTCCTCGTCGTCATTTTCCTCGGGGAGTAACTTCTTATGCATTAGTCTGTTCAACAGGAATTTCCTCTTTGCTACTGCAGACTCGGCCGCTTCGTCAAAATCTATGTCATCTTCCT
>OX453281.1:14573148-14593148 GCA_949710005.1 Ricordea florida
AATTCTTATGTAAAACCATGCACATGTGACTGGATGGTAAAGTTGTTTTTCTCATACAATGCTTCCAACTTTTGGTGGCCATTGCATGAATTATTGCTTCTTTTGAGGGATAGGGCTGAAAATTTTCAGGTTGCCTAATCTTAATATGCTCTTTCAGCTTTTGCTATGCTTTCGTGATTACCAAAAGTTGATCACATGATCAAGACATGAGAAGAGCCTCTTAAATGGAACCGCAATAATGATTGCCTATGGCCAGTGTAAATGATGAGCACATTTAAAGCACAACAAAGCTGATTTTATACTGCATATTGCACACTTAAAGGAAATTCCAAAATAAACTTATTGTATTTTGAAATTTATTATTTTAAAAAAGGGCATGATTTAATTCTCAAGTGTTAATAGTTAATATTAAGCAGTTACTGAATGAATGAGTTGTCTTATTGCTGTTTTTGCTATGTTTTTAACTATTACTTTGCCTAGTTCCAGCTGTAGTTATTACTCTGGAAACGGGTGAAGTGTCGGCCATTTTTGTTTTCACAACCAAAGCAACTCAACCTTGTCCCCAGGTCTTCTCAGTTAACTGTTCATTAACCTGTAGGCTACATTTTTGACGTCATTTCTCATTAAACACAAACGTTTTTCCAAATTTGGTCATCAGTAACTGGTTATGGTGAATTAAACATGTGCTTTTAGCCAATCAGAATTGGGGAAATATTTTGAGTGAATAATAATATGTTTACAGTAGTCTATACATGTGTATTTATTGTTATGATCATGATCTGGTGATAATAAATTCAAGCTATTCAACAGAAACTGAATGCAGTGATTTCTTGTTTCCTTATGTGAATGGGGTTGCAGACCAGGGGCGAGAAGGTAGCCGTGGTGTGTGTTGGAGGGGGGGGGGGTGTGATGTTGCCAAATTGTGGGTTTGGAACGATTTTCAGTTCTTGAAACCTACCTTGCATCTATCTTACTCAAATCCAATTAGGTGATCTTGGCAAAAAAATATCCTGCTCATAGTAATCTACTTTCAGTCAAGAATGAAATAAACCCACATACATTTTAACTGAAAAATGTACCCGTGCATTGTGGATGGGTGCCAGAACAATGCTCCAGTTGCCTCTGATAAAGGACTTGAGCAGACGGAGGAGAAGTGAATGATATCTCCTTTATACACAATCAAAGGATCTGCTTAGGGGTACCATTTTTCAGGCTTCAGGTATTTGAAAGGGCTGGAATTCAATTTTTTGAAGTATTTTGTAAGGCCCAGGGTTTGGAAACTAGTTATTTTTTGTTTGGTTAAAGGGCTAACAGGATCAAATAAATTTATTAAAATTACATCAGGAGTCACCCTACCCTTGGAATATTTTCTTATAACTTGATTATTAATGCACAGGTTTGACATAAAGCCTATGCATAATCTTTTTCAGACCAGTTTTAGTGCACACAATTTCTTCTATCATGTAAAAATCTATGCAAAAGTTAATATAAATTAAAGAACACATCCTTGCTCCTTGAAATGTGTAAGAGCTACTGTATTACAGAGTAAAATATGTCAAATGTTGGAATTGTTGGACAAATTAAGTCGTTGATGAACGATTGCATTCCCTAAAAGGTATCAATTAATCCAACCAAGCCAAAGTTTCACCCGTTATGGAGATTTCGCGTGTCATAAATGAAATAATTATCTAATTGAGCATCATTGCTGACCCAATTTTACGCGGGAAAAGGCTCTGAGGCGGGAAATATCGACGGCAGCAATAAGCAGCGTATAAATATTATGAAGACAAACCAGCCATTTTCTTGGAGAAAGAATACCCATAAAGAAAGAGCAGCAATGCAGAACGAAAGAAGAAAGCGAAAGAGAAAGGCTAGAGCGGCGAACAAAGAAGATAAAAGAAGAAAAGCTTTGTTAGCCCTTGAAGATGAACGAGCGATGACCTTAGCGAAGAATGAAAGATTGCTCCATCTTGCGAGGAAGTATTACGCTAAATGGCATGCTCTACATCTTCGTGAAAGGGTAGGAACGTCATTTGTTTACACCATGTTTACAATGAAATGGGTGCGTCAGCAAAATTAAGGGTAAGATTTCCGCACAGGTCCCTACTTCATTATGCATTCCGTAACTGTATTATTTCGTTCTTCGAGCACAAGAAATATTTGCACGTGCATTACACCAGACAAGAAAGCTTCAGCATGCATAATGAAGTAGGGACCTGTGCGGAAATCATTCCAAATTAAGCAATTAAGAAATGTAAGGGCTACTGAGAAGCAATAAAATTTCATAATTGGCAAGAATGGTATTAATTTTTTTCAGACTAGCAAAATGGATAAATCAAACGCTATGGAGAATGAGAAACAGGCACATAAAGATGCCTCAGTTTCTGCAGATCAACTGGTGTCACATGTAAAGAGAAGTCATCTCAGTCATGTGAAAGATCCAAGTGGTTCTACTGACCAACCTCTGTTACTGGGATGTGGTGTCTTTGGACGTTGCTATAAAATGTATTACAGAGGGATTTCAGTTGCTGTTAAACAATTTAACACACACCTGTTATCAGAGTCCAATGTTATCAAAGAAGCATCACTGATGAAACAGTTGGATCACCCATGTTTTCCCTACGTTTATGGTATTTGTGTACAAAGGAAACCTTTCCTGTTAGTACTCCAGTTTTGCAATGTGGAAGGCAAAGCATACACTCTTCACAGGACTTTACACAGCCATACCTTGGTTTTAAAAAATCAAGAGTGGTTTCATGTTATTTTGCAACTTCTAGAAGCACTCAAAGTGTTGCACAACTCTGGACTGATTCATCAGGATATAAAAGGTGATAACATCTTGCTTACATACAAAAATACACTGTTTGTGCCAGTAATCATTGATTTTGGAAAGTGCATTAGAAAACAGGAAGCCAGTAGAAAAGTTTTGTCCAAACAAGAACAAGAAACATACAAACAGAAGTACACACATGTTGCCCCTGAAGTTGTTGCAGGAACTCACCCTCCATCCTATGCAAGTGATGTATATGCCCTTGGCCGTCTGTTAAGGCAGATTGCAACCAAGATTGGTAGCAAGCCACTTCTCTCCCTTAGTGAATGCAGCCTAAAGAATGACCCAAATGCTAGGGCTTCTTTGGATCACCTATTGGTCAGTGTCAAGTCTCTGTCATCATGATTAGGTTCTTGATATTAAATAGAGAGGAGAAGTCGTTATGTCAAATTTCTTGATGACAACAAAGTGAAAAGGTCACTTAAAAAGTGAATTCACACTGTTTCAAACTTATCGATCTTATTCAGTTTCTTTTAGTTTGTAAAATTGTGGAGAAATTATTTTCTGAGGTTGAATCCAAAAGGACCATATCTGACTTTAGAAAAAGAAAAAGAAAATTCTTGTGCTGTGTTCACCAACTCCATAAACCAGTGACGTGAAATTAGGAAGTTTCTAGTTGCAGACTTGCAACAATGGATAAGAAATGTACAAAAAAACGTGATGCACATGCAAAGTTGTTGTTTTGCTAACATAAATAGAGGATATTACATGGCCGCGCAGAGATAAGACATTTCTCTTCAACTGTTGAACAAGAAGAGAAATTTTGTATCTCCAAGCAGCCATGTAATGTCCTATTTATTATGTAAACACCAATGAAATACCAAGCCATTTCACTTTAACAGTTTTGTGAAAGGCCCAATTTATTATCAAGCCATAGCAAAGGTGATATTTTCACATGTGAAGATAACATGTTATTTTCACCTGTGAAGATATCAAGTTTTTGCAAGAAAGCTCACCTAGTATTTCATTGGTGTTTATATAATAAACTGATTTCTTTTCTGCCGTTCGTTGCCATCGCTGTGGTTGTTGCTTAAGCTTCCCACTGTTGTGATCCAGAAATGTTGCTACCATGGTAAAGTGACATCATACTCCTTCTCTCTATTGGTTGTCATACCACCACTAACTAAAACTTTATATCACACTGTCAAGGACACTGTGGCAGGGCTACAAACCCTTTAAGCCCCAAGAATCACCCAAAACAGTTTTCCCCTCACAACATCATTACTTCATTAAAGGAAAGATTATGACAACAAAATAAACACCACAAGGAGAAGGGTTTCATCTTTCAACAAATTAATTCTCTCAACTAATGCGTGGAGATTATTAGGGAAATTTTGTCTTTGAATATTGGGGCTTAAAGGGTAAAAGTGTTTTAATGATTTTAATATTGAGACCTTTATTTTAAAAAAATAGCTTTCTAATAAAATTACTGATAAGTTACTGAAGTTTTGCTTTAGCTTGACTGAAAGCCAAGTCCACTCTGTCCGATCTTAGGTTATTTTTCTTCTGTTTTTAAAATGACCTGGCTATAAATTTAAATTTATAAGGTGGATTTGACTATTGTATGACATATTTTACTGCACAAGTAAGGATTTCACATTCTGTAGGAGAATTGTTATTTACTTCAGGCTCAACTGAAAGCCAAAACCACTGTTTCTGGTCATACTAGCAGGGTTTCTTTTTTCAAATGACCTCCTTTGCGAGCTTGGAACTACAGAAAAGTGATGGTGAAATATTTACCTTTAATTCAGTTTTCCTTACATAGTAGGTGGAAGCTTGTAGTTGCCCAGATGTTTTCATCTTAAGGCAGCGCACCGGAAACGGAACAGGACAGATGTTTCATCTGTTAAGTTAGCGGAAGCTTCCCTTGTAAGGTAAATTCAATGATTGGCGGAGGTAGTAATTTTTCCAGACTCACTGTATGAAATCATCATGATTAGAAAGGTAAATACCAAAGGCTAAACTCAACATTGGTCAATCACTTAAATTTCACAAGTGTGTGTTGACTGCAGAGTAGGTGGAAGCTTGTAGTTGCCCAGATGTTTTCATCTTTAGGCAGCGCACCGGAAACGGGACAGGACAGATGTTTCATCTGTTAAGTTAGCCGAAGCAAACTTTGTAGTGAATACAAATAATGGGCGACAAGTTTTGGTCATGGACCATGTTATTTCTGCAGTAAATACCATTCCCGTGTAGGTCATTTGAAAGAGAAGCTCTGGATCCCAAAAGACATGATGCAGAGTGGATCTGGTTCTTTTGCTTTTAATCACTGCTGAACGTCACTTTACTTATTTAAAATGGCAGTGAAATGAGGTGTCAAGACCTGATGGTGAATCCCTGGTGTATCAGCACTCACAAAGTAGATAACGTTTTTGTATTGGGATCAGTTTTGGTCCAGACTGGAAGACTTCTAACAAAGGATTTAGCATGTTGTGCTCTTATGATTTTCTTTCTTCTTTTGAGATTTTGGCCATGGCAACAGTAGCACTATATGAACACTGTAGTTATCATTTTTTAATAACTGAGTTAATAAACTCTTCCAATTTGCAGTGTTTTTGCATAAAGGCTCTATGCCAGGTACCACACAGAAAGCACACAATAGGTAATGGGCAAAACTCTGGTGGCAGGGAAGCACTTAAATCTAGGGGTAAGGGGACCAGGAGAGAAGCCCTCCTGGGGGGAGACAAGATTGAGTGGTACCGGGGGAAGCCACCCTAGACAGGAGTCCTGGTAGTCTCTGGGGGTGAGGCCCATATACCCCA
Source organism: Ricordea florida (assembly GCA_949710005.1). Taxonomy (NCBI): domain Eukaryota; kingdom Metazoa; phylum Cnidaria; class Anthozoa; order Corallimorpharia; family Ricordeidae; genus Ricordea; species Ricordea florida. Next base: position 14,578,741 of record OX453281.1, read on the forward strand.
GTCACTAGGAACTAAGGGGAACCAGGAGCGGTGGCCATTCTGGGTGGAGTACAGATCAGGTGTGACCGGGGGTCCACACCCTGGAGTGGACATTTTTCCAGACCTGTCTCCAAGGGCTAAGCCTTACTGTGGGGTAAAGTGCAGCTAGGGGTTACACTTCCCTGCCACTACTTTTATTGGGAAGCAAGACAGTAGTTTCACATCCCAGGAACTTAATGAAGGAATAAGACCTAGTCCAGTATAACACCATAATATAAATGATTAATCTTCAACATACATTTAGATGTAGAAGAATAAAATAATGATCTGCTTGAAATACATTCTGGTCATGCTAAATATATAGTGAACATAATTGATAATCGAAAGAGCTAAACAAAGGTTCCAGTCAGAACAAAAGGTGGGTGGGAGGGAAAAACGCTGTTGTGAATGAACCGAAGGCCTAAGAGAACTGACTGGGAAAGGACAGTGTACGGCAAATAGAGGAGCTCATGTGCATGATGAGCATGTGGTAATATGAATGGTACCTTAGTCCAGTCTAGTAAATATATCATGCTAAGTCACAGTGGACTTTGCCAAAGGAGAAGGCTACATTGTAATCAAACAACTAGTTACTGTTCATTGTTCTTTCGTGTACTTTGAGCTAGTACCTACCATTACTTAGTACAAAAGCTAATTCAAATCTTGAATTTTGTGTGACAAGAACAGAGACATGACTGTTGCTAGTACGTCAATAAGTGTTGTTTCATAGGGCATAATTCTCAAGTTTCTTAAGATCATTTTTACCTTAAACTTGAATTTATCTTTATTTTTTACTAATTCGTTGAAATTTAGTAAAACTTTGTTATCTTGCTGACGTGCTTTCTACGTTTTGGAAAGAAAAATTGTTTGAATGGCTTACCCAATGTCACTCTTTTTTAGTGTAATGCAGTGTTTTATAAAGAAAATACAAAACAAGACTAATAAATGCGAGTGGAAAAATTTGGTGGTGACATTGCTCAAACCGATTCTTTAAAAACCGTCAACTAGTCGATCTGTACTCTGATTGATTGTATTTTCTATCACATGGTATAATTGAACTGATGTAAAATAGTGTTAATTCCAAATTCTCTTTGAAATAAAGTTTATGCTTTCAGGGGGGATCTTTATCCACCCCATGACTTGTGTTCATTATACACACTTTAGATTACCCTTCTTTCCTTTCTTATTGCCTTTGCAATTCCTCAGTTCATGGTCAAAATTTGTTAAGGGGTTACTTTTCCTTTAAAGTGGACTGATGCTCTGTCGGTTGCGGAGTGGAAGTTGGAAAATTGTTTAGTCAACTAGGTTGACATTGTCACGTCAAAAAGATGGCGTTTCGAACGTTCATTCCTCATCATAACGAATACTATCAGTATACCGAAAGCAAATGTGCAAAAACACTCGCAAATCTGGTTATTTGGAAGTAATGCAAACTTTGTCCAAAAGTAAATATTTGCACATGTTACATGAGTAAAACGTACGCTAAAGTTTTTGGATGTAGTTTGGGTAAACGTTGGAAAACAGTGATGCATACATATAAATTTGCAACATGTTTGCTTAGATTTTTGCAGAAAGCAAACATTATTTTTCCACAGAGAACAAATCTGGAGTGAATGTACACCGGATTTGTTGATTTGCGGAGGTATCAAATACGAAGCAAATATAAAGTAGATTTCAGGTTTACGTCGTATTTGCACGTAATTTCAACAGAATAAACATCTGTGTTTGCATCATAATTACTTCTGGTGAAAATTTTGGTCAAATTTAGAGGGCTAAATTTGCATCATATTTACTTCTGTTGCAAACCTGTTTAAATCCATTTTTTCGTGCAGTGGGTGTATTGCATCGTGTTTGATACGGTGAGTCCATTTTAGACGTTCTAAGTAATTCCTCCGTAGCCTTCTTCTACTTACAGGCAATAGGGCATTGAACGCAGCATTTTCGGCATATTGCTGAGATTTTCCCTTATCTAGGAACTGCTGGAGTTCTTTCAGGTAGGTTTCTTTGAGATCTTCCCCGACTTTCTGACGTAACGGAATCTACGGATCTGGTTCATCATCGTCCGCTTCTTCTTCTTCTTCTTCAGAGCTACTACTATCTTCCTCTTCTTCCTGTTCCTCTTCAGGCTCCTCTTCTTCAACGTCCTCTTCTTCTTCTACGTTTTCATCACAGTTATCTTCTACGGGGCCAAAAATGTCTGTTGATTGATCACCCATGATTCTCGTCGACCTTCACCCAAGACAACGTGCTTCAAATGAGCCGAGTCGATTAAACTAATATTTAATATACTTTTTTAGTAAATGATCAAACATCCTCTCTCTTAATTCTTCGATGCCAACGCGGGTATCCTTCGTGCGTCAAGAGGTGACTAAACACGCGTCTCTTGTCATCACTGGCAGGGTGTAGATCCAAGACCGTGTACCCAAACGGTCGTTCGGTCACTTTTTAATACACATCCATCATGTCTTGCCAACAAGTGGGAAAAGCTTGAAGCAGTAAATTCCTCATCCCTAATTGATCTCTTGGATTTTTGAACGCTACGATGTAGTGGGCGTTCCTCGAAACACTCTTAGCGTATTTCCCTGGTGGAAACATGTCCTGACACAAGTACAGCACGGTGATGTTTTGATGGTGAGAGTGTTTGGTGAATAAGTCCAGCAACTCTTTGTCCTCACCTCCCTCTGCCATCAAATCGTCTAACACGAGTAATCCACCCTTTGGAAACCATGCCTTGAGATGGTGTGACTCTGGAATCCCTTCGTGAAATTGCACACCAGCCTCTTGCATGTCTTGAAATCCGTCTTGCCACGCCCCGTAACAATAATGAATTGTGGGAGGAGGATTTACAAACAATTCGTCCAAGTGATCCAAGAGTAACGACTCGGTAAAACAAGTCTTGCCGCAGCCAGAGGGACCCACGATCAAAGTACTGGAGGGTGTCTTGAACCGAAACGCTTCCCCCAATTCTATTCCCCTAGGGATCCCATGGTGCTTTTCGGTAGGAAATGTGATCTTTGGGACATCTCGGGTTTTTTCTGACCCACTGCTTTGACAACTATGTTTCTCGTGACGAATTCTACTGTCTGTGCGAGAGAATAGTCTATGACAATATCGACACTAAAGGGACATGACTCCTTGCTAGTTTGATTCAAAATGAGTCGAGGCAGCTAAAGCCTAATTTTTATAGACGGTTGATGGATAGAGTTTTTGAGATAGTGGTGTATGTGGTGGTGGTGGTGGTGGTTTATGTAGTGGTGGTGGTGGTGGTCTATGTGGTGGTGTATATGGTGGTTGTGGTCTATGTGGTGATGGTGGTGGTGTATATGGTGGTGGTGGTGGTGTATGTGGTGGTGGTGTATGTGGTGGTGGTGGTAGCGGTGTATGTGGTGGTGGTGATGGTGGCGGTGTATGTGGGTCTGGTGGTGGTGGTCTATGTGGTGGTGGTGGTGGTGTATGTGGTGGTGGTGGTGGTGTTTGTGGTGGTGGTGGTGGTGTATGTGGTGGTGGTGGTGGCGGTGTATGTGGTGGTGGTGATGGTGGCGGTGTATGTGGTTGTGGTGGTGGTGGTGGTGGTGGTGGTGGTGGTGTATGTGATGGTGGTGGTGGTGTATGAGGTGGTGGTGGTGGTGGTGGTGTATGTGGTGGTGGTGGTGGTGGTGGTGTATGTGGTGGTGGTGGTGTATGTGGTGGTGGTGGTGTATGTGGTGGTGGTGTATGTGGTGGTGGTGGTGGTGGTGTATGTGGTGGTGGTGGTGGTGGTGGTGTATGTGGTGGTGGTGGTGGTGTATGTGGTGGTGTATGTGGTGGTGGTGGTGGTGTATGTGGTGGTGGTGGTGGTGGTGGTGGTGTATGTAGTGGTGGAAGTTTGATCTAACAAGTCACAATCTCTCCCCTTCGTCAACATGTACACACCTTGTTTGTAAATAGTGTATGAGCGTTGATCACTCCGAAAACCACCCTCTTTGTAACACCAGAATTTTTGGAGAATATAATCTGTGTTTTTCAAATGAATTTTCCGTAACGCGTGACAGATGAAGACGAATTGCTTACAGTTGGCTGCATCTCATTAAAAGCATGAAAGCGAGGGTCAATAATTATGTAGGCTGACATCATCGATCCTGATTGGTTCCCGATGATGTCATCGCCCCATGATGCTTTGCCACACCCTACATAGACTAGACTCGGACCCAAGTCTCTTAGTCTTTACCATGACCCCTTGCAGCAAGGATTTTGGGGACACAGGACACTGTAAGTATTATTGATTGGGTTGCCATGGAAATCTGTGAGACCGATCCCAGGTCCTCTGTTGAGGCTGGTGGGTTGTTTTCCAACATGGCTGACTTTCACTTGCATGGGCGCAGCCATTTTGAATCCTTAATTCGACTCCTGATTGGTTGACATTTTTGGTAGCCATTGAAAACAATAGAACCCATTGCTCTTGTTGGTCACGTGGTACACATCCTGGCTCCTGATTGGTTACCGGCCCTATAAGCGCCGCCATCTTGAATCCTTAACTCGGCCCCTGATTGGCTGAAATTTGTGGCGGCCATCTTGGATTTGGAAAACAATAGCATCCATTGTTCTTTAAACAATAGCCTATTGTCTTTCTCGGCTCCTGATTGGTTACTGCCCCTATTAGCGCCCTATACTACTTCTCTCAAACTAGGTTTTTGGCATAAACCCATAGCTATTTGTAGGGCAACAAATGCTTTGATTTCCTTAGGACATGTGTCATACCAAGAAATTAGCCGAGATGCGCGAGGTAAATCCGCTGGATTATCAAAATACTGTCCAGCATATCTGTTTGTTTCTTCTGCAATAAGGTCAAACGCTTCTTCCGGAAAAAATAGGGAGAAAAAGCCAACTGGCTTGAAGTTATGAGTGTCAACAAGAATTCCACGGCGTCGATTGTATTCGGGAAGCCATTCAGATTCAAAGGGATAAAAATCGTCATAAAATTGCCAGTTAAAAACGTAATCAGCCGAGAAATTATTGTTACGTCTACCTGTTGGACGTACACGAGGCTGGGGAATTGTCTCCTCAAACTCTTCTGTTCCTGAGCTGTCACTTTGCAATTGATCAAAGTCGCCAATTTGTTCAGAGTCGGTGCTGTCCTCATCAGAAATTTCATCTAAATCCGACATATCTTCAAAAAAAGCTTCGATAACTTCTTCTGTTGTGAAAGAATCACGAGCAGCCATTTTTAAATGTCCCAAGGAATAACAAACTCAAAATTTCAGCGTTTACTTCGACCACTTGACAACAAATTGCAGGGGCACCCAACGAATAATTTCGGTAAAATATCTGTTCGAATGTAAGGTCGCCTAAATTTTTCGGAAAATTTCTCCTCAAGGGAAAGAACACGTTGTCTTGATTTTCGGAAAAAAAAATTGCCCTAGAATTTGCGTAATTTACGTGGTCGAGAAAAAGTTGTCCAAGACTTTTCGTAAATAGATAGTCAACAGAAAGTTACCCTAGAATTTTCGTTCGAGTTACAACTCGCAATTTTTGGACGTCGTCCGCAAGTTAGGGATGTATAACGCATGGGTGCAGAAAATCGAAGCAAGATTTATCTGAGAAGGCAGTCCAAATTCACCAAATCAGAACGTCTTTGTTTAACGTTGTACTCTCGTACTGACTTGAACGACCTGGTAAGCTTAATTCTCACAGTCTTTATGCTGTTGACCGACCATTCCGACGCGATAAAACTTAGGTCATCCTCATATTTTTTTTTTTCGTTTAGCGTCGAATGCGTTTTCTGATATTGGGTCGGTCGGTCGGATTGAAAAAAAAGAAAGTTAAAAAAAAAAGTCATAAGAATTATTTCAAGTGAAAAATGGTCCAACTACGTACTGAGTTACTTTTTTTTAAATGCCAAAAATTTGGGTCGGTCGGACGACGCTAAACGGAGAAAAAAAATAGGATGGCCTTAACGCTTATGGATAAGCTGGATATGTTTATACTAGATTTGTTTTCTCCTTGTTTAAAACGCTTTTCCGCGATCAAATTAAAAACTGGAAATTTTATCGGTTTCAAACATGTATAGGTAATGATAATAAACATTCACCTTACATCTAACTGATCTAAGTGATCTGAATGCTTTATTTTTCTAAGTTATGGAAGATATGGTCGACGGTAATGTCGGCTTGTTTGTCTCTGTTCAGTAGCGTATGATTTCTTCCCCTAATACTTTCGAATAAAAAAGTTACTCCCCTGCAATCTTCGGATGCGCGTTACGGTTTGCATAAAATTTTCGGAATCTCTTCATAGACGCAAGCTTTTACAAAAAGGTCTCCTAAAAATTTCTAACGACAGCAATGCTAGCACGAGTTCTTCATTTTTCGAACAGACCTATAAAAGTAGCTAAAACTTTCGGATGAGCCAAAAAGGCCGCCTAGGATTTTCGAGACGAACACAGTTCCCCTAAGAAATCCGAACAGATAGATAGTTTTTAGGGCAGCTCCAAATTAATGAAACGGGCTTCTAAAGCATACAAAATTCCATTTAAGGCACTTCTGAGGTATTTGGAAAAATTTGGTCGTTGGGTGCCCCTGAAATTGCTTCGTGAGAATCGTAAAACACAACGAACACGTGTTTTGACTATGTTTCATTTAACGGCAACTGTGATTGGACAATTGCCGAAGAAAGAATAACTAATCAGAGTGCTATATAGAAATGTCGACAAAAGTCGCCTTTGGCCAGGTATGGGTAAGTCGACTAATGTCGCCATCGGCCGCGAAAGGGACAACAAAAAAACGCAGGGCTATAGCATTAGTTAAGAAACCTCAATACTTAGCTTTTTACATGTCAAATCGTTGTTATGGCATTTTTAATGATAACGATAATGATATAAATAATGATAAACATATTTTTTGATAACCTCATGGGCCTAAAAGAAAACGTTACCTGGCTACGACCCCTGACCTGGTAAAAGGTATAAACCATGCTGTTGTAAAATAATTTATGTAAAAGTACTAAAAGACGCTGTCAGGAGTGGGGTTCGAACCCACGCCTCCATTTGGAGACCAGAACGCCCGCTCATTCCCTTTGCTAGCAGGGACTGTAGCACACCTTAAGTCTGGCGCCTTAGACCGCTCGGCCATCCTAACAACTTCAGAGGCATTTTTTATCCTTTTTACTGCGCATTTGCTGAACACACATCCAAGGCTTGTGCGTTTGTTTTAAACTCGGGAAAAGAACGAAAAGGAGCAGGAGCAAAGCGATCGTTTAAGACAACAAACCATTTTACACTCAATTCGGTACATGATGTCTATTGCATAACACTCACCTTACGCTACAAGATATACATTGGTAAAACGGAAAAAGAGATCAGGCGATCGCTTCCGTGATCAACTGCTTCAAAAACGACCAAGAAGCTCCCAATTTAGTTGGGCAACATTCTCGTGAAGTTTTTCCCTAATGCTTTGTAAAAGTGTGGCGAAAACATCATTTAGCCGGTTCGATTTTTGCTATGATGCGGATTTGGATTTGTAATCCGAGATAACACGGATTACTGATAAAGCATCTAAGGTACCATAAATTATCTTGGGACAAACATTTGCCGGTTTCATTGATGCGCCATGCCCTGAATAATCTTGGATCACAAAACCAGATCAGGATCATATCAAAAGAACCTACCCCTGGACGACGCTTAGTGGTCTTGGTACAAACACTGTGATGTCCAAAACAAAGGAAAAGCGTTATCAGGTGGATTAAAAAGTGTCTTAATAACTTTCTTCAAGGGCTCATCACCTTTGGAAAGAAAATTTTCTTACAAACTGTTAATTGGCGAGGTTAGTGTTACCGTAATCAAAGGTCGGACTCTCTTGTAACGATCAGAACTACTAACCGAAACGCGTAATATACCACGCGCTACAAGAAGCAATTGAAATTGGTTTACCACCTTCTTTAAGCAGGAAAGTTTCAAGTCAGGTTCCTTTACAGATACTTTTCACTTTGGAAAACTCCACTCGTTTCGTACCGAGTGCCACGCACTGCGTAGCAAGATCCTAGAGATCTTTACTTACAAATACAATCATCACTGTGCATGTGTCTTGTAGCAATCCTCCCTTGATCTGCTGATTTCGGCCGATCTCCAGTCTAAAAGAACCTGTTTCCTGAATTATGCTCATCGCCGGAGTAGTAGCTACCCGTCTTATTAATTATCTAAAGCTAATCAATCTTTATCAACCACTAGAATACCGCCTACAAGAGAATTCACCGCTGCGAAACCACCACCCAGAACTCTTTTATTACTATTTTATTATTATCATTATTATTGATATTATTATTATTTTTACTATTGTTTACTATTTCTACTATTAGTATCATTACTGTATAAATTTTTGCACTTCTTTAGAGATATGCGATTAAAAAGTAACAAACGAATGTGTCACTTTCCATGATATCGTCACCCCTCCGATGCTGGAAGAAAGAGTTAAATAAAAACTGGCACGTATTCTAGGTAAATTGCGAATCCCTTCTTAATATTGGGCCTTTAATTGTTGACTTGAGAGTGCAGGAATCATTTCTACAGAGGTCTCTGTGGCGCAATCGGTTAGCGCGTTCGGCTGTTAACCGAAAGGTTGGTGGTTCAAGCCCACCCAGGGACGATGCATTTTCCTATATATTTTGGGCAAAATTGATATATTGTACTATTTTCTGTGGCTTATCCTTACCTGAGCAGGGTTTCACTTAGGCTTTGTATGTACTCTTTCAATCACATTATAGAATCCCTTTAGTGTCATAGTTGCTTACTTGACGCAACCTGACTTGCTAAAAATAATACTAATAACTAGTGGTAACCACAGGTTAGAAAGTGCGGGCCTAGATGCACTTACCGTAACTTCGAATTCCGGCCGTTTACCCGCGAGGCAGATTACCCGCATCAGTCGATTTTTCCAATAGCGAGAAAAAAATTTTAACAGATTACCCCCACTGGCAGATAACCCGCACCCCGAAAGAACTGTAATTTTAAAATAAACTAGCGAAAAGCGACTTTCAAAATCATCTTGAAACTCTGACGTGCTCGTTTTACACCGGGCATATTGACTCAAAACTACACGTGGTTACACTTATCGTAAAAGATCGGAGATTGTAAATTGTTGTCAGTTACCTTTTTATAACGTTTTGAATCTAGTAAAAACTTTATCCATTGTCTTTGTTGACATGGTATCCTTTTTCGTGCAATTTGTAAGTTTTCACAACCATTGTTTTCGATATGTTAGAAAGTGCGGCCCTAGATGCACTTAAAGGAAGGTACTGGAACGAGAGTGTATAATTTTAGATTACAAAATGTACATTCGTGTGGACGTTTTTTGGGAAGTTTGCATTGAGTTGTAGTAGATCAGCTCCGTAAATCGAAACATGTCAAACAGCTCCTTCCAAAAGTGAAAGTGGTTTACCAGAAAAATTAACCGTCCAAAAACTGAACAGTATAAAATAAAACGCTACTCACCTTATCTTTACGGCAATATGAATTTAAATAGATCGTGGAAAATCTTCACAATCACAGCAAATCGTCTCGAAAGCAACACCTGTAAAACAACTTCTCCAAAACGTAACGTTTCGATTTTATGTGGCAAACTGTTGAGATTGACTTATTTTTCGCATTGTGAGATTGACTCATTTTTCGCATTCTTATCGTTCTTGGAGAACGGATTTTTCTCTTCCGGTGTTACGACAAACTATCGTGATTGACACATTTTTTGCCTTCCGATAGGTGACAAACTGATTATATGCAACTCCCTCACAGACCTTTGACAACGCAGTTAGTAGCGAGATTGGTCTGTTATTGTTAGGAAGCTCGTGATTGCCTTGTTTCGGAATAGGTGTAATTTCCGCTGTTTTACAGATCCCTGGGAATGTTGAGGATGAAAGAGAAGATTGATGATTGACGTAATAAAAGGGAGCATAATCGGCAGGCAGTCCTTAATAACTCGAGTTGGCTCTTTGTCAATACCTGGAGCCTTAGTAAAAGGCATTGCATTTATAATGTCCTTGACTTGTTTACATTCAACAGAATGAAATGTAAATTGGTCGAGTGTCACAAAACTTCTTGGAGTAAAGGTGCTATCATTCAAGTCAAAGTTGTTCTCTTCAGCCAAAGATTCCATTTTGGAACTAGTTGATTTTCCGACTGACACAAAAAAAATTATTGAACATACCTGCAACGATCGTATCCTCTTTGCTGTAAACTTTTGGGGAGGCTGATCTTTTAGGGATGCAGAGGCAGATGGCCTTTCAAATACAATTTGTATTCCGTGTGTTGTTTTTAATTTGATCTTTGATGAATTCACCCTCCACCGCTCTGATTAACTTCCTAACTTGGAGTTAAAGGTTTTTATAAGTAGACCAAGCATGTGGATCATTAGTTCTCCGAGCTGTTTTGCGCCAGAAATTCCTAGATTTCACAGTAAGTTGTCGTATCTCCTCTGTTATGCAGGGATTTGGTTTTCCACAGAGTTAAATTGATCAGATTGATTACCAACGTTACTCTTACCTGCAGCGGCACCTGGTCTCCGGGAAACACGTACGCGCTCTTGAAAGAGAACCACTCCTAAATCAAGCAGTTTGTGGTTATGCAGAGAGATTGGAAGTTCAAACAGCTGGCATACCGAGTGTTAGAAATGTACAAGAACTGTCAAAAAAAATGCCATCACAACCCATTCTCCCTATGGGCTGGGCGTTGAGATCATCTGAGATAACAAGAAAGCTTTTCACTGCAAGACAGAAGGAGTACCTTACCACAAAGTTCACTATTGGCGAGACTACGTGCTGCAAAGCTGATCCAGTTGTTGTTGCAAGAGATATGATGAACGCCAGAGGAAGTGACTGAGAGCGATTATTTAGCAGCGATGAGTTCCTCGGCAGCCAACAAATAACTAGCTTTTTCAGTGTCTTTCCGCTAAAAAGAGTTTGTCGGTCATGCATGGCACAGACGAAAATGACGCCGAGGCTGCAGAGTTCGAGAGCTGCCTTGAAGAGCTTACAAATGAAGTGCGGAAAGAAGTTTCATTACAACATCCAATTGTGTTTGACTGTCACAAGATATGTGAACTTGCAAAGCAAGGCAAACTGAACAAATTTAACATACCAATGCTCAAGAGAATGTGCGAGCACTTTGATGTAGATGTCAGTGAAATAACAGTTAGACTTAAGAGGCCCTACGTTGAAAAATTGTCTTCGTTTTGTTGTAGCTGTGCATGTCAGCAGTAATTGAAATGTACCTTCTCGTGGTATTTTCCGTTGGAACTGAAAAGAATGCCTTTAGCACTGGGAAATAATGCTTCGGTTGGTAATTTACCTTTTAATATTATCGCATAAGACTAAACTAGGCTTAAGTGTAGTTGAGAGCGTGCCGTGTCTTTTTGCGCGAGTTCACTTTCGCGCTCGTTCATCTGAAGATAGTTGAAAAAAGACAAAGTCCACATTTCGTGAACGCCTCGGTTTGATACTCAGCACTTAAACCACGCCCGTAAAACGAGATCTTGTGCCTTGGCTAAGAGTATCAATGCCCTGTTAGTCTGATATATGAAGTTCAAATCTAAAGCAAATCTTCTTTACGCCTTTTTGAGGGCGCGCATAATCCAGTTATCTACTTGTAAGAATTTTTGTTCGAGTACCTCCTGTAAATATTGGTTGTAGATAAGGGATTATACTCGGAGAACAATTTTGGAAACAGTTCTCGCCTTAAACTAATCAAGAAATGAAATATGAACAATGTTTTTTTTAAATATTTAACCCGAGAACTGTCGTAAATCGCAAAAGCCATTTGCTTTATACATTGCTTGTACAACATTCAGTGGCAATGAAACACTTTATTACTGTTTTTATACAGCTGGATCATAGATGCCGAGAACTGTGTCCGAGAAATGTGTTATGTAAGAAAACAAACACTGACTCAATGTAACGCAATTCTGTACTCTTTTCATTATACAGCATAATGATTTAATACAGGTGGGAACTATTTTGTAAGTTTAAAAGTGGATTCAGTCCGATTATCAATCAAAGTAGCTGTGGTTCAAAAGAAATGAGACTTCATTGTTTTTGTATAAGAAAAATAGTATAAAGGTGACATTCAAATGCTTTTTTCCGCTGCGATTTGTTGGATGAAGACCATACTGTAATTATTCACAAACCAGACGAAGAGTAAATTTTCATGGAAAGCTGAACAACGTCACAGTCGATACAATTTTCGAAATATGCTAATGCTCGCTCAAAAATTAGTTTTGGTAACGCCATATATCTTTTCACACTGTAAATAATAGTTCCCTGTCTTATTATGGTGTGTTTTTTCTATTTATCAAAACGTTCTTAGTACTTTTGTGCGTTAGACAATATTCAGACAATGGGGGACAAAACTCTTGGGACGATTAACACGCTATGAATTAATTTCTCTTCCTCTCTCCCTCCCCCCAAAGCAATGTTGCAGTTTGTGCAGCTCTGTACACCTTAGCCTGTTCTGTCATCCCAACATTGTTTGGAGGGGGGAGGGGAGGGACATTCTTGGCATCCACGTGGTTAGAGAAGTGCATATTACGCTACATCTGATTATTTGATACGTTAAGGATGTGGAAACAAGGTTTTCCATAACTGTCCCAAGGATTTTTGTCCTCCATTGTAGCATACTCTTTGTAATGTTTGTCTCACTCTAAATTATTGACATTTGTTTCGTAACACTATGGTAGAGCGTTACTGACGTGCTTGACATTGAAACTACTCTACCAATTGTAAACAAGTTGTCCATCTTATTTAACAGAATGAATACAAATTTGTAAGGAACCAACCGAAGAGGGGTGGCATATTTTGGAAAAGTACCTCCATCGCAAAAGTGGTTTCACTAAATGTAATCTTATGCACGCCCAGTAGTCTGAATTTTTCGTACACTTTTCCAATCTTTCTCTTATTTACTTGTTTTTCTCTCGCCTTTGTGGTGTCACATCTTTTTGTTCGGGGAAGGGGAGGGAGAGAGGGGGTGCGAGGAGGTGAACCAAACGTAACCTAAAACAAAAAATCAAAATAAAAACAAGACCAGTGGCAAACAAACAAACGAAACAAAAAAATCGCGCCAAATAAAAACGAAGAAACAACAGCGAAAGCAGAAAACGTTTTAGATTTGAGAGTCAGCGTACATGGTCATGGAGGGTGTCTCGAAAACTAAGACCTCGAAAACAAAGACCTAAGACCTAAGACCTCGAAAACTAAGACCTCGAAAACTAAGACCTCGAAAACTAAGACCTCGAAAACTAAGACCTCGAAAACTAAGACCTCGAAAACTAAGAGTTTCCTCCCCGGAAACCTGTTATCCCATTCGACATTGTGCTACCCCACGAAGAAAAATGGATGTACCCTGATGCCAACAATCGAGTTGAAAAGCTTCCATCTTCAAAGTACACAACTAAATTCTATTGTGTGTTAAGGCGCGTTAAGGCAAGATTTTTGCAAGTGATTCTTACAACATGTTAATACGAATAAAGTTACATTTTTGTTTATGATTCCTTAAATCGGGAAATATTATTTTTTTTTTTTTTAGTGTTTTCTGGGGTGTCTCGAAAACTAAGACCTCGAAAACTAAGACCTCGAAAACTAAGACCTCGAAAACTAAGACATCGAAAACTAAGACCTCGAAAACTAAGACCTCGAAAACTAAGACCTCGAAAACTAAGACCCCGTTCGAAATTCAAAAATACAACGTGTAAAGCCTCCTCACCTTTGACACCTTTACCAGCAATAGCCATCTTGGGTCTTTCGCCCTATTTTAACGGCTTAATAAAGCCGACTGAAAGTGTCATGGTGATTCAGTTATGGTATTGTATGCCTTGAATGCTGTTCTCTTTATAACACACACAAAAATCACATACAATCCCTTCCTTCACCCCCCCCCCCTCCCCCCCCCCTCCCCCTTCCCGAGTTCATTAATCCAGTTGCAATAAACCTTTGAACGAAACAATAGCTTATAGCATGCATTTAGTTTTAATGAAACCTCACAGCTATACGAGAATATAACAATTTTTCAAAAACAACAACAAAAATGTCACAGCATCTCTCACAGTTCAGATAAATAACGAACTGGGGAATGTTGACGGTTTCTGTGCTTCTTCCCAGAAGCTGTGGTAGCCTGAACTTACGAAAGTTCGCCATAGCTATGTTGAACCTTGAGGCTTCTCAGCAGATCTAACCAACCGCGTGATTGCTTCCGATAAAATTACTGTTGACGCCTTCCTGTCTAGCCTGTAAACACACTTTTGTTTCACACATGAGTCGGAAACACTGACGCCTGTGTTCGCAGAATGCGCCGTGAGGGCCAGACAACGAGACATCCATTTCCAGAAAGGAAAGTTGAAAGGGACACTCGAGCAGTTAAAAATGAGAACCTTATTCTCACACCC